>JAGSMR010000035.1:1715000-2062500 GCA_029286605.1 Sericinus montela | reverse complement strand
ATCTGCACGCCATTCCCGATACCGGGATAGACAGGTATAGACGGGATAGGAGAATTAAGTAATTTCGACCCACCATTGCTTTGAAACTTGATGGTTGGCTTGGACATAAAGACGATGACAGCCTGACCACGTCATGTTTTCCGAAAAAATGGCTTCAGTGAAGTGTCCCAAAAAATTTCTTATTACATTTATTGCACTAGCTGCGGTTTTTCCTGCGCTTTACCAATAAACAGGAACAGATAATTTTCTTAGGCAAATGGTATCCCGTGTTAATCCAGGTTACGAATTCTCTATGTGAAAAATTTAACTATAAACGTTTCTTATTTGTGATCTAGTAACGACCATCCAAACATTAAACACACAAATAAACTTTCACATCTACAATATTAATAGGAAGAACAATACGTAAAGGTTTTTAAGTTTGACCGATAAATGCATACTCGATAAAGTAAATAGCAAAGAGGGTCAACGTAGGCCGATGACTCGCTTTTGAAGGCCATTGAATAGTAATAATAATAATCTTTATTGATTAACCATATAAACATAATCATGAACAACTAGTGGTCTATGACCCCCGTGCAGGGAAAAAAATAACTTAGTTTCAAGAGCCACTTTCCTGCCCAGTACATTATTTAAAACAAATTTAACGAGTTTAGCGAAACATTATAAAAGGTTAAATGATTAAAATTAAATGTTAAAATTGAGGAAATTGTTGGGGTAAAGGAAATTCAACAAGCACTGTGATACCTCAATATGCTCTGTGTTCATGGTAACTCAGTGGTCAAGGCGCGTATTATTAGAAAAATATATATATATATATACATATATATATATATCGTTGGCTTGGACATAAAGATGGCGACGATATCTAAACGTACATCAGTTTGAAACCTATACGAGGCTGCCATCGCGGGATTGAACTTGGGTCTTTTGACTCGAATTCCCATCATCCAACTTGTTGGCAAGGACAGTTTTAAAAGTGAAAAAATAAAAAAGAAAATACAAACGACAAAGAGCGAAGAAGAAGAGAGAAAGACGATATAAAGAAACGATTGGCGACACAGAGTTTGCCGAATCAGCATGTTATCCATAAAATAAATACGACCTTGATTGGTGCACGCCTTGAGTATAACAACTTTTTAAAAAGGCCGTTCATCTTAATAGGTTTTTAGTCAAGCGACTTGTCTATTAACAAGAAAAAGTTTTTTTTTTCTAAAGTCACGATAGCCGAGTGGTTGGGCGGTCGGGATTTTGCGTCGAGAGACCTGAGTTCGATCCCCAGGAGGCAGGCTCGTACAAATGGGTTTTTCAAAACGTATGTACGAATTATATTCACGCATTTTCCCAATAGGTAGGTAGGGTGGATAATCTAGATAGTCGTTTAGACCCACTTTTCAGTGGAGTCTATTTGGGACAACGTAAGGTGTTTAGGTAGTCTCTGTCTTAGTTTTAAACTCAACGACGCACAATGTTCAGGGTCATAGACATCTAACAATTTTGAGAGCTATACTACTTAAAATAAACTAAAATAGTGTTCATTGATTTTATTCTTTTTATTTTCATTTCAATTTACTCCAACAGGGTAATGCTATCTGAGGTCGTCTTTGGAGATAAAGAGTATATATCTCCACGCCATCCCCAATACTGGGGTAGACAGAGGTCAAGACAATCAAGTCCTTTCGTCCCATCTTCCACTGAAGACATTTTAGGGACAGCGTGACAGGTGGAGAACCCGTCGCCGTTTTTATTTCCAAGCCTACGATATCTAAACGTACATCAGTTTGAAACCTATACGAGGCTGCCATCGCGGGATTGAACTTGGGTCTTTTGACTCGAATTCCCATCATCCAACTTGTTGGCAAGGACAGTTTTAAAAGTGAAAAAATAAAAAAGAAAATACAAACGACAAAGAGCGAAGAAGAAGAGAGAAAGACGATATAAAGAAACGATTGGCGACACAGAGTTTGCCGAATCAGCATGTTATCCATAAAATAAATACGACCTTGATTGGTGCACGCCTTGAGTATAACAACTTTTTAAAAAGGCCGTTCATCTTAATAGGTTTTTAGTCAAGCGACTTGTCTATTAACAAGAAAAAGTTTTTTTTTTTTCTAAAGTCACGATAGCCGAGTGGTTGGGCGGTCGGAATTTTGCGTCGAGAGACCCGAGTTCGATCCCCAGGAGGCAGGCTCGTACAAATGGGTTTTTCAAAAACGTATGTACGAATTATATTCACGCATTTTCCCAATAGGTAGGTAGGGGTGTGGATAATCTAGATAGTCGTTTAGACCCACTTTTCAGTGGAGTCTATTTGGGACAACGTAAGGTGTTTAGGTAGTCTCTGTCTTAGTTTTAAACTCAACGACGCACAATGTTCAGGGTCATAGACATCTAACAATTTTTGAGAGCTATACTACTTAAAAATAAACTAAAATAGTGTTCATTGATTTTATTCTTTTTATTTTCATTTCAATTTACTCCAACAGGGTAATGCTATCTGAGGTCGTCTTTGGAGATAAAGAGTATATATCTCCACGCCATCCCCAATACTGGGGTAGACAGAGGTCAAGACAATCAAGTCCTTTCGTCCCATCTTCCACCGAAGACATTTTAGGGACAACGTGACAGGTGGTGAACCCGTCGCCGCCTTTATGTCCAAGCCCACGATATGAATCGTACATAGGTTTTGAAAAATCCATTGGTACGAGCCTGCCACCTATGGATCGAACTCGGGACTCTTGACTCCAAATTCCGAACACTCAACCACACGAATATCGTGACTTGCTTTTTTTAAATCTTGCTTCATCCGAAAATATTTTATAGCTGCCTGATGTTTTAATTTAAGTTACGTAAACATTAGCGTTTCTATAATTCTGTTTCCATAATCTATGTGTGATGACATAGCGGTATTTTCGCATATAGTAATAAATAGTAAACTGACACCACCTTCGTTCACGCTCGGCGGGCGTTCCGCGGTTCGATTCCGCGCACCGTTACGTTCAATTAGTGGCGCGTGCGCCGGAGCACTTTGTTGCAACGCGCGCGCATTTTGTAAACACACCTGCCACCTGTGCCCTTGCCGAACTTGCTAAAAATTGTTAGATGGTTGCCTTACGGTGTTGTTACAAAATCTGAAAGTGACTCATTACATCGACTCTCCCGATTACTACACGAAACTCCTGATTGGAATTCCGATCATTCACATAATCTTTGTAGTATTATCACTTCTCGACTTGTATTATGGTATCAGAAACAACGATGCTACAAACAGCCAAATTTGATAAAATGTAGAAAAAGTGTTTTTTTAGATTGATCCGACAGGGAATCGAACTCGGGACCTCATTGGGTTATGGAGGTCGTCATAAATAATTTCGATAATATAGGAAAGTTGATATAGAAAAACGAAAAATATTTTTTTACAATTCAATAAAGATGGCTTCATCTTTAGAAGGAGATATTGAGGATTGTATCAACGTCTTGAACATTGAGACGGCAATTGGCTTAACATCTGTCCCGTTATTGCAGATAAAAGTAATAAAATAAGTAATAAATATCATCACGCCATGCCCAATGCGAAGGTAGACAGAGGTCTAGACAATTAAGTCCATTCGACCCACCTTCCACCGAAGATATTTTCGTAACAACGTGACAGGTGGTGAGCCAGTCGTTGTTATTCCATTCAAAAATTTATTTAAAAATTGTCAAACCTCTGACTACGCCAGTATTGAATGAGTGAAGATAAAAAAATGAAAATACAACGAAAACAATCGCGGCAAACAAATTTGAAAAATAATGAAATAAATAATTTATTTATCGAAATAAATAACATATATTACATCTATCGATCGTCATTTTTTAATTTACCACCATTTCACTATTTTCATCTAACGGAGAAGAAACAGGCGAAAGAAACACCATATGTATCCTCTTTTCTATCCTTTTTTTACAACAAAATAACAGAGGGTCTATAATTATATTACCGTATAGTAAGCGGTGTGTACCTGCCCTATGCCAGGCTCATGCACTCCTATGAGTCTAGGTTATACCGCAACGCCTTGATAACTCTGTTGATATGGCCAATTAAGATGCACTAGCTCCGTTCTAGACCTCCTATATATCTAGAATAACTGCCTCTGAGTAACGGTACATCGATAATTTTACACTTGACATCATTTACGACCTGATAGTCTAGTTCGAATCCCGGCAAAAAAGAGATTTGTATGCTGAATATGAATGTTTGTACTCGAGTCATGGATGTTTATATACAATTTTTTCTATTTATATATGTGTCTATGGAAGTATATTGCGGTGTTGGCTTGGACATTAACGAGCCGAGACAAAACTCGGGTCTCCTTACTCGTATTTCGATCACCTAACCACTGGGCTATGTACTACTAACAATATTAAGTACGCAAAAACTTTTATAAAATTCCCGCATTTTCACAACACTGGTAAAGATAGGTAGAGATTACAACACATAACTTATGACCCACCTTTCTCCGAAGCATATTTGGGACGTGACAGGTGGTGAGTCTGTCGCAGTCTTAGTGTCCTAGTAACGATACAATATACTTACATAGATATATATCTAAATAAATGAATATGCATATAAACATTCTGGACTCGACTCAAAGACAACAAGAACGAGAACAAACATATATGATTATGAAATGTTTAATCGCCAGCGGGATTCGAACACCCAACTAATAGCTTCGAAGACCGCTAGCAACTGGGCTATAGAGTCATGTACAATTATCTATTACGTATATATTGCGAAAGATCGCATGCCAGTCACGAATGGCTTTAAAGTGTAACAAATTGAATTGTTCGTAGCAAAGTAAAAAATAGCTTAAACGAGTAATATTTCGAAGTTGAGTAAAAATATCCAGTTGTGCTATATCGAATCGAGTTTACTGATTAGCGGAATTTCGAATGGACAGCGCGAGTAGTTAGACTTGTTTTATTGGAGCTGATTGTAACTGCTGTCCGTGCCGCAGAGGTTGTTAAAAGATTATAATAAATAATAATAATATTAATGAAGTCTTTAGCTCCTAAACTATACTCCTCTCCAAAGTAAAAATATATTTAGATATAAAAACGGAAATTTCTTTACGTCTTTCCCAATACAGGGGTGGACAGATGTCTAGACATTTAAGTCCTTTCGACCCATCTTCGTTTTTGGGACAACGTGACAGGTGGTAAGCCCATCGCCGTCTTTATATCCAAGCCATCAATATACATCGCACATAAGGTTTTGAACCGAATTCCGACCACCCAACCACTCAGCAATTGTGACTATTTTTATGTGCTTAACTGATATAACAAATCTGTACCTCTCTGTTTGTCTGAATTAAACATGTTTTAATGTTTAAGGCAAACAGAGGCCTTGTGGTTTCATAAAATTTTGAATGGCATGATATGACAATAAAAATGCATAATATAAATATTTGACGTTCTCCGTGTTCACCGTGTGGCAAGGGCGTAAGAATATAGCCACTCCCTTTCTTCCCGTGGGTGTCGTAAGAGGCGACTAAGGGAAACCGCCGTGATTATCGTAATGGCAACCGATAGATGGCGGGATAACCATGTCTAAAAATATCAGACCAAAATAATCAGACCGAAGATGGGCAGCAGCGTATGAGGTGCGAGTGGTCTGCTACTGCGATCGCCAACACGTCTGCAAAAGCGTGGCGATTATGGCAAATCCTCCCCATGGGAGAGGCCTGTGTCCAGCAGTGGACTTTAACAGGCCGTTATGTATGTATGTATGACCTCCGTGAACGAGTGTCGTAAACGCAGGTTTTGAAGGTGTCGCCATCTCTAGGTCCCAGGTTCGATTCTCCCACTTTTTCTACATTTCCCGGGTCTGGGTGTTTGTGATGCCTTCGTTGTTTCCGATTCCCATACCACAAGTACTTAAGTATACATACAGTATTTAAAAAAAATAAAAGGACTGTGCCCATATTGCGCACACATGTTGCACGTGTAGAATCTGTGAATATATTTACATAAATAAATATGCACATAAACATTCTAGACTCGACTCGAGAACAAACATATATGATTATGAAATGTTTAATCGCCAGCGGGATTCGAACTCCCAACTAATAGCTTCGAAGATCGCTAACAAATAGGCTATAGAGTCGTGTACAATTATCTATTACGTATATATTGCGAAAGATCGCATGCCAGTCACGAATGGCTTTAAAGTGTAACAAATTGAATTGTTCGTAGCAAAGTAAAATATATTTAGATATAAAACGGAAATTTCTTTACGTCTTTCCCAATACAGGGGTGGACAGATGTCTAGACATTTAAGTCCTTTCGACCCATCTTCGTTTTTGGGACAACGTGACAGGTGGTAAGCCCATCGCCGTCTTTATATCCAAGCCATCAATATACATCGCACATAAGGTTTTGAACCGAATTCCGACCACCCAACCACTCAGCAATTGTGACTATTTTTATGTGCTTAACTGATATAACAAATCTGTACCTCTCTGTTTGTCTGAATTAAACATGTTTTAATGTTTAAGGCAAACAGAGGCCTTGTGGTTTCATAAAATTTTGAATGGCATGATATGACAATAAAAATGCATAATATAAATATTTGACGTTCTCCGTGTTCACCGTGTGGCAAGGGCGTAAGAATATAGCCACTCCCTTTCTTCCCGTGGGTGTCGTAAGAGGCGACTAAGGGAAACCGCCGTGATTATCGTAATGGCAACCGATAGATGGCGGGATAACCATGTCTAAAAATATCAGACCAAAATAATCAGACCGAAGATGGGCAGCAGCGTATGAGGTGCGAGTGGTCTGCTACTGCGATCGCCAACACGTCTGCAAAAGCGTGGCGATTATGGCAAATCCTCCCCATGGGAGAGGCCTGTGTCCAGCAGTGGACTTTAACAGGCCGTTATGTATGTATGTATGACCTCCGTGAACGAGTGTCGTAAACGCAGGTTTTGAAGGTGTCGCCATCTCTAGGTCCCAGGTTCGATTCTCCCACTTTTTCTACATTTCCCGGGTCTGGGTGTTTGTGATGCCTTCGTTGTTTCCGATTCCCATACCACAAGTACTTAAGTATACATACAGTATTTAAAAAAAATAAAAGGACTGTGCCCATATTGCGCACATGTTGCACGTGTAGAATCTGTGAATATATTTACATATTTAGTAGCAGAAATTAATTGTTGGCATTCTTCAAGAAGCGAGCTTGTAACATTATAAATTGCGCGGGAAAAACCATAATGTTTCACGTTGTGAGATAACATCTGTTTATTCTTTGGCTTCTACCGTATAAAAATTAAAAGTAAAAACTTAATACAATTTCGCTAAGGAATCTTATGAGTAGATACAATACTTTTTGTTGAAAATTAGAAAAACACGTTTTAATTTAGAGTTCGCTGTTAAGATAGCAAAGAAGGTTGAAATTGAGATTTTTTGGCTAACTGTAATTATAAGTGTTAATAATATTGTACGAGTTTAAATAATGAATATTACACTATTGTCGACTAGTTGGATTCTGGGAATTGTAATCCACTATCCGATTCAAGATAATTGAGTTTTCTTTTTAATTTACAATTTAGATATCACGACGATTAAGACCTTTCGATCCATCTATGATCAAGATTCAGTCGCCTTTATGTGTAACGTGTATACGTTTTATGGATAAACTCATTTGTTCGAGCCTTCCACCTGGGGATCGAACTCTGGAGTCTGGACGCGAATTTCGATCACCCAATCACTCGGCTATCGCGATTTATTTGAAATTTATGTACGATTTATACGAGGCGTGGGCATGTAGCTACCGGGAACAAAGTCAATGGTGCCCTGACTGCGTTAGTCAAAAAGCAGAGTATAGTGAGAAATGCACGCCTTGCGATACATAACTCAGTGCTGGTACAGACTTAGACGTGAGTGTATGAAATAGTTCGTACATAAGTTTTAGAAAAACTCATTGGTACGTGCCTGCCACCTGAGGATAGAACACGGGTCGCTCGACTCGAAATCCCGACCACCCAACCACTCGGCTATCGTGACTGTTTAAAAGAATTACTAGAATCCCGAAAATATATTTGGTGGAAGGTGGATCAAAGGGACTCACCTGTCCATCTCAATTTCAGGAGTTGTTGTTAGATATTATTTAAGATTTAAGATATCAATTTCGAATAGTAATCATCCGAGCTATTATTAATTAATACTATTAATTAATATTTTTTTGTCACATCTTCGTTGTTTCCGATTCCCATACCACAAGTGCTTTAGCATCTTAAATTGGTATCGGAACAATGCATGTGACGTTGTCCTCCTATCCCCCAATAAAAAAATTGAAACATAGTTTTTACAAATGTTTTAAAAGTTTCTGGTTAGATCAATAATAAGTAAACAATTTCAAAATTTTACAAAGTTCTTTAAAACATTTTTAATATCAAAAGTAAAAAGGTAAAATGATATTCATACATCGCTTTAATGGAGTGGAATAGACAGCGTTGCGAATACATAAAACTATGATAATCATAATTTCATAGAACTGTTTTAAAATATTTGTTTATACACTATCTGTTTCATCTATAAACAACATAACAAAATCTTAATATTACTTTAAGATTTATCTTCGTAAACTATTACAGGTGACAAATTGAAAAAAAAAAAAAAAACACTTAAAGTCACAAGAAAACAAAAGAGATGCTAATTTACACATTGTTAACAGTTTGCTATGTGGTGTGGCAATACTTGCGGAAAAACTAGAAGGGGGATTGATTGTTTTAGTGCGCGCAATGTAATAAGTGATGTAGAACAATAAGATGATTAACTTTGTTGATATGCAACGTGTTGTAGTGGCACAATTTGTTATAGTGGCCTTTTAATATATAATCACACTAATCAAATAAAATATAATCTATATAATATATTGGTATAATAAAGTGTCAATAGCGTAATGGTTTAGGTTGCGGACTGCGAAACACCGTCGTAGGTTCGGGCCCGCCATTGGACTATTGTGAACCACTCCAGACACAACCACAGCGCCTTAGTCTATTAACCATTCCTAACAGGAATACTAATTATTAATCATATTTGCTAATATTTGTATATAAACTGATATTCATTATTTATCGGGGAATGGTGTTACGCAGAATTATTGTGAATGTCTTATGTCTTCGCGAAACTGGCAATATAAAATAATACGCCATACGGTTTATTTTCATACAGGCTAATAAATATCTTCAATACAGGGGACAGAGGTCAAGTCTAGACAATTAAGTCCTTTCGACCCACCTTCCACTGAAGACATTTTAGGGAAAACGTGACTGGTGGTCGCCGTCTTTATGTCCTAGCCAACGATATGAATCGTACATAGGTTTTGAAAAACCCCCTGCCACCTGGGGATCGAACTCGGGTCTCTCTACTCGAATTCCGATCTCCCATCCACTCGGCTATCGTGACTGTTTAAAAGAATTACTAGAATCCTGAAAATATATTTGGTGGAAGGTGGATCAAAGGGACTCACCTGTCCATCTCAATTTTAGAGGTTGTTGTTAGATATTATTTAAGATTTAACATATCAATTTCGAATAGTAATCATCCGAGCTATTATTAATTAATACTATTAATTAATACTATTAATTAATATTTTTGTCACATCTTCGTTGTTTCCGATACCACAAGTGCTTTAGCATCTTAAATTGGTATCGGAACAATGCATGTGACGTTGTCCTCCTATCCCCAATAAAAAATTGAAACATAGTTTTTACAAATGTTTTAAAAGTTTCTGGTTAGATCAATAATAAATAAACAATTTCAAAATTTTACAAAGTTCTTTAAAACATTTTTAATATCAAAAGTAAAAAGGTAAAATGATATTCATACATCGCTTTAATGGAGTGGAATAGACAGCGTTGCGAATACATAAAACTATGATAATCATAATTTCATAGAACTGTTTTAAAATATTTGTTTATACACTATCTGTTTCATCTATAAACAACATAACAAAATCTTAATATTACTTTAAGATTTATCTTCGTAAACTATTACAGGTGACAAATTGAATAAAAAAAAAAAAACACTTAAAGTCACAAGAAAACAAAAGAGATGCTAATTTACACATTGTTAACAGTTTGCTATGTGGTGTGGCAATACTTGCGGAAAAACTAGAAGGGGGATTGATTGTTTTAGTGCGCGCAATGTAATAAGTGATGTAGGGTAGCCAGAGAGAACAGATCGCCAAGTGTCACGATCTTATCATACCTCTTTCGCTTTTATATTCATCATTTTCTTACATATGTACGTAATTAATAACGATATAATAATAACGAAATAATAATAACTTAGTTTTATCAGTCAATGACCACCCATTATTAAACTATCGGCCTGCAGATATAGCTGCGTTGATACAATAATGTGGTAATGAACCGCTTGATAACAGCTAAAGTGGTAGGGAAGGTGGTGACAAGGACAGAAGTAATTGTCGCTGGCCTTTTCCTTATAAGCAGTAGAGCGAGGCAACCTCGCTGCTTAATTCATGATCTCATGCCTCTTATTTTAACGGAATAGAAAAAATATATGAAGTATAACACTTTGATTGGTTTTTAAGAAAGAATGAAACATTTATTTCGCACTTAAATAAAATACAACAGTAGAAAAAAGTTTTAAATATAGAAATGTTATAAATTGACCTCTAGTTATAGACTTAAGCCCAAAATAAGATTTAAATATAACTTTAAATAATAAACATCTTCACGCAATTTCCAATAGAGTGGAAGACAGAGGTCTAGTCTAGACAATTAAGTCACTTCGACCCAATATAATTCGTACATAAGTTTCGATACATTTTGCTACCGTGGACGAGTGGCGTAAACATCGGTTTTCGTGGTGCACCAACTCTGAGATCCCGGGTTCGATTCCCGGTAGGGTCTTCGGTGAAAGGTAGGTCGAAGGGACTTAAGTGTATATTCTCTCTCTACCCCAGTATAGGGAAAATGAGTGAAGATCAAAAAACGTTTTAAGACTAGCTCGTCACCCGTATCGAAACCATTCATAAATCTGTTTTTTTTTTTCAACATCATATGTAATACACGTCCTTCCTCAGGGTTCAAGTTACCTTCGTACCAAAATTTGATCGAAATTAGGTCACTGATTTATACTTCAAAAAGTAACAGATAGCCAGACAGATGAACGGAGTTAAATTCACATCTGAAACATAAATATGTATATTTAGTGTCATGTTGTTACACAACAATCTAAATAGCCGTTATCAATGCCCGCGCGTCTGTCCTCACAACAGAACAACAATGCCTGAGGTCAATCGAGCGACAATGGCCAACAATTGTATGCGGCCATCTTGTACCGCACGAGATGTCACCGATCTATTTTCGTACGAAAGAACCTTCTAGAAGTTTACAAATATGTATGCGTGTGCGTAAAATGTTTTATTTAAAAAATACTACTGATTTTAAATCGAATGATAATCAGTTTTATCAGTCAATGACCACCCATTATTAAACTATCGGCCTGCAGATATAGCTGCGTTGATACAATAATGTGGTAATGAACCGCTTGATAACAGCTAAAGTGGTAGGGAAGGTGGTGACAAGGACAGAAGTAATTGTCGCTGGCCTTTTCCTTATAAAATTTGCAGAGCGAGGCAACCTCGCTGCTTAATTCATGATCTCATGCCTCTTATTTTAACGGAATAGAAAAAATATATGAAGTATAACACTTTGATTGGTTTTTAAGAAAGAATGAAACATTTATTTCGCACTTAAATAAAATACAACAGTAGAAAAAAGTTTTAAATATAGAAATGTTATAAATTGACCTCTAGTTATAGACTTAAGCCCAAAATAAGATTTAAATATAACTTTAAATAATAAACATCTTCACGCAATTTCCAATACAGGGGTAGACAGAGGTCTAGTCTAGACAATTAAGTCACTTCGACCCAATATAATTCGTACATAAGTTTCGATACATTTTGCTACCGTGGACGAGTGGCGTAAACATCGGTTTTCGTGGTGCACCAACTCTGAGATCCCGGGTTCGATTCCCGGTAGGGTCTTCGGTGAAAGGTAGGTCGAAGGGACTTAAGTGTATATTCTCTCTCTACCCCGGTATTGGGAATGGCGTGAAGATATTGTATATTATTTTCGAGGACGTGTCAAGTCCGATAACACTCACTGGAGTAGGGAGTCGAAGGTTCCCATCTCTCGCTCACGCTCTAATCTCTCTCAAATATTTGAGAGTAGGCCTTTACTTAACTGTAAGCATTTACAATCTTCACGCATAGTCCCTTACGGGGTAGCCAGAGAGAACAGATCGCCAAGTGTCACGATCTTATCATACCTCTTTCGCTTTTATATTCATCATTTTCTTACATATGTACGTAATTAATAACGATATAATAATAACGAAATAATAATAACTTAGTTTTATCAGTCAATGACCACCCATTATTAAACTATCGGCCTGCAGATATAGCTGCGTTGATACAATAATGTGGTAATGAACCGCTTGATAACAGCTAAAGTGGTAGGGAAGGTGGTGACAAGGACAGAAGTAATTGTCGCTGGCCTTTTCCTTATAAAATTTGCAGAGCGAGGCAACCTCGCTGCTTAATTCATGATCTCATGCCTCTTATTTTAACGGAATAGAAAAAATATATGAAGTATAACACTTTGATTGGTTTTTAAGAAAGAATGAAACATTTATTTCGCACTTAAATAAAATACAACAGTAGAAAAAAGTTTTAAATATAGAAATGTTATAAATTGACCTCTAGTTATAGACTTAAGCCCAAAATAAGATTTAAATATAACTTTAAATAATAAACATCTTCACGCAATTTCCAATAGAGTGGAAGACAGAGGTCTAGTCTAGACAATTAAGTCACTTCGACCCAATATAATTCGTACATAAGTTTCGATACATTTTGCTACCGTGGACGAGTGGCGTAAACATCGGTTTTCGTGGTGCACCAACTCTGAGATCCCGGGTTCGATTCCCGGTAGGGTCTTCGGTGAAAGGTAGGTCGAAGGGACTTAAGTGTATATTCTCTCTCTACCCCAGTATAGGAAAATGAGTGAAGATCAAAAACGTTTTAAGACTAGCTCGTCACCCGTATCGAAACCATTCATAAATCTGTTTTTTTTCAACATCATATGTAATACACGTCCTTCCTCAGGGTTCAAGTTACCTTCGTACCAAAATTTGATCGAAATTAGGTCACTGATTTATACTTCAAAAAGTAACAGATAGCCAGACAGATGAACGGAGTTAAATTCACATCTGAAACATAAATATGTATATTTAGTGTCATGTTGTTACACAACAATCTAAATAGCCGTTATCAATGCCCGCGCGTCTGTCCTCACAACAGAACAACAATGCCTGAGGTCAATCGAGCGACAATGGCCAACAATTGTATGCGGCCATCTTGTACCGCACGAGATGTCACCGATCTATTTTCGTACGAAAGAACCTTCTAGAAGTTTACAAATATGTATGCGTGTGCGTAAAATGTTTTATTTAAAAAAATACTACCGATTTTTAAATCGAATGATAATCGGTTTTAAAACCGTTTAATCGAATTCGCTCAGTATTAATTGTACGATATAATGATTCGATTATAATGATTCGGTCGAATGATATATATATATATATATATATATATATATATATATATATATATATATATATATATATATATATATATATATATATATATATATATATATATATATATATATATATATATATATATATATATATATATATATATATATATATATATATATATATATATATATATATATATATATATATATATATATATATATATATATATATATATATATATATATATATATATATATATATATATATATATATATATATATATATATATATATATATATATATATATATATATATATATATATATATATATATATATATATATATATATATATATATATATATATATATATATATATATATATATATATATATATATATATATATATATATATATATATATATATATATATATATATATATATATATATATATATATATATATATATATATATATATATATATATATATATATATATATATATATATATATATATATATATATATATATATATATATATATATATATATATATATATATATATATATATATATATATATATATATATATATATATATATATATATATATATATATATATATATATATATATATATATATATATATATATATATATATATATATATATATATATATATATATATATATATATATATATATATATATATATATATATATATATATATATATATATATATATATATATATATATATATATATATATATATATATATATATATATATATATATATATATATATATATATATATATATATATATATATATATATATATATATATATATATATATATATATATATATATATATATATATATATATATATATATATATATATATATATATATATATATATATATATATATATATATATATATATATATATATATATATATATATATATATATATATATATATATATATATATATATATATATATATATATATATATATATATATATATATATATATATATATATATATATATATATATATATATATATATATATATATATATATATATATATATATATATATATATATATATATATATATATATATATATATATATATATATATATATATATATATATATATATATATATATATATATATATATATATATATATATATATATATATATATATATATATATATATATATATATATATATATATATATATATATATATATATATATATATATATATATATATATATATATATATATATATATATATATATATATATATATATATATATATATATATATATATATATATATATATATATATATATATATATATATATATATATATATATATATATATATATATATATATATATATATATATATATATATATATATATATATATATATATATATATATATATATATATATATATATATATATATATATATATATATATATATATATATATATATATATATATATATATATATATATATATATATATATATATATATATATATATATATATATATATATATATATATATATATATATATATATATATATATATATATATATATATATATATATATATATATATATATATATATATATATATATATATATATATATATATATATATATATATATATATATATATATATATATATATATATATATATATATATATATATATATATATATATATATATATATATATATATATATATATATATATATATATATATATATATATATATATATATATATATATATATATATATATATATATATATATATATATATATATATATATATATATATATATATATATATATATATATATATATATATATATATATATATATATATATATATATATATATATATAGGGGTAGACAGAGGTCTAGTCTAAACAATTAAGTCCATTTGACCCACCTTCCACCGAAGATATTTTCGGTACAACGTGGCAGGTGGTGAGCCCGTCGCCGTCTTAATGTCCAACGACGAGCCTGCCACCTGGGGATTGAATTCGTGTCTCTTGACTCGAAATTCCGACCACCCAACTACTCGGCTATCGTCACTTTTTACTTTATTTTTATACTATAACATTCTGGCAAATAAATTATTAGTACTATTATTATTATTCAGATATCATCATCAGGACACATATTTAAATATAGGACCTTCCTTTTAACTGAACCGTTGTCTTATTATAGACACTACATTTTTGCTGACCTAATTTTCCTTTACAATATTATTATCACCGTGACTCTGTCACATCACTAGCATCAAGGATTACTGGTGTAAACGGTCGACTGGATGTGTTGTACAAAACATCGATAATTGTCTCCAGTGACCTAATTTATCGATGCACCAGACTAGCTTCAGTTTTATGTAATATGTTCGTCATTCATTTTTTGTCTGTGCTCTTTTTGTTAGACACCAAGTGCAATAATTGAGGAGCTCGTAGAAATGTAACGTGGTGTCTTAAAAAACCTATTAATGTTGTTAACAGTTAGGTAAATGTTCTGTGTTTGTGTGTTATTTTTTATTCTATGTTATTATATTAGAAATGATGACCTTCTTCTTGTCTCTTCTACTAGAAGAAGGTCACATTTTGCGTACAGTTACTCATAGAGCTACTACAGCCTATTGACGGGCTATTACAATTCAAAATAAGAATATTTTCTACGTGATTAAACCATTTATAATTTAATTACTATACGCCCTTTAAAAGTCTGCAGGAGACAGTCCTTGGAGGAGCTATAGTGTATTAATCTACCACCATTGTGGATTCTTCTCATATAAGTATATAATATATATATATATATATATATATATATATATATATATATATATATATATATATATATATATATATATATATATATATGTATATATATATATATATATATATATATATATATATATATATATATATATATATATATATATATATATATATATATATATATATGTATATATATATAGGGGTAGACAGAGGTCAAGTCTAGACAATTAAGTCCCTTTGACCCACCTTCCACAGAAGATATTTTCGGGACAACGACAGGTGGTGAGCCCGTCGCCGTCTTATCGTCCAACGACGAGCCTGCCACCTGGGGATTGAATTCGTGTCTCTTGACTCGAAATTCCGACCACCCAACAACTCGGCTATCGTGACTTTTAATTAGACTTATATTTATAATAACTTTTAATTATTTTAATTACTTTTAATTATTTTAATTATAATAACTTAGTAATTCCATCTTAGTACTCTGTAACCTTGTTTTTGAAATGGTTTGCAGATTTTATGACCAGCAGGAGTCACTTATCATCACAGTAGTGTCTCTTCGTTTTACATTGAAATAAAATATAATAAATAAATATCTTCACGCAATTTCCAATACAGGGTAGACAGAGGTCAAGTCTAGACAATTAAGTTTTATGTTTTATGTAATATGTTCGTCATTCATTTTTGTCTGTGCTCTTTTGTTAGACACCGAGTGCAATAATTGAGGAGCGCGTAGAACTGTAACGTGGTGTCTTAAAAACCTATTAATGTTGTTAACAGTTAGGTAAATGTTCTGTGTTTGTGTGTTATTTTTATTCTATGTTATTATACAGAAATGATGACCTTCTTCTTGTCTCTTCTACTAGAAGAAGGTCACATTTTGCGTACAGTTACTCATAGAGCTACTACAGCCTATTGACGGGCTATTACAATTCAAAATAAGAATATTTTCAACGTGATTAAACCATTTATAATTTAATTACTATACGCCCTTTAAAGTCTGCAGGAGACAGTCCTTGGAGGAGCTATAGTGTATTAATCTACCACCATTGTGGATTCTTCTCATATAAGTATATAATATATATATATATATGTATATATATATATATATATATATATATATATATATATATATATATATATATATATATATATATATATATATATATATATATATATATATATATATATATATATAGGGGTAGACAGAGGTCAAGTCTAGACAATTAAGTCCCTTTGACCCACCTTCCACAGAAGATATTTTCGGGACAACGTGACAGGTGGTGAGCCCGTCGCCGCCTTTATGTCCAAGCCAACGATGAAATTCGTACATAAGTTTTGAAAACTCATTGGTACTGCCACCTGGGGATCGAACTCGGGTCTCTCGACTCGAAATCTGACCACCCAACAACTCGGCTATCGTGACTTTTAATTAGACTTATATTTATAATAACTTTTAATTATTTTAATTATAATAACTTTTAATTATTTTAATTATAATAACTTAGTAATTCCATCTTAGTACTCTGTAACCTTGTTTTTGAAATGGTTTGCAGATTTTATGACCAGCAGGAGTCACTTATCATCACAGTAGTGTCTCTTCGTTTTACATTGAAATAAAATATAATAAATAAATATCTTCACGCAATTTCCAATACAGGGGTGGACAGAGTTCTTGGCTAGACAATTAAGTTTTATGTTTTATGTAATATGTTCGTCATTCATTTTTTGTCTGTGCTCTTTTTGTTAGACACCAAGTGCAATAATTGAGGAGCTCGTAGAACTGTAACGTGGTGTCTTAAAAAACCTATTAATGTTGTTAACAGTTAGGTAAATGTTCTGTGTTTGTGTGTTATTTTTTATTCTATGTTATTATACAGAAATGATGACCTTCTTCTTGTCTCTTCTACTAGAAGAAGGTCACATTTTTGCGTACAGTTATTCATAGAGCTACTACAGCCTATTGGACGGGCTATTACAATTCAAAATAAGAATATTTTCTACGTGATTAAACCATTTATAATTAAATTACTATACGCCCTTTAAAAGTCTGCAGGAGACAGTCCTTGGAGGAGCTATAGTGTATTAATCTACCACCGTTGTGGATTCTTCTCATATAAGTATATAATATATATATATATATATATATATATATATATATATATATATATATATATATATATATATATATATATATATATATATATATATATATATATATATATATATATATATATATATATATATATATATATATATATATATATATATATATATATATAGGGGTAGACAGAGGTCAAGTCTAGACAATTAAGTCCCTTTGACCCACCTTCCACAGAAGATATTTTCGGGACAACGTGACAGGTGGTGAGCCCGTCGCCGCCTTTATGTCCAAGCCAACGATGAAATTCGTACATAAGTTTTGAAAAACTCATTGGTACTGCCACCTGGGGATCGAACTCAGGTCTCTCGACTCGAAATTCCGACCACCCAACAACTCGGCTATCGTGACTTTTAATTAGACTTATATTTATAATAACTTTTAATTATTTTAATTACTTTAATTATTTTAATTATAATAACTTAGTAATTCCATCTTAGTACTCTGTAACCTTGTTTTTGAAATGGTTTGCAGATTTTATGACCAGCAGGAGTCACTTATCATCACAGTAGTGTCTCTTCGTTTTACATTGAAATAAAATATAATAAATAAATATCTTCACGCAATTTCAATACAGGGGTGGACAGAGTTCTTGGCTAGACAATTAAGTTTTATGTTTTATGTAATATGTTCGTCATTCATTTTTGTCTGTGCTCTTTTTGTTAGACACCAAGTGCAATAATTGAGGAGCGCGTAGAACTGTAACGTGGTGTCTTAAAACCTATTAATGTTGTTAACAGTTAGGTAAATGTTCTGTGTTTGTGTGTTATTTTTATTCTATGTTATTATACAGAAATGATGACCTTCTTCTTGTCTCTTCTACTAGAAGAAGGTCACATTTTTGCGTACAGTTATTCATAGAGCTACTACAGCCTATTGGACGGGCTATTATAATTCAAAATAAGAATATTTTCTACGTGATTAAACCATTTATAATTTAATTACTATACGCCCTTTAAAAGTCTGCAGGAGACAGTCCTTGAGGAGCTATAGTGTATTAATCTACCACCATTGTGGATTCTTCTCATATAAGTATATAATATATATATATATATATATATATATATATATATATATATATATATATATATATATATATATATATATATATATATATATATATATATATATATATATATATATATATATATATATATATATATATATATATATATATATATATATATATATAGGGGTAGACAGAGGTCAAGTCTAGACAATTAAGTCCCTTTGACCCACCTTCCACCGAAGATATTTTCGGGACAACGTGACAGGTGGTGAGCCCGTCGCCGCCTTTATGTCCAAGCCAACGATGAAATTCGTACATAAGTTTTTGAAAAACTCATTGGTACTGCCACCTGGGGATCGAACTCGGGTCTCTCGACTCGAAATTCCGACCACCCAACAACTTGGCTATCGTGACTTTTATTTATAATAACTTTTAATTATTTTTAATTACTTTTAATTATTTTAATTATAATAACTTAGTAATTCCATCTTAGTACTCTGTAACCTTGTTTTTGAAATGGTTTGCAGATTTTATGACCAGCAGGAGTCACTTATCATCACAGTAGTGTCTCTTCGTTTTACATTGAAATAAAATATAATAAATAAATATCTTCACGCAATTTCCAATACAGGGGTGGACAGAGTTCTTGGCTAGACAATTAAGTTTTATGTTTTATGTAATATGTTCGTCATTCATTTTTGTCTGTGCTCTTTTGTTAGACACCAAGTGCAATAATTGAGGAGCTCGTAGAAATGTAACGTGGTGTCTTAAAAAACCTATTAATGTTGTTAACAGTTAGGTAAATGTTCTGTGTTTGTGTGTTATTTTTTATTCTATGTTATTATACAGAAATGATGACCTTCTTCTTGTCTCTTCTACTAGAAGAAGGTCACATTTTGCGTACAGTTATTCATAGAGCTACTACAGCCTATTGGACGGGCTATTACAATTCAAAATAAGAATATTTTCTACGTGATTAAACCATTTATAATTAAATTACTATACGCCCTTTAAAAGTCTGCAGGAGACAGTCCTTGGAGGAGCTATAGTGTACACCCAACAATGTTGTGAGCCCTTCTTTACATAAGTCCTCTAACGGAGAAGAAATAGGTGAATATATATATATATATATATATATATATATATATATATATATATATATATATATATATATATATATATATGTATATATATATATATATATATATATATATGTATATATATATATATATATAGGGGTAGACAGAGGTCAAGTCTAGACAATTAAGTCCCTTTGACTCAACTTCCACCGAAGATATTTTTGGGACAACGTGACAGGTGGTGAGCGCGACGCCGTCTTTATGTCCAAGCCATATAATTCGTACATAAGTTTTGAAAAAGCCCATTGGTACGAGCCTGCCACCTGGGGATCGAACTCGGGTCTCTTGACTCGAAATTCCGACTACTCAACCACTCGGTTGTCGTGGCTACACATTTCGTTTTACATTTAACATCCAAAAAAATTTTTAGTTAACATTCGTCACCTGTCTACCCAGTTTAGACTGATAGTCAAGATACTATTCCGCTAATATCAGTTCTAAATTGGAGTTAATATGAGTTGAGCAAACGAGTCTTTGAAAGTAGACTTATATATTTGTTCTATTTACCGTAGAGACGATCGGTCCTTGGGGTCCTCTCCCGATGCAGTTTCTAAAGGAATTGTATCCACGATTGGTGAAAAGCTGGTTCTTTTCCCTCTTAACGGTTAAGTCCAACCATTCAAGGTGGAACTGCAGCCAGTGTTCTTGGTACCTTTCGACAAGGAGTATGGCTGTGCAATATTTACGTTTTTAGTTGAAAAGTATTGCAAATATAGAAGAAGAAAGAAAGAACGAAAGTAAAATTAATATAAACAATTTTGCTTCATAATGATTTCTTGTATTTACGCGATTTGCTGATTTTAGCGCGTTTTTAATTAGTTAAATCGATTCCAAAATTAATGAATAAACTTGACGTTAGCCGAAGGTATCAATGACAGCGGAATGTTCAAGACCTCTGTCCTGCCCGTGACCACGGATGCTGTAAAGCATCCGAGACCTCGTAAAGTAAAAATTGTTTGTTAAAAACTAATTTTGTTTCAATTAAAAATAAAAGCATTGCATGTTACGTAATTTTTTTGTTCATACCTCCATTACGAGATGAATCAGCGAGCGTACCGGGGTTTGTACCGTACCGTAACGTTTCTGGTTCAATGGGTCACGCGACCGGCGCCGGACTCGAATCGGTTACATCGACATGTCCACGTGTTACAAATGTAAACACATTACGAATAAGACAACATGTACACAATTTGTAATATCTATAACGTACTCTCTAAAACGAGAGTCTTATTTGATTATTATGTAATTCCTTTATGTATATATGTATTTATGTATGTGTTGTTACGATAGCCGAGTGGTTGTGTAATCGGGATTCGAGTCAAGAGACCCGATTTCAATTCGCACGTGGCAGACTTGAACCAATGGGTTTTTTCAAAAACTTATGTATTATTTATATTGTTGGCTTGGACATGAAGACTGTGACGGGCTGTCCTCTTGTCACGTTGTTCCAAAAAATATCTTCGGAGGAAGGTGTGTCGAAAGAACTTAATTGCTGGACCTCTGATTAGCCCAGAATTGGGACTTTGGCTTTGGGGATTTGGGAATTTGTCGTGAAGATTTTTTATATATACTTCTATTACGTATATATAAATATTTATCTGTATATGTATTCATATTGTATCGTTAGATTGGACATTTTTAAATAACTTGATTACGTTGTCCCCAGCAAGCTTCGTTGAAAAGTGGGTCGATAGGACTTCATCGAGTGGAAATCTGCCTACTCCAGTATGGGTAATTACTGGAATATATCTTATTTCTTTCTGATATACCAGATGTTTTTAATTACATTATTGCAATATACACATGTATGCACTGCGTAAACTGTAAATGAATACATTAATGATTAGATTATTACATTAATTTATTATTATTACATTAATGGTAGACAGAGGTCTAGACTGTAAAGTCATTGCGACCGACCTTCTACCGAAGACATTTTTTTTTGGGACAGCGTGTCAGATGGTGAGTCCGTCAAAAGTCAACGATATAATTCGTACTTAAGTTTTTGAAAAATCCCACGGGTCTCTTGACTCGAATTCCGATCACACAACCACTCGGCTACCGTGACTTTTCGATAAATTATCAATCCATTAATGATTTGAAATTATGACGACGGGAAAGAACTAGATACTTAAATTTTCGCGAGATTTATTTAAAGTAACTGACCTTTCAATAAATGCTAATGTTGTACAAAGCACCGTTTGAGCAATCCAGACCTCAGTTCGTCAGAGAATGCAATAGCGTTCCGTAAACGGCATTCGCTTTGGTACCATATTAACACAATACTATTGGGAACCACTTCTAGACTCTTTAGTGCTGTAAAGGCTTTAAATATCACCAACTCCAGTTTAATTTGAAATTTATGCTATGGTAATAAAGTTTGTTATTGTCAGCTGATGACCTGGAGATGTGTTTTGTGAACGTGGAAGGCGTGAATTACATGATGGCGCAATAACTTGGTTTTAATTACTGTAGCAGTGTAACACACGTGTTCTGTTAATTGCTATGATAGTATTAAAAATAGTCATCATTGTGTATGACTTTGTTTGCACCGCTCTCACCTAACAAGCTTGATGGTTAATCGCTTGTCGTCACATAGATACGGCATGAATGTCATTATGAATGATTTGTTGCTATGATCAACTTTTGTTTTTTATTTCATCGAAAAATTAGTCCTGCCATTCATTGTAGTCATTTTATTACGTATCTGTTAGTGTCAGCTACAAATAAATAAATATTTTTACGCCATTACCAATATAGGGGTAGATAGAGGTCTAAACAATTAAAGCCTTCGACTAACCTTCCACCGAAGACATTTTTGGGACAGCGTGTCAGATGGTGAGTCCGTCAAAAGTCAACGATATAATTCGTACTTAAGTTTTTGAAAAATCCCACGGGTCTCTTGACTCGAATTCCGATCACACAACCACTCGGCTACCGTGACTTTTCGATAAATTATCAATCCATTAATGATTTGAAATTATGACGACGGGAAAGAACTAGATACTTAAATTTTCGCGAGATTTATTTAAAGTAACTGACCTTTCAATAAATGCTAATGTTGTACAAAGCACCGTTTGAGCAATCCAGACCTCAGTTCGTCAGAGAATGCAATAGCGTTCCGTAAACGGCATTCGCTTTGGTACCATATTAACACAATACTATTGGGAACCACTTCTAGACTCTTTAGTGCTGTAAAGGCTTTAAATATCACCAACTCCAGTTTAATTTGAAATTTATGCTATGGTAATAAAGTTTGTTATTGTCAGCTGATGACCTGGAGATGTGTTTTGTGAACGTGGAAGGCGTGAATTACATGATGGCGCAATAACTTGGTTTTAATTACTGTAGCAGTGTAACACACGTGTTCTGTTAATTGCTATGATAGTATTAAAAATAGTCATCATTGTGTATGACTTTGTTTGCACCGCTCTCACCTAACAAGCTTGATGGTTAATCGCTTGTCGTCACATAGATACGGCATGAATGTCATTATGAATGATTTGTTGCTATGATCAACTTTTGTTTTTTATTTCATCGAAAAATTAGTCCTGCCATTCATTGTAGTCATTTTATTACGTATCTGTTAGTGTCAGCTACAAATAAATAAATATTTTTACGCCATTACCAATATAGGGGTAGATAGAGGTCTAAACAATTAAAGCCTTTCGACTAACCTTCCACCGAAGACATTTTTTGGGACAACATGCATAAGTTGCATGATAGCCAAGAGGTTGGGCGATCGGGATTCGAATGAAGAGACCGAAGTTCGACTCCCAAGGCACGTAAGAATGTTTTTTTTTTTAACTTATGTACAATTTACATCGTCGGTTTGGACATAAAAACGAAAGTTGGGAGGTAAACCTGTCACCGTCTTCATCTACAAACTAACAAGATACCAAATTAGTCTAGATAGACGAGGAAATGAACCTAGATCCAAGCAACTTCCATTAGCAATTATCTCACGCGATACTGAGGATTTAACGACTATTGCCACGGTAATTTGTATTGTGTAACGTCTTACAAACGCAAATTAACTTTATATATTTTAGGATCCCTTGCGTCCGATTAAAAAAATCGGAACCGTTATAGGATCACATGTCTGTTCATCCATCACTGTCTATTGTACACAATTCCCTCTGCGTTCGGTGACTCGCGTTTATAAACGAAATCTAAAAATGTGGATCACTTTTAAAAATCAAGAAAAAGAAAATTTCATAAAAGTTCTTACTCCGTCGTGTGAAATATTTTTTTTTTGTAATATTAAGATAAAACTTTCCAAGTTATTCTATAAAATAGACGTAAATTGACGCTCCCTTCCCCTCTGAACTTTAAATTTCTGTCCAAGAAATTACTTTTCTACTTAAATATTACGAAAAATTTTAATAAAAAGTCAGTGATCTTAATAACATGGTAAATATCCAAAAATAACACTCAATATAGTGTTAATATTGTACGAAACGCTCTTCCTGCGAGTTCAACTCGTACTTGTCCGGGTTGTTTTACAGTTACGATAGCTGAGCGGTTGGGTCATAATAATTAGTATAACTATTTTTTGGGTGATCGTAATCCAAAGGCTCGTATTCGATCTCCAGGTGGAAGGAGTACCAAGGAGTTTTTTTGGAACTTGTACGATCTCATGTTGTCCCAAATCAGTTACGGTGAGATGTGAGTGTGAGACTAAAGAACAGCATTGTCTGGACCAAGACTATGCCTGTATTTGGAATACGGAATTTATATTAAAAAATACATTTATTACGTGTTAATGTGTAATGCATTTAACAACGGGATTATATCAAAATTCTCGTGTTTTTGTGTAAAATTTCTATGTTATTTCTATAAAAATATCTTCACGCCGTTCCCAATATTGAGGTAGACAGTGGACAATAGTTTAAGTTCATTCGACACAACTATCACCGAAGGCATTTCTTTAGACAACGTAACTGAACCTGTCGCCGTCTTTATGCCTAAGTCAACGATAAAAATCGTACATAATTTTAAAAAAGTCTCATTGGAAATTGATGAGCCTTAGATAGGAACACTTGGGAATCGAACTCGTGTCTCTTGACTCGGATTCCGATCACCGCACCACTTGGCTATCACCTAAAACTTGCGAAAATATGAAATACGAATGTTTTAAAAGTCGTTTGGAATTTGGAGAATAAGAGAATAAGAATTTTGAAATAAATAAACACCACTAGTAGAAATATATTTGTTTAGAGATACATCTAATGCGTTTTCTCCAGCGATCAGTGCAATGATATATTCTCAGTAGGCCTAATGAGCTTGCATTGAGTAAATTGTTGATATTGCTTTGTACTTTCTTATTGCAGATTATATATTAATTTGATTGTCACTATGAGTGTTTTTGTATTTGCTTTCTACTCTCATACATAAATCTTATTACGAGCTAATTCAGAATATGTATTTAAATTTATACATTTCATTACGGAACTACTTTAATGTGTTTTACATTTAGATATAAATTACAAGTTAGACATTAGTTATAAGTCACGATAGCCGAGTGGTTGGGTGATCGGAATTCGAGTCACGAGATTCGTGTTCGATACCCAAGACACGTACCTACAGGTTTTTTCAATAAAACATATATACGATTTATATCATTGGCTTGAACATAAAGATGGCAACAGGCCACCTGCCGCGTTGTCCCAAAAAATTTCTTCGGTGGAAGGTGGGTCGATAAAGACTTAATTATCGGGACTTCTGTCTACCACTGCATTGGGAATTGCGATATATTTTTATATTTAGAAAGGGTTTTACTTTTCAAGTTATCTGTGTTACACCTAAACCTATGAGACAATTTTATACTTGACGATATTTTAACGATATTTGACGAGCTCCGTGGACGAGTGACTTTTTCAAGGTGCCGCCATCTCTGACATTGATCCAGGGACGTTCGATTCCCGGACAGGACAATGTAGAGAAAGCACTTTTTCTACATTTTCTCGGGTCTGGATGTTTGTGGTGCCTACGTTGTTTCAAATTCCGTAACATAATTGCTTTAGAAACTTACTTTGGGATTCGAGCAACGTATGTGAAGTTATCCCGATCTATATACGTATATGTATGTGGATATGTATTTCTAACTCTAATATTTCTCGACACGAATTTTGATCACTCAACCACATGGCTATCGTGATTTTTATCATATTTATATAATATAATCATAAATCCGATTATGCATCTTGTCATAATACCGCCATTATAAAGTGGCATAGATTATAGCGTTCCCACGCTATTTATGGAACTGATCTGATCCATTCAGGTCATTTACTTTTACTTTCTTCTATATTTATCATAACAATATTAGTAGTAGTAGTCACGATAGCCGAGTGGTTGGGAGGACGGGATTTCGAGTCGAGAGACCCGAGTTCGATCCCCAAGTGGCAGGCACGTATCAGTGGGTTTTTCAAAAACTTATGTACGAATTATATCGTTGGCTTGGACTAGACCTTGTCTACCCCTGTACCTGCGACGTCATGTTTCGCAGTCCGCACCCTAAACCATTAGGCTATTGCCGCCATCACTATTGGAAATTGATAATTTGTCCGAAGTAATCAAATAGTTAAAAACTGCTAAACTCACGTTATAATAAACGGTGTACTTCAGGACGATGTAATATCTCACGAAAGTTTTATCCGAAGTGCCTACAGACTATTAGTTTTGGTTGCGGTCTGTAAAAGTAAGTCGCTGGTTCGATTTCGCTATTCGAGTATTGTTGTCTTGTACCGATAGGTTTACCTTAACTTTTCACCGTTACTAAGTCTGTGGTGTAATAAAAAATATCTTAACGCCATTCCCAATACAGGGGTAGAAAGAGGTCTCGACGATTAAGTCTTTTGATCCACCTTCCACCGAAGATATTTTAGGACAACGTGACAGGTGGTGAGCCCGTCGCCGTCGTCATCACCTAGCCAACGATATGAATCGTACATAAGTTTTTGAAAGCCTGCCACCTGGGGACCGAAGTCGGGTCTCTCGACTCGAATTCCGATATCCGAACCACTTGGCTGTCCTGACTCGTGGTGTAATGGCTCAATTAAAAGGAATTTTTTTCAGGATCTTCACGCTTGGTAAGCCAATTGGCGATCGCAGTACTAGACAGAGCGCACCTTAGACATTGTAGCCCGTCGCCATGTATATGCCATAGGGTATTTCAAGGCTTTCCCTTCATTGCCTTTCATTTTTTTTTATCTTGACTGGATGAAAAACAATCATATCTAACATCTACCAATCAGACAGTCTAATATACAATTGAAGTCTACTAACAAGCTCGATGTTTTATAATCTCTCGGCGAGTTAACATGTGCGCTACGGAGATAAAATAATATCTTCACGCTATTCTTATTCTGGGATACAATAAGGTGTAGAGAATTTAGTCCCTTCCCCCCACCTTTCACCGAAGAGGTTTTTTTTTTGGGATAACGTCATAGGTGGTGACATTATCGTTGTCTTTATATCCAAGCCAACGATATAAATCGTACATAAGTTTTGTAAAACCCGATTGGTACGAACCTTCCACTTGGGAATCGATCTCGGATCTCTTGAGACGAATTCCAATCACCCAACCACTCGACTATCGTGGTACCGACATAACTACGGATCTGTTTTAGAATTCCTTCTAGTTAAATTTAATTAAGTACACAAAATTATAAAAAGCATAAGTTTATAAATTGAGATCGAATTGACCCCATTAGGCAAGACATGTTACCGTAATACGTCAAGATTCAGCCTTGCGCGTGCTGAATATTTAATTTAATCTGTGTTACCATTCAGTTTACGACTGGCCATGGAGATACAGTTGCTGTCTATAAATTTTAAAAAGTAATTAAATAAACAAGTACATAGCATACACAGATTAAAAAAATAAAAATAAACGACTTATTTGCGGCCTGTTAAAATCCATTAAAGTTAGCAGACCTCTCCCACATGGGGAGGATCAGTCATAATCGCCATTCTTGGCAAGTAAATTGGTGATCTCTGGGCCAGACATTGCCAGCCACCGGTCTGCTGAATTTTGGCGTGGTGTTTTTTAAATGGTTATCCCACACGACGGTAGCGCCATCTGCCGGTAGCTATTATGATGGTTAAGTATTTATAAGGCTTTTCATTTAGTCACCATTTACGACACCCACGGAAAGAAAGGGAAATCTTACGCAGCCACATTCAGATTCACAGCATCCACATTTCACATTCGCATGTAATACGGATTCCAAAGTCAGTAAAGTGCTCCGATGTTTTGGGCAGGTTGAGGGAATAAGTGAAGACCGAATGGTAAAGAAAATATATAGCGCGAAGCTAACATTAAAAGATGTCGAGGAAGGCCGAGACTAATATACGAAGAACATGTGAACAAACTGCTCGAAGAGGGGACGGTCAAGAGTACTCGCATACCTAGACGTGCTTGTATGATGAAAACGATAGTTAATAATAAATAAATATATACAGATATAGATAAGGACAACATCACATACATTGCTCTGATTCCAAAGTAAGCAACTTAAGCATTTCTATTATGAATTCAGAATTATCGAAGCTACCACAAACATCCAAACCCAAACGACCGGGAATCAATCCCGAACCCCAGAGCTGACGATACCAAAGAAACCGGTATGTACGCCACTCGTCCACGGTATTCGTCTACGGATGAAGAACTTGAAAGAAGTAAATGAGGTGTCTAAGGGTCGTGACTTTCTGTGAGGTTCTGTTCTCTCTGGCTACCCTGTTGGGGATTGTGCGTTAAGATAAATAGTAAAGTGCAGTGGCATGACACATCGCATGCTAGATTTCTGATTATTATCTCATCAACTAATCGCGTGAGCGTATCCCTTAACATTTTTAATAAACATGCTTTTTCACATATTTTCCACGTACAACGTAGCCGACGCAAGTTTGTGATATATTAAGTCGCGTGCAACAAACTACAAAGTGATCATAATGCATATGTATTCATATAAGTAGGAGTCACGATAGCCGAGAGGTTGGGTGGTCGGAATTTCGAGTCAAGAAACCCGAGTTCGATACCCAGGTGGCACGCTCGTATCAATGGGTTTTTCAAAAACTTATGTCCGTATTATATCGTTGGCTTGGACTAGACCTTGTCTACCCCTGTATTGGGAATTGTGTGAAGATATTTTTTTTTATTATTCTTCTAAGTGATCATCATAAAGGCCTGTAAAATTCCACAGTATTATAATAGGAAATATGACAAGTAGATTAGATTAAAATTTAGAGTTAGAGGTCTTAACCTTAAACCTGGGGATTGATCTCGGATCTCTAAACTCGAATTCATCGCGCTACCACCCGACTAGCGTTACTATATTAATGTATAAATAAATAAATAAATATCTTGACGCAATTCCCAATACAGGGGTAGACAGAGGTCTAGTCTAGAAAATTAAGTCCCTTTGAACCACCTTCCACCGAATTATATTAATATATAATTCCACTATATTTTTTTTATAGAAAAGGTCGGCAAACAAGCATGCGGCTCTCGTGATGGTAAGTGATTACCGCCGCCCATGAACACCCGCAATACCAGAGGCATAGCAGTTGCGTTGCCAGCCATAGAGTGCCCCTCCGCCCAAAAAAATTGGGGGAAGGGGGTTTGTGGGCCTCCGGTTACCTGCACTCACCAGACGAAACGCAGAAGTTTGTTAGACTTCTACTTTATGCCGGTATTCTGTGAGGTCGTGGTACTTTCCCGGTCGAGCCGGCCCATTCATGCAACAACAAAAGCTGATGCGTAGCTCTACCACTATAAATTAATGAATTTGTATAAATTGCGCGTGTAATCGATTATTTGAAATCAACCCTGATCAATTTGAATCAACGCCGTCCCCAATGCTGGGACAGACAGAGGTCTAGACAAATAAAGTCCTTTCGACCCACCGAAGTGTTATTTTTTGATAAGTATATTTTTTGTGACAACGTGACGTGTGGTGTGCCTGTCGCCAATTATATGACCAAGCGAACGATATAAATCGTACATAAATTTTAATAAAAACCCGGTGGCAGGCTAGTAACAATACTAGCCTGCCACCTGGAAATTGAACTCAGATCTCTTGACTCGAATTCCGATCGCTCTACCACTCGGCTATATTAACTATAATTATAGGTTTGTATAAATTGCGTGTGTAATCGATTATTTGAAATCGACACTGGTCAAACACTAAATATCTATAAACTGTAACTAAATATCTTTCGTAACATATGTGTTAACGTAGTTGGCATTAATGCAGGCTTTTATTGTGAATGGCAATATGTAAAACATTCCTACGCAACCTGTATAGCGGTGCAATAGTGTAAACTGCAAAATTGACACCTAAACGCTACGTTGAAATTGTATTGGTGTAATTGAACGTATTTTATACAAAATTCAGTTCAGAGGTACTTCAGTGGTCGAAAATCGACCGTAATTAAAGTAAATTTGAAAAAAGTTTTAAAATTATTTACGGATAACCTCTATACTGTGTATTTGTCTGTGTGATGTCTTTATTTATATCAAAGAGTAAAAAAGCTAATTACAAAAATAAATCTGACAAAAACCAATATTTTTTGCAAAGGAATTATCTGCCGTCTAATTGAATTCTTTTTTTTAATGTCACTGAATTCTTTTCTAACAAAAAATATGGACATTGTCACTTTGTATGAAATAATGATACTAACACATGTCCTATGTACTGAAAATTTTTAAAAATTGGCCGGTTAGAAACATTACCAATGAAATATTTTAAAATCGTATTACAGAACTCTTTTATAACATTTGTGATAGATTGCATTTATTTGTTTTTGTAAATTAGCGGCAATTCGAAGTCTTGTTAGTTCTCAAAATAAATTTAACCCGAGAAAATTTTCCGTCCATGATTTATTACCACTTTCGTTGTGGTCTTTATCAACAACACATCATCATATCTTCACGCCATTCCCAATACAGGTGTAGACTGATTCTAATATAGACAATTAATTTCTTTCGACCCACGTTCCACAAGATATTTTTGGGACAACGTGACAGGTAGAGAGCCCGTTGCCGTCTCTATATCTAAGCCAACGATATAAATCGTAAATAAGTTTTTGAAAAAACCCATTCATACGGGCCCTGGGGAACGAATTCGGGTCTCTTGACTCTAATTCCCATCACCCAACCACTCGGCTACGGTGACTGTTATAATAGAAAAATATTAAATTTAATTGCTAATTTTCAAATAAATGAGAAAATTGTCGCTTCAATAAGTCACGATAGCCGAGTTGTTGGGTGGTCGGAATTTTGAGTCGAGAGACCCGAGTTCGATCCCCAGGTGGCAGTACCAATGAGTTTTTCAAAAACTTATGTACGAATTTCATCGTTGGCTTGGACATAAAGGCGGCGATGGGCTCACCACCTGTCACGATGTCCCGAAAATATCTTCGGTGGAAGGTGGGTCAAAGGGACTTAATTGTCTAGACTTGACCTCTTTCTACCCCTGTATTGGGGATTGCGTGAAGATTTTTTTTAATAAGATTTAAATCGAATTAAACGATTTAATCGATATCACAGAATAAGTATTGATCGCAGACGGAGAAAGCTATAGTTGGTATAAATATGCATTGCTGGATTTCTCTCGCTGCACGCTAGCCGATCTCGTGCAGGTCTCTGCCATTAAATATTTGTGGTTGATTATGGAAACTGAGAAAATTCAGTTTTCATGAGTTCAATAGATTTTCAAGTAAGATCGTCCGTCACCACAATCGATTAAATCAATCGATTAATTAATTAATTAATGATTAATTAATCGATTAAGAAATGCGAAATGGTTTTTAGAAACTGTCAAATAGATAATAACGACGAATAAAAATATTTCGTATTGCAGGCTGAAATTGAAATTTCAAGCCACTAGAACGATTTTAATAGATTTCTTTTAGATAATTACATCGATGTACTCTTGATTTTAGAATAGACACAAACTTATTACTTTTTTTAATGAACTTATCTAACATTGAAACCGCTAATTATAGTTAACTATGAATGCAAATGTCTCGGTACGGCAGTGGTTGCTGGTTCTTATACCGCCTGGTGTCACTTGATTTTTTAAATTTCTTTTTTAAATACTGAAGATATACTTGAAACAATTTTCCATAATGAGGTAGTCAGAGATCTTGATAATAAACTCCTTTCGTCATACTTTTCTACGAAGCTTATCTTGGAAAAGAAATTTTAAAATTGCCATGAATTAAAATATTTCAATCACTTTTTATTTGTGATACAGAAAATTCAAATTTCGTATATTCATCGATAACGCATAAATACAATTTACGTTCCCTGCTATTCGCTATATCGAAATTATTGATGTTCAGTAAAGTGTGACCGCTACACGCTCGATGGACTGTCGATTCTGAATGATCGCATACTCTACGGCGCATAACTTTTTAAAGATCAATTCTGTTAAATAAATCCACGGTTTATTCGTTAAATCGAATATAAGTTGAGAGGTTTATATTTTTTTATTTTTCTTTTACTAATTAAGAGAAAACAAAGCATACAGCCAAGCAGAAAAATTTATAAAGTAGTTGCTAGATAACTGTTATTTAATATTACAATAATGTTTTCGGAAAATTACAATATAAGCCAGAGATTTTCATATGTTTATATAATTTATTACAAAAAGACAAAAAGACAAACAAAGACTTGGACACAAAGACGGCGTCGGGCCCAAAATGTCTTCGGTAGTAGGTGTATCGAAAGTACTTAATTGTCTACCCATGAATTGGGAATAGCGTGAAGACATTTATTATTTATTTATATACAGGAAATGTGCTATTATCTGTACGTAAGGTTTTGAAAAAACCCTTGTTACTATCCTTGGGAATAGAACTCGGGTCTCATGACCCGAATTCCGATCAGCCAACCACTCGGCTATCGTGACTCTTGTCCTGTAAAAAAATCCAGACCGTAAAGTCTTTTTAGCTTCACTGTAATTACTAGTAATGATAAAATGAACTTGTACTTTTGTACAGCAATAACCTCCTTTAATTATATACACGGCAATTTACCTGCGTTCCGTTTTCAAACGTGTCAGTCACCTTCTGGTCATTCACCAGCCCTTTTTTACCTAGATTGGTACAAATCTAAACCTTAGAGTCAACGTCATAGAATCCAAAGTCGAAAATAAGTTCATGTGAACTTTCACGTCATATGGTATCATAAAGCATTCATCAGAAATTCATAAAGTATGTTTAGTCTATGTTATTTGCGGTTGTAACTCAATTATCAGCTGTCTAGGCCGATTGATAGGCACGCAATGATAATGCTAAGTATTTACCCAGTCCAAATAGTAAAAGGAAGGCAATGTTAATTGCTTGTTAAAATAAATTGTTAACAAACATCATCAATGACAAGAGTACGAACATCCATATTCATCACACAAATGTAGGTCCTAGTGGGAATCGAACCCGTGACCCTTCGCGACCATCTTCGAAGGCTTGGTCACCAACAACTATACTATCGGATCGTAAAAATCATCATTGCAATAATTGAATAAATAAATCATCACGCCGTTCCCAATACTGGGGTAGACAGAGGTCTAGAATTATACTTTCGACCCAGCTTCCACCGAACACCTTTTTTGGAACAACGTGACAAGTGATGAGCGCGTCCCCGTCTTTATGTCTAAGCCCCCGATATAATTCGTACACAAGTTTCAGAAAAAAAAAACCATTGTGACGAATCTGCCACCTGGGGATCAAACTCGGATCTCTTGCCTCGAATCCCGATCATCCAACCACTCGGCTATCATAACTCTGTGTTTTTAATCACATTTTAACAATCATAAACCTTAATTCCTTCACAGAAAAGTTTATTTTATTGTTACAGATATAAACTACCCGTAGATGAAAATTCATAAAATTGGTAAGTTTAAAAGTTTGAAAGAGTGGCAAAGTTCTTGTGTGGGACGCTACTTGCGTCGATACATTAGCGGCCTCACACATCATGGGTACTTCGATAAGGGGTAGGGCGACGTGAGAGGCAGCTGAATTGGGCAAGTGGCGCAAATATGAGTCTTTGAAGGACTATTATATTTGTTCTATTTGCCATAAAGACGATTCGTCCGTGGGGTCCCCGCGCGATGCAGTTTCTAAGGGATTGTATCCATAACTGGTCGTAGCCCCTAGTTGCAAAGGAGCTGGTTCTTCTTTCACTCAACGGTTAAGTCTAATTTTTCAACGTGAAAATGCAGCCAGCGTTCTAGGTACCATGCCACGAGGAGTAGAGCTGCACGATTATTGTAGTTTTTAGTTAATGTAAATAAGGAATTACGTGACTGATTCAAGTGACAGTTTTTGCTGGTGCATATATGAGCTAAAACTGGACAGGACCACGGCCTTGCTGGCCTATGCGGCCAACTACAAGAGGATGCATCTTGTGCTTTCGCGTTTTTTCCATGAGCGATGTTGCCGGAAGCCTAAACCCCTTTGCTTCATCCCTATCTTTGGATTTGAGTTGACATGATTTGGAATGTAATGGAAATTGGAAAAAAACGCATAAGAAATTTATGCAACAACAAAAGCTGATGCGTAGCTCTACCACTGTTACAATAATATACCACCGTCTTCCTTCCCGTGACGTAAGAGGCGACTAAGTTCAAAACAGACCATCGACAGATATTGGGATTACCATCTCAAAAAATATTAGACTAGGATTTAGCACACCGGACACCTGCAACAGCTTCTTAGGTGCACAGTGTGTGCTAATCTACTTACTTACTTGAAATAGCAATTAATAATTGAATCGGTCCCGTCGGTGTCAATACCTGATCATTCGATTTATAAATCCAAACAATGTATTTAAATGCAATGTAATATCAACCAGTCATCGTTGCAATAGGAAATGCAATCGGAATAATTGTTAATTTTATTAGAAAATGTCGGTATAACTAGTCCGTAGAGTTATTCATAATTCATAATTATCAAGCGAAACAGCTGATTTGGTTAACGATTGCGATCCAGTTTTGTAAGCAATCGGATGCCGTGTGTGATTTGTGTAGTAATAGTAATATTTCGATTGCTAGTTAGTTATATCAACGATATTAGCTTGGATATAAAGACGATTCGTCCGTGGGGTCCCCGCGCGATGCAGTTTCTAAGGGATTGTATCCATAACTGGTCGTAGCCCCTAGTTGCAAAGAAGCTGGTTCTTCTTTCACTCAACGGTTAAGTCTAATTTTTCGACGTGAAAATGCAGCCAGCGTTCTAGGTACCATGCCACGAGGAGTAGAGCTGCACGATTATTGTAGTTTTAGTTAATGTAAATAAGGAATTACGTGACTGATTCAAGTGACAGTTTTTGCTGGTGCATATATGAGCTAAAACTGGACAGGACCACGGCCTTGCTGGCCTATGCGGCCAGCTACAAGTGGATGCATCTTGTGCTTTCGCGTTTTTTCCATGAGCGATGTGGCCGGAAGCCTAAACCCTTTGCTTCATCCCTATCTTTGGATTTGAGTTGACATGATTTGGAATGTAATGGAAATTGGAAAAACGCATAAGAAATTTATGCAACAACAAAAGCTGATGCGTAGCTCTACCACTGTTACAATAATATACCACCGTCTTCCTTCCCGTGACGTAAGAGGCGACTAAGTTCAAAACAGACCATCGACAGATATTGGGATTACCATCTCAAAAAATATTAGACTAGGATTTAGCACACCGGAGACCTGCAACAGCTTCTTAGGTGCACAGTGTGTGCTAATCTACTTACTTACTTGAAATAGCAATTAATAATTGAATCGGTCCCGTCGGTGTCAATACCTGATCATTCGATTTATAAATCCAAACAATGTATTTAAATGCAATGTAATATCAACCAGTCATCGTTGCAATAGGAAATGCAATCGGAATAATTGTTAATTTTATTAGAAAATGTCGGTATAACTAGTCCGTAGAGTTATTCATAATTCATAATTATCAAGCGAAACAGCTGATTTGGTTAACGATTGCGATTCAGTTTTGTAAGCAATCGGATGCCGTGTGGGATTTGTGTAGTAATAGTAATATTTCGATTGCTAGTTAGTTATATCGACGATATTGGCTTGGATATAAAGACGACGACGGGCTCACCACCTGTCCCGTTGTCCCGAAAATATCTTCGGTGAAAGGTGGATCGAAGGGACTTAATTCTCTACACTAGACGAGAAGATGTTTATTTATTTATTCGTAGTTAGTTAAGGGGGATAACCATCTCTAAGAATACCGACCCCAAATCAACTAGGCCGGTAGCAGTCAGCAGAGTCAAAAGCGCGTGATGTCTGGTGGTGCGATCGCCAATCCTCTAGCCCAGTGTGGCGATTATTGCAACTGTTCCTAATGGGGAAACTTATGTGGGTATTGCAGCAGATCGACAGTTCTTTAAGAAAGTAAGAAATCCCTTTGCCGTGTGGTTATGGCATAGGAATAGAACAACTCCTTTTCTTCACGTGGGTGACGTATGATACAACTAAGGGTTTTCCCCTAGTCAGTAGTCACCTCATACTTTTGTCGCATTTCAAATGAAATAGGCTATAGACAGGTGTCGGGATGACAATCTTTTAAAAATATTAGACTAGGATTTAGCACACCGGACACCTGCAACAGCTTCTTAGGTGCACAGTGTGTGCTAATCTACTTACTTACTTGAAATAGCAATTAATAATTGAATCGGTCCCGTCGGTGTCAATACCTGATCATTCGATTTATAAATCCAAACAATGTATTTAAATGCAATGTAATATCAACCAGTCATCGTTGCAATAGGAAATGCAATCGGAATAATTGTTAATTTTATTAGAAAATGTCGGTATAACTAGTCCGTAGAGTTATTCATAATTCATAATTATCAAGCGAAACAGCTGATTTGGTTAACGATTGCGATCCAGTTTTGTAAGCAATCGGATGCCGTGTGTGATTTGTGTAGTAATAGTAATATTTCGATTGCTAGTTAGTTATATCAACGATATTAGCTTGGATATAAAGACGACGACGGGCTCACCACCTGTCCTGTTGTCTCGAAAATATTTTCGGTGGAAGGTGGGTCAAAGGGACTTAATCGTCTAGACTAGACCTCTGTCTACCCCTATTGGGAATGCGTGAAAATGTTTATTTATTTATTCGTAGTTAGTTAAGGGGATAACCATCTCTAAGAATACCGACCCCAAATCAACTAGGCCGGTAGCAGTCAGCAGAGTCAAAAGCGCGTGATGTCTGGTGGTGCGATCGCCAATCCTCTAGCCCAGTGTGGCGATTATTGCAACTGTTCCTAATGGGGAAACCTATGTGGGTATTGCAGCAGATCGACAGTTCTTTAAGAAAGTAAGAAATCCCTTTGCCGTGTGGTTATGGCATAGGAATAGAACAACTCCTTTTCTTCACGTGGGTGACGTATGATACAACTAAGGGTTTTCCCCTAGTCAGTAGTCACCTCATACTTTTGTCACATTTCAAATGAAATAGGCTATAGACAGGTGTCGGGATGACAATCTTTTAAAAATATTAGACTTAAATTCAGTACATTGGTGATGGGCAGCTCACCAAACCCTCCCATACGAAAGAGACCTAAGTCCTCTTAGACTTTTACAGATCGTTATGCTATGCCTGTGTAAGATTTTATCTCTCTCTTTCCTCCCGAAGGTGTCGTACGAAGCGACTAACGGAACAGTCTAGAGAACCATAACGGCAAACAACAGATGGCGGGATAAATATCTCCTATGGCAGAACAAACATCAAAAGTTACGAAATAGGCAGAAGAATACATGGTTTGTTTGGGGATTTGAGAGTAATAACGTTAAAGGTGCAAGGTGTTTTGGGACTATTCGTTCAATCCACTTACAAGGGTAGCGATTATCGCAGCCATTTTATGGGAGAGACCCATGGCCTGCAGTGGATCTTGATTCTTTTAAATAAAAAAAATATCTTTATGCATACTCTCTACGCTGATGGAAATAAAGACGGCGATGAGCTCACCACCTCTCACGTTGTCTCGAAAATATTTTCGGTGGAAGGTGGGTCAAAGGGACTTAATCGTCTAGACTAGACCTCTGTCTACCCCTATTGGGAATGCGTGAAAATGTTTATTTATTTATTCGTAGTTAGTTAAGGGGATAACCATCTCTAAGAATACCGACCCCAAATCAACTAGGCCGGTAGCAGTCAGCAGAGTCAAAAGCGCGTGATGTCTGGTGGTGCGATCGCCAATCCTCTAGCCCAGTGTGGCGATTATTGCAACTGTTTCTAATGGGGAAACTTATGTGGGTATTGCAGCAGATCGACAGTTCTTTAAGAAAGTAAGAAATCCCTTTGCCGTGTGGTTATGGCATAGGAATAGAACAACTCCTTTTCTTCACGTGGGTGACGTATGATACAACTAAGGGTTTCCCTAGTCAGTAGTCACCTCATACTTTTGTCACATTTCAAATGAAATAGGCTATAGACAGGTGTCGGGATGACAATCTTTTAAAAATATTAGACTAGGATTTAGCACACCGGACACCTGCAACAGCTTCTTAGGTGCACAGTGTGTGCTAAGCTGCTTACTTTGGGATCGGTGCAATGTATGTGATGCTGTCCCTATCTATCTATCTATGTTTATATTGCCCTGGTACATTTTACAATCTCGCAACATAATACAATCCTGAAGTGAAAATGAAGTAAATTAAAATTAAAGTAAAATATAATTTATTGTACAACAAGAGACGAACAAAACATTTCTTCACGTCATTCCCAAGAAACACACAGTATCATTATTACAACTACAGATACGAGAAAACAGGCGGTCTTATCGCTAAAATAGCGATCCCTTCATGAAAACCTTAGGGCAGAGGATATTTTAAAAGAAAGCGGAAAGAATGTGAAAAGGGTGTGGAAAGAATTAAGACAGATTGTATGAACATAAATATAAATATCATTCCGTGTGGTACGCGCATAAGAATATACCACCTAATCTGTTTCCGTGATGTCGTAAGAGGCGATTCAGGGAACCTTTAAAAGCTATCTTGAAAAATACCAGACCTAAATGAAGACCAGTGACTGGCAAAATCGTCTAAGGTGCAAGGCAAGGGTACAACGATCGCCAATCAGCTTTCTAAGCGTGGCGATTACAGGAGAAGTCTCAGTCCTGCAGTTCATGTGATGACACCCACGGGATGAGAGGGGGTTGTGTTATTGTTACAGCGATACAATACTGTTTAACGAATAACATTTTGTTTGTTGTTTATTACTGTCACGGTAGTCGAGTGGTTGGGTGATCGGAATTCGAGTCAAGAAACCCGAGTTCGATACCCGGTGACAGGCTCGTATGAATAGGTTTTTCCAAAAAATTTATTATATCGGTGGCTTGAACACAAATGAATATATTTTAAATAAGGTCATAGATAAAGACGGCCCACCATCCTGTCACGTTGTCTCGAAAATATTTTCGGTGGAAGGTGGGTCAAAGGGACTTAATCGTCTAGACTAGACCTCTGTCTACCCCTATTGGGAATGCGTGAAAATGTTTATTTATTAATTTATGGTAAGAATTATCTGCCCAGTTATGCAGTTCCCTTATTCGTGAATTCGCATGATACTTGATAGAAGAACGAGTGTTCTGCTCTTGTTTGTGCAGCCGTGACTGTTAGGAATGGTGCGTCGGGAGAAAGCGTAAAGATGCCCGCTGGACCGAGACAACGCTCCGGAGATGCAGGCCCCGAGAACAATGAAGTATTGTTTGATCAACGCGTCATGGGTTCGACGATAGATGGCGTTGAATTATTAGATTGTGCGTTGTTAGACGAACTCCGTGGACGAGTCGCGCATACAACGGTTTTCATGGTTTCGGGTTCGATTCCCGGTCGACTCAATATAGTCTCTCAAACTATTTTACATCGATGAGATGTGGGTTGAGAGGACAAAATTGTTAAGACCTTCATTAACCTAGTAATGGAAAAATGCTTGAAGTTAAAAAACATTTTTTTTTTAATTTTTCCGCAGTCTGCTACTGGGGCATAGTGAGACCTAGACAATAACGGTTTCGACAACTATTAACAAATTCGGAGAAGTTTTATATAACCGAAGTAAAAACTCCTTTGTAGAACAAAGACTCATCGGTCTGTGTTTATGGCACCATCATTGTTTCTGACTCCGTAATACAAGTGCCTAAGCTAATTACTTTGAGATCGGTGCAATGTATGTGATGCTGTCCCTATCTATCTATCTATGTTTATATTGCCCTGGTACATTTTACAATCTCGCAACATAATACAATCCTGAAGTGAAAATGAAGTAAATTAAAATTAAAGTAAAATATAATTTATTGTACAACAAGAGACGAACAAAACATTTCTTCACGTCATTCCCAAGAAACACACAGTATCATTATTACAACTACAGATACGAGAAAACAGGCGGTCTTATCGCTAAAATAGCGATCCCTTCATGAAAACCTTAGGGCAGAGGATATTTTAAAAGAAAGCGGAAAGAATGTGAAAAGGGTGTGGAAAGAATTAAGACAGATTGTATGTACATAAATATAAATATCATTCCGTGTGGTACGCGCATAAGAATATACCACCTAATCTGTTTCCGTGATGTCGTAAGAGGCGATTCAGGGAACCTTTAAAAGCTATCTTGAAAAATACCAGACCTAAATGAAGACCAGTGACTGGCAGAATCGTCTAAGGTGCAAGGTAAGGGTACAGCGATCGCCAATCAGCTTTCTAAGCGTGGCGATTACAGGAGAAGTCTCAGTCCTGCAGTTCATGTGATGACACCCACGGGATGAGAGGGGGTTGTGTTATTGTTACAGCGATACAATACTGTTTAACGAATAACATTTTGTTTGTTGTTTATTACTGTCACGGTAGTCGAGTGGTTGGGTGATCGGAATTCGAGTCAAGAAACCCGAGTTCGATACCCGGTGACAGGCTCGTATGAATAGGTTTTTTCAAAAAATTTATTATATCGGTGGCTTGAACATAAATGAATATATTTTAAATAAGGTCATAGATAAAGACGGCCCACCATCCTGTCACGTTGTCCCAAAAAATGTCTTCAGTAAACAGTGGGTCGAAAAGACATGATTGACCTCTACCTACCCGTATTGGGAAAGGTGTGCAGATTTATTACTGTTATTTAATAATTAGAAATCTTTCTAATACCACTTTCACAAGCAACAAAGTATTAACGATAAAATTTTATGCATTTTGTCTATTGATAATAAAATATACATTTTAGTTGTTCATTTTATGAAAGACATTAAAATATATGTAGTTCGTTAGTTATAAATTGGTGAAAATAGAGAAGTATTTATAGTTTTCTTTATGTAAAAATATTACTTCATAATGGCCTGTACAAGTCCACTCCAGGGTGTAGGAGTCTCCCGTAAGGGAGGGTTTCTATAATCGCCACGCTTGACAAGCGGATTAGCGATCGCAGTACCAGACATCACAGTGTATATAGAACTTAGACGCTGCTGCCCGTCACAAGCCGTTAAATTTTGGTTTGCTCGATATCCGATTATAACACCATCCTTCGGTAGTCAATGATACTTCCATGGATTTTATCGTAGTTGCCTCTTACTCCACCGACGGGAAAAAAGGGATATATTATATATATCCCTTTTTTCCCGTCTAAGTTCTGTAGACACTGTGATGTCCCCTTTAATACTCAATATACCACATATTGTTACGCTGTAAATACTCGGAAATTTTTCTTATAGCTATATAGAAATAACGTGTTAACCCGCCCACCAAGCTTTGCATGCTTCTTAATATTTTAGTTAAATAATTATTTTGGACGTTAATGAAATTTCTCAGAATGAATATAAGTTTTAATAGATATATACAAATAATGGAAAAATTCAAAATATTGTCTGAATCGTTTGAACAGTATAAGAAATATCAATGAGTAAATTAGTTTATCAAAATTAATAGCTCGTTGAAAATAATAAGGTATCTGGGGAACTTGAATCATATTCGCTGTCAAAGAATGAACAACTTTTAACAGTGGTAGAGCCACGCATCAGCTTTTGTTGTTGCATGCATGGGCCAGCTCGACCGGGGATACTTCCACGACCTCACAGAATACCGGCGTGAAGTAGAAGTCTAACAAACTTCTGCGTTTCGTCTAGTGAGTGCAGGTAACCGGAGGCCCATACACCCCTCTCCCAAAGCCGGCAACGCATCTGCTATGCCTCCGGTATTGCAGATGTTGCATCCATTTTACACCAATATTCTGCCAGGTCGGTGGAGTGCTGAACCATTCATTCCACGGTCTGTTCCTCTGTCTGTCTGTCCTACTTTTTAAACTCCTCCTTTCTAAAAACTGTTATGTTTCAACCAAGAAGGAAAAGAGTCCAGAAATCTTTAGTTAATTTCGTTAGGCAGTTAAAAGTAGGTAAGTGTTATGGAAATAAGAGAACGCAGAATTAAATTGTGCAACTCGATTCGAATCGGTTGAAATTATAGCACGATCTTACATTAAGATTACAGATCTGTTGCGATATCGGGCCCTTACCTTCCGTTTATAATCAAATTATTTAGTCTTCGAACTCAATGCAGTTATGATCTGATAAATATTACAGATTTGTAATTCTCAGATTGTGACATAATTTTTTTTACGGTTTCACGGAAAAGAGATAGCACTTCACATCATAGTTAAGTGACAACAGCAGCCATAACTGCAACCAATATATACACAGTCAGGTCATAAGTATTGTCACACAGCAAAAACTTTTCTTTTAGAATGTTGGCCACAAAGAAGTTTATTGAATTCGAATTTCGAATTGTTCATGAAAATAAAACTATATTCTTTTTAGAATTTTACACATTTTGAAATATGGAGTGGACGCAAGAAGACCGTGTTGCAGTTATTGCTTTGCATCGTTGCGGTTACGCACCAATTCAAGTTTTTGACATACTGAAAAATTTGAATATAACCAAAAGATTCGTTTATCGTACCATCAAACGATACAATGAAGACTCTAGTGTAGATGACAGGTCAAGAAGTGGTCGCCATCGGTATTTTAGGACTCCAGCAGTAATAAAAGCTGTGAAGGCTCGAATTCAAAGAAATCCCAAACGTAAGCAGAAACTGTTGGCCCTTCAGATTGGGTTAAGCAAAACCACGGTGAAAAGGGCGTCAAATGAAGACTTAGGGCTTCGGGCATATCGAAGAAAAACAGGACATTGTTTGAATGCTCGTCTAATGCATCTGAGACTGAAGAGATGCCGCGCTTTGTTTAAGCGGTACGCGGGAAAAAATATCGGGAAATTCTTTTTTCGGATGAAAAATTTTTTACCGTAGAAGAGAGATACAACAAACAAAATGATAAGGTAGGACGCACACAGTACTGAAGAAGCGAGCAACCGTATTCCGCGTGTCCAACGAGGTCATTTTCCATCCTCGCTCATGGTATGGTTGGGAGTTTCTTATTGGGTTTAACAGAGGTACATTTTTGCGAGAAAGGTGTAAAACGAATGCAGTTGTGTATCAAAATACAGTCCTGACGAACCTTGTGGAACCTGTTTCTCATACCATGTTTAATAATAGGCACTGGGTATTCCAACAAGATTCGGCGCCAGCTCACAGAGCGAAGAGCACACAAGACTGGCTGGCGGCGCGTGAAATCGACTTCATCGAGCACGAAGACTGGCTCTCCTCCAGTCCAGATTTGAATCCGTTAGATTACAAGATATAGCAACTCTTGGAGGAAAAGGCGTGTTCAAAGCTTTGGAGTCACTGAAGACATCCTTGTTTAAGGCAGCTGCCGATATTGACATGGACCTCGTTCGTGCTGCGATAGACGACTGGCCGCACAGATTGAAGGCCTGTATTCAAAATCATGGAGGTAATTTTGAATAAACTTTAGTGTCATAAGAATCTATGTTTTGTTAAGTTCATTTTGGTATATAAATAGTTACATAATGAATAAACTTGTTTTAATTATTTTAGGTTAAACATGTTTCAGAATTTATGACCTGACTAGGTTTGTATGAACAAAATATCTTCTAGCCATCCCCTATAGTGAGGTAGGCAGAGGTCTACACAATTCAGTCCTTTTGACGACCTCCGGGAACGAATGGCGTAAACAAAGGTATTCAAGGTGCCGCCATCTCAAGGTCCCGAGTTCGATTCCCGGTCGGGTTAATGTAGAAAAAACACTTATTGTACATTTTCTGGGGACTGGGTGTTTGTGGTGCCTTCGTTGTTTGGGATTTCCGTACCTCAAGTGCTTCAGCATCTTACATTGGGATCGGAGCAATATATGTGATGTTGTCCCTATCTATGATGTTGTCCCTATCTATATGTATTTATTTATTTAAGTCCTTTCAGCCCACCTTTCAGCAAAAATATTTTGTTGGGACAACTTGATATCCAACAGGGTATCCAACCCTGTCGCCGTCTTTATGTCCAAGCCAACTATATAAATCGTACATAAGTTTTTTTTTTAAAAAACCCGAATGGTAACATTTCTTTGAGAGCGTATGCTAGTAAGAATTCTTCATTACTTACTGTGCTTGCAGTAAGAACCTGGTAAAGGAAAAATATTGTTGTTTTTTAATTTAGCTCAACTACAAAGCTACAACAACAACTGGCTAAGTACAAAACTTTTTTTTATTTAAAACGAAACGAAACTGAAAATCTATTATAAAGAAAATACACAATCGGGTTGAACAATAAAGGGAATCAGGATAGGCCGATATTATTTTTTGTAGACCATGTAAACAGTTTAAGACTAATGGAGTGCTCGAGGGTGCCAGAAAAAATGAAGGAGAAAGAGATATGTAAGGATCGTGACACTAAGCGATCTGTCCTTTCTCTCCCTTTCTGTCCCATCAGGGATGAGGCATAGCACATTAATAATATTGTTGTTGTTGATGCTTCCGTAGATAGATTGAAATAGACTTTTAAACCTATATCTATGTATCTAAAGATAACATTGTTATCCTCCATGGAAGAGTGACGATATACCGGTTTTCAAGTTGTCTCAATGTTATCTCTGGAGTCCCTTTTTCGATTCCTGCGCGGTTCCTCAAACACTGTGTGTTTTTGTTTCCATAACACAAGTGCTTTAGCTACTTTTTTTACTTTTTTAATCCGCACTCTTACAGCGTTTACAATTCAAAGACAAGAATGGAAAGTACGAACTAAAGGACGTCTGTACTCGAGACTAATAAGGAAGTGAACATTTGTGGAGCGATACTGACGTAACTGTTGGCCAATGGGTCACTTAATGCTGGACAATGGTGTCAGAACTTTAAAGACTACGGTTGTAGTCACGATAGCCGAGTGGTTGGGTGATCGGTATTCGAGTCGAGAGACCCGAGTTCGACCCTCGGTGGCGCGCACGTACCAATGGGTTTTTCAAAACCTATGTACGATAAATATCATTGGCTTGGACATGAAGACGGCGACGGGCTCACCACCTGTCACATTGTCTCGAAAATATCTTCGGTGGAAGGTGGGTCGAACGGACTTCATTGTCGTGACTAGAATTCTGTCTGCCCCTGTATTGGGAATGGCGTGAAGATATTTTATTTATATTTTTTATATAGGGACCTCAGAGCTGGCGACACCATGAGAACCGGTGTGTAAGCCACTCATCCACGGTGGTCGTTTTTGAAGCGCACTACTTATTGACCACTACTACCACTTAGAAGTCGCGATAGCTGAGTGGTTGGGTGATCAGAAATTGAGGCAGGATCATATCAATGGCTTTTCAATAATTTATGGGCGATGTGTATCGTTGGCTTGGACATGAAGACGGCAACAGGTTCACTATCTGTAACGTTGTCCATAAAAATGTCTTCGGTGGAAGGTGGGTCGAAATTAATTAAATGTTTGGACCTCTGTCGACTCCAATATTAGGAATGACTAGCGCTACTTATTAATTATGGAGAGGAGCCTATACAGAGGTGGACTTTCACAGACAGTTAAGTATGTGTACCTTAATGATGATAATGAAATCGTCCGATAATCATTTACTTAATCAGTACCTTCGTCTCGCTTATAATTTAACGGCTCTTGCACATGCTACAAAGAAAATTCTGAATTTAAAATCACATTATACGAGAAAGTGTTTGCTTTGTATTAATTTCAAGCCGCTGTACAAACTAATTAAACAGAATTATTTTAGCTTTTTATTTTAATTAATATTTATTAACTTTTTTTTTTAAATACGCGCAATGCCATATCTTTATTAGAATTTCTATATGACTTCAACTAAGCTGTTGTATTTGGAATGGAATGGAATGGAATAGTTGGGAACTATAGTTGAAAGGTGGGCTTGAACCTGCGACGTCATATATCGAAGTCCGCAACATAAACCACATAATGGTTGTTAATATGAAATGATATCTATACACCTATACATGTAAATAAAATTAGAGTGTCTGTTTGTGATATTGAAATAACCGTTTTTTACTACATGTATGATATGAATATATACGGTACATACACCAAAATAAAATTGTTTTTACAATTTTTGTCTATCTGTCTGTTTGTTCCGGCAAATCTCTAAAACGTCTGGACCGATTTTAACGGGACTGTCACTGACAGATAGTTAATATTATAAGGAGTAACTGAGGCTAATTTTATTAGAAACATAATTAGGGGTCCGCGTTAAGTGTTAAATCGCGGGAAATGAAAATCAGCGCTGAGTGAGGCTATACTTGCTCAGCACATGCTTAGCCAACCCATTTTCGGCACAATTCGTCCTTTTTATATTTTGAATTTTAATATGTACTTATACTTTCATATGTATTAACTGCTTGTGCTGAATAAATGTTTTTTTTTTCTATTCTATTCTATTCTAGACAGCTAGTTTAACAACAAAGGTAATTAACGTTTTATTGTTGCGGGTTTTGGTTTTTATCAAGCTTTTATTAGCTTGGTTTTTAAAGTATCTATGTAACGGAATATTTGAACGTGATTTCCATGTTACAAAAACGTATCTTTTTAGTTTTTTTTTTAATTTATTGTACTATATTTTGCCATCTCAAAACATCGTAAACAGTCAACACCTAAAAAGAATTAAATTTCCTTCTAAGTAAACAGTGTAGTAAAATTTGTGGTTTTATTTTTTTCTACAATCATCATTTAATACAAATTAATATTTTAATACTAAACATTTCCTGTAACCGTGTAAGAATATTGTCACTCCCTTTCTTCCCGTGAGTATCGTAAGAAGCGACTAAGGGAAACAGCCTTGAATATCGTAATGGCAACCGATAGATGGCGGGATAACCATCTCTAAAATTAGCAGACCAAAATAATCAGACCGAAGATGGGCAGCAGCGCCTGAGGTGCGAGTGGTCTGGTATTGCGATCGCCAATCCGCCTGCCAAGTGTGGCGATTATGGCAAATCCTACTCTAGGGATATGTCCTGCGGTGGACTTTAACAGGCCGCTCTGTGTGTTCTGTAAATATTTTCTCATGGCTGTAGTCATTGTTAGCGTTCTCATCTTAATGGTTTAAGGACAGCGAAACTTAACGTCGCGGGTTCGAACAGACCTTTCGACTATATTCGTGATCCAGACTCCAGGTTTAAGCATTTAAGTGGGAGTGGTTAACGGGAATACAGTAAAGTCATATTTAACTCTGCTAGTAATCTTTTTAAAAGAGCGAGATTCGATTCCTTACATTCGAAAGGAACCCGGTCTCAAACAAAAAGCTACCAAACCGTTATCATTAGTGTATACAGCTTTACAAAAGGAATGGTTAACGTAAGTTAAATATCTAAATATATTAAATTCCCAATACAGGGGTAGACAGAGGTCTAGTCTAGAAAATAAAGTCCCTTCGACCCACCTTCCACGGAGGATATTTTCTAGATAACATGACCGGTGGAGAGTCCCTCGCCGTCTTTTATGTTCAATCCAACGATATTGCTCGCACATTAGTTTTTTGAAAAACCAATTGGTACGAGCCTGCCACCTGGGGATCGAACTCGACCGAAATTCGACCACCCAACTCGGCTACCGTGACTTTTATTAACGAAAGTAGTTAATTGAATTTCAATTATAACATATGAATCTTAATTACTTTATTGCATGAAAGTTTTTATGAATTATTTTTTAAAACTTTTCATAGCTAGTGCGAAAAATTATAATATTTCCTTGATAGTTTGTTGAAAGATATAAATATCTATTACGTCTTCAGCTTATTAATTTTTATGGTAATCTAAATGCAAAGTTAATTATTTTTTACTTTCTTTAGAATAGATTTAAATTAACGACCATACGTAATATTTGAAGAGTACATATAAATTAATGGTGAAAGTGAGATATGTCTACGTTTTATATTTATAACTGTCTATACTTTAAGCAATAAAGTCTATATATTAAGACCCTTTGACCCACCTTCCACCGAAGATATTTTCGGAGACATATCTTCGAAGACAACGTGACAGGTGGTGAGCCCGTCGCCGTCTTTATGCCCAAGCCAACGATGAAATTCGTACATAAGTTTTTGAAAAACTCATTGGTACTGCCTGCCACCTGGGGATCGAACTCGGGTCTCTCGACTCGAAATTCCGACCACCCAACAACTCGGCTATCGTGTCAAGGGGTAAATGTAAATATATTTCTACAACGATAATATATGTGCCCGAATCTCATGTGTAATCGGTCTATATTCATGTATTGCTTTTCTATAGAAAAGGGAGGCAAACGAGCAAGTGGCACACGTGATGGTAAGTGATTACCGCCGCCCATGAACATCTGCAATACCGGAATAGCAGATGCGTTGCCGGCCTTTGAGAAAGGTATAGGCTCTTTTCTTGAAGGTCCCTAAGTCGTATCGGTCCGGAAAAACCGCTGACGACAGCTCATTCCATAAAGTGCAAGTGCGTGGCAGCAAATTCCGCGAAAAACGAACTATGGTGGAATGCCAAGCATCAAGGTGGTGTTGATGAAGTTTTTGACTACGCCGTAAGGTACGATGGTGAAATTCAGCGGCTGGGATTAATCCGAAAAATTCCTCGCAAAGCCAGGGATGCAACATCTCTTCGCAAAGCCAGGGGATCTAGCCGATCGGATAGAGTTTGGTTGTCGACGATTCGAGCCGCTCTTCGTTGGATACGGTCAAATGGAAAGAGCTGACACTGGGGTGCTCCCGCCCAGAGATGAGAACAGTCCATGTGCGGCCGAACCTGCGCCATATAAAGTTGCAGGCGGTGGGCCGGCATGAAGTACTGTCGTGCTCTATTGATAACGAACAGCTTCTTACAGTTTAAAAAACAAATTAGAATCTCCAAACGCTTCATTTGGATCATTGTAAGAACACGCGTAAGACGAAACTCATAATCTTTGAAAAACAAATATTTTTAAGGTAAAATTAATTCGATCTGCGACTTAGAAGAAACTTAGATGTAAGTCATGAAATTTTACTTCAATCATATGGTCTCAAGTACACTCGTTTTTTTTGTAAAGTTGTTTCCTTGGCATAAAAGGAAGTGCCAGTATCAAGTGAGTCAACGGACCTTCAAGTTATTGCTCTTTGTTGATTACGATTACGAATGGCCATTTGCAGTCTATTGTTTATGGTATGTTTTTGTTTTTTCCTTATCTTTACGCCCTCTGATAGCTTTATTACAAGAATGGCATAGACGATACACGCTGTGATATGCTGTCGTCGTTTTGTCAAAAGAAATATCTTCATGCCACTTCCAATACAGGGATTAACCAAGGTCTAGACAATTAAGTTCCTTTTGAACCTTCCACCAAAGACATTTTGTAGGTAAATATATTATTATGAATCATAAACCATAACACACATAAAGCAGTCTAAGTAGCGCTAAATATGTACATAGATAGGAACAACATTACGTACGTAAACAGCAATACAAAAACCAAAAGATTGTGTACATATAACAAGTTTATATTATAATGAAATAAAATATGAATTAAATAATATCTATACTAATTAAATATATGAATAAATATAAATATGAAGAAAAAGTAATTAGCTTAAGCACATGTGTTATAGAAACAAAACAACGAAGGTAACATAAACCCGCACCCTGCAGAATGTAGAAAAAGTGTTTTTCTACATTGTCCCGACCGGGAATCGAACACTGGACCTCGGAGTTGGCATTAAAAATGGGTGTGTACACCAACAGTCTACAATGTTATAAAAATCTAATTAAAAGTCACGATAGCCGAGTTGTTGGGTGGTCGGAATTTCGAGTCGAGAGACCCGAGTTCGATCCCCAGGTGGCAGTACCAATGAGTTTTTCAAAAACTTATGTACGAATTTCATCGTTGGCTTGGACATAAGGGCGGCGACAGGCTCACCACCTGTCACGTTGTCCCGAAAATATCTTCGGTGGAAGGTGGGTCAAAGGGACTTAATTGTCTAGACTTGACCTCTGTCTACCCCTGTATTGGGGTTACCCCTGTTTTTTTTTTAAATTTATGCCGCTATGGTGTTGATGACCTAGATAAATAGGTACTTATGAATATGTTACAATGGGGTATTTAACATTACACATACAATTTATATTACATTAGTTCTCAGGATTGTAAGTAAATAATAAATAAAATAAATATCTTCACGTAATTCCCTACACAGGGGTAGACAGAGGTCTAGTCTAGACAATTAAGTCCCTTCGTCCCACTCTCCACCGAAGATATTTTCAAGAAAACGTGACAGGTGGTGAACCCGTTGCCGTCTTTATGACAAAGCCAACGATAAGCTTCATATATAAGTTTTTGAAAAACCCTATATATACCCCTACATAGAATAGCAGCCTTTCACCTGGGGATCGAATTCGGGTCTCTTGACTCGAAATTCCGACCACCCAACCACACGGCTATCGTGACTCAAGGATTGTAAGGCGCCTGTAACATTTTTTTATTGAAGTTATTTCCAGGTATCCTTAGCTAGAAGTAGGCGCTTAGCATCAGGTTCTGATTTAGATGATTGCCAGTCAGATAAAGAGTCTATTAATTTACATTTTTTACTCGGTTATCTCATTGTTTATATTCCTTTGACGTAAATTGTTTAGCACTGCAATCAATGAACGCCAGATGTTGAAATGTGAGATGCTGTACGCCCACTTTCCATAAATGTCCATCGACGTATGATTCCCTCCTATCAATGGAAATGAGTCAAGATAGTCGAAACGTTGGGGCTGTCTGAATTCGGAGCAGATTACTCGAGTTCTATTCCCGTGAGGAAGGCTCGAACTAGGTACTTTTTCAAAAATTAAGTATGTATGTATATAAAATAATAAAAAAATATATCTTCACGCAATTCCTTTTGACTCACCTTCCAGCGAGGTTATTTTCGGGACAACGTGACAGGTATAATACGTACATAAGTTTTTGAAAAACCCATTGGTATGAGCCCGCCACCTGGGGATCGACCTCTGGTCTCTTGACTCGAAATTCCGACCACCCAAGCACTCGGCTGTCGTGACTATTTTTTCATATTTATCATACAAATATTGCCGTTAGGTGGTCTCGAGCTCGCAACCCTAAGCTTCAAAGGCAGGGTCACTACCAACTAGACTACCGGGTTGTTATCGTTTTACATATTTGACTCATGCATGGTAATTAATTAGCACTAACTAACGAGGTAATAATAGCTCTATAAATATATCTTTAATAATGTGAAATTATTAGAGTCCGTCGACCACTTTCCCCTGTTAAGCTATGGTAAATAAAAGTGAAAATGATAGTGTAATTTGAAACTAACAGAGCGTATAAGCATAGAGAACTTTGCTTGAGACGCGTGGAGATGTATTAAGGGATTCGAGTAACAAAATATTTTGACGGTTAAAAAGTCACGATAGCCGAGTGGTTGGGTGGTCGGAATTTCGAGTCAAGAGTCCCGACTTCGATCAGGTGGCAGGCTCGTATCAATGGGTTTTTCAAAAAATTGTGGGCGAATTATATCGTTGGCTTGGACATAAAGACGGCTCACCGCCTGTCACGTTATCCCATAATATCTTCCGTGGAAGGTGGGTCGAAGGGACTTAATTTTCTAGACTAGACCTCTATCTACCCCTGTATTGGGTATTGCGTGAAGATATTTATTTATTATATTTTTTGTAGAATATTTACAGTGGTTGAGAGATTGGGATTCGAATCCAGAGTCATAGTTTGATCTCCAGGAAGTAGATTCGTACCGATGGGTTTTTTCAAAACTTATTTACGATTTATATTGATCACTTGGACAATAAGACGGCGACAGGCTCACCACCTGTCACGTTGTTCCAAAAAAGCTCCACTGAAAGGACTTAATTATTTAGACCTCTGGCTACTAGAAAAAGGCGTGCAGAAGAAAAAAAAACTTCTTACTTCTCTACTTACTTACTTACTTCTCTACTTACTTCTACTTCTTTTGAAACTTTAGTGATGTGGACTATGGAAACAAAATTGTGTTAGTATTAACGATAGTAATTATTGTTACATACATACATAACGGCCTGTTGAAGTCTACTGCAGGGAGCCATAGGGAGGATTTGCCATAATCGTCAAGCCTGGCAAGCAACTGCACGCTGCTACCCATCTTCGGTCTGATTATTTTGGTCTGATATTTTTAGAGAAGGTTATTCTGCCATTTTCACAGTGGTAGAGCCACGTATCATTTTTACAGTGGTAGAGCCACGCATCATCTTTTGTTGTTGCATGAATCGGCTTGACCGAGGAACTACCACGACTTCACATAATACCGGCGTGAAGTAGAAGTCTAAGAAACTTCTGCGTTTCGTGTGGTGAGTGCAGGTAACCGGAGGCCCTCCCCCCATTCTGGGGGAGGGGGGCACTCTAAGGGAGGCAACGCATCTGCGAAGCCTCTGGTATTGCGAGTGTTCATGGGCGGCGGTAATCACTTACCATCAAGTGAGTCACCTGCTCGTTTGCCTCTTTTTTCTATAAAAAAATCCCGTAGTCACCCTCGACACCCACGGGAAGAAAGGTAGTGGCAATATTCTTACGCCGTTACCACAACGGTATCGGCTATTATGTTTTTTTTTTATATAGAAAAGGGAGGCAAACGAGCAGGTGGCTCACTTGATGGTAAGTGATTACCGCCGCCCATGAACACCGGCAATACCAGAGGTACAGCAGATGCGTTGCCTCCCTTAGAGTCCCCCTCCCCCCAGAGTTGGCGGAGGGGTGTGTGTGGGCCACCGGTAATCGGTGGTATATATAATATATATTTTTATTTATATAAATATCTTCACGCAATTCCCCATACTGGGGTATAAGGGGTCTAGTCTAGACAATTAAATCTCTATGACCCACCTCCCACGGAAGATATTTTCGGGACAACGTGAAAGGCGGTGAGCCCGTCGCCGACTTTATGTCCAAGCCAACGATGTAATTCGAATTATTTATTTATGTGGACTATTATATACTCTAGGAACTAGATTTTGTGATATAACCTTGGTGTATGCGGTGTTTGATGAATTTAGAACCTCTCATTTGCTGTTGAATGTTCATTGTGTTTTCTTAATTTTGTTTATTGGACTGCGACTATTGAACAATGACTGGCTCCATGCGTTAAAATACAATCTGGACATAAATACTGTTACGATAAAAACTACATTGAATTTAGGACTTGTCATTCACAAATAAATGTTCATTGTGTTCTCTTATTATCGTATTTATCTTTCGTTAAATATTCTTTAAAACATAGTGGTATTGTACTCTCTGATATTCTTATGATATTAGTAGATGAAGAGAATGAGAGAGTGGCAAACGGAGGCTCAGAGGAAAGAGTTCACGGCTGAAAATAGGCCTCCAAAAATCTCCATAAATAGCGGTGCCAAACCCACTTACATCCATCGACTCACCGCAATTTTAAGACAAGAAAATAAAACATTATTTTTTTACATGCTAAAACGTCATCAATCTCTTAGCAATTGTAGCTTGGTCACCTAAGTATTAAAGGTAAAACACTAAGATTAGTTGCAAAAGTGTAATTTTCATCTTGCATGGAGTCATCGCTACAAAGTTTCACTAACGATTTAGATTTTGACATCGACTGAAAAACTATTTGAGATTTGCAATTTTAGGTTTTACTTGATTACATTTATAATCAGCGCTGGTTCTTGCACCACATTTCGTAGTGGTATTCATACTTGGTACTTTATGGATGCTTTTTGTTTGTACTGCGAATTTGTGTGATGAATGTAAATGTTTGTACTCGATTCATGGATGTTTATTTGTATGTATATATTAATATATATCTGCCTCTGTATGTTTGTCTATATAAGTATATTGTACTGTTAGCTTCGACGCTAAGCTTTGGTGAAAGGTGTGTTAACTGTTTAGACCTCTGTCTTCCCCGGTATTAGAAAAAAGCGCGAACATAGAAAAATTTGGAAAGATGTTTTACTTTTCAAGCAACATGTACTTTACGTACGTACATGTTTACGATCCTCTTGCATTGTATTATACTGAAGAATATCGAAGTAGTCAGAGGTCCACACTATTTAGTCCTGACAAATCTATAAATCACCGGAGCTTATTTGGGACAACACTAGCTTCAAAAGATCCTGATTCAAATTCCTACCACAAGTCAAATTACTACAATTTCTCTGTCTTCACGGTGTGTGACGAACTTTCGTGACGGTATGTGTGACATGGGAGTGTGGTATATAAAATGTATTTAGTTTACACACCGTTGTACTTTTTTAAAAAGATCCTTTTCAAATACCTGTGCGTACCTGTGGTTACATAATTTATGCTTAGTTATTCATAATGTTTTAGTAAGTTTCATTATGTAATTGTTTGATGTCCTAATTAAATATCTTTATGACGATTCTTACGTAAATAGTCACGATAGCCGGTAGATTGGGTGATCGGAATTTGAGGCACAAGACCCGAGTTCGATCCCTAAGGCTCGTACCAATGAGTTTTTTTTTCAAAACTTATGTACGTTTTATATCGTTGGCTTGAACAAAAACGCGGTGACTGGCTCACCACCTGTGGTGGATGGTGGGTCGAAAAGACTTAATTGTCGAGACCTCTGTCTACCCCTGTATTGGTAATGGCGTGAAGGTATATACATATATATTGACAGTATCGAAGAGAAACTGTTAGTCACTTGCAGACACACACGAGCGCAGAGTCATTGAACATGAGATTTTCAAGCTTTCTGGCTTTTCATACCACTCAAGAGTGGGGGGGGGGGTCCAAAAGGGAGGGGTTTTCACTGCTCTTTGTGGCTCAGAACTCTCATCTGTGTGGTGTTATGTTGATTTATTTCTTCGTTTTCTAAGGCCTTGAATCGTTGCGTCAGTGTGTACGGTCCGCGTGGCGCGGAACAGAGTGTGTACAAACGCTGGTAAGCATCGTGCTTTGTATCCGAACGCAGGATATGTAAGAGATAAAGTGTTTTGTTTATTTAAATTTGTTTTTTCTAATAATGCGTTGAAGTACGTTCTTTATTTAAATTTATTTTACAAGTGTTTAAATTTTTCTATGGAAGTGTGGTGAAAACGAACTACAGCTCAGAAACACTGAGATGCCTAATCTGCGTTAACCATGTAAGTAAGATGGAATATGGAATGCAAAATTGCACGTTATTACACGTGCTTTTCATACCTATTATATAAAAAGATTTAATTAGGATTAAATTTTATTTAAGGAAAAAAAATCGCGAACAGTATTGTAATATAATTAAGTGGTAGGTAGGTTAAGTTTTCAAAAGTATTTTGTTTTTAATTACTTTTTATTACAATAATATTTATTCGTCGAAATCTGCCACACTTTTCAGTTAATCGTAAGTAGTAATGAGTGTTTTTGTTTTCAACAAAATATGGTACAATTTGTTTGAAATATATCAAGATATTATTCGAACATAATTCATATATTTGAGCTTATTTCAACGGGGTTCTTAGGGGCAAAAAAACAAAGTAATATTCAATGTCATGTATTCGCTATTAGTATCACTATTAAATATATAAAAAATAAAATATCTTCACGCAATTCCCAATACAGGGGTAGACAGAGGTCGAGTCTAGACTATTAAGTCCCTTCGACCCACCTTCCACCGAAGATATTTTCAGGTATATATAAAGATATAAGTATATGGATACTTAATAAATATTAAATAATATCCCGAAAATATCTTCGGTGGAAGGTGGGTCGAAGGGACTTAAATGTCTAGACTAGACCTCTGTCTACCCCTGTATTGGGAATGGCGTGAAGATATTTACTTACTTATTTAATAAATATTAAGGAAAATCTTATAAAGTTGCAATTACACCAGTGAACAATGAATTAATGTTGTATTATTTAGTATTCCCAATAAAAGAAAATTAAATCGTCAGTAAACATTTTCCGACGACCTGTACTGTGGATGTCAACGTCTACGAGCAGCTCGTTAGCATTCAAGCCGAGTACAGAATGTAATAGTTGGTGCTAGTGATGTGACATTTGGATTGTTACGTTATGCGATTAGTTCAAAAAGGTAATGGAGTTAGATTGATCGATAGATGTTCTTGCATAATTTGTAGGCAAATTATATACTTCATACATAACTAATGATTACCAGTTTTATTTAAAAACAATATTATGATTTTCTTTATCTTTATTTCTGTTCTTCCGAGGTTTAGATAGTTTAGCCCTAAAACTGATATTTCGCCGAAGTGTATTTAGGATAGCATGACAGGTGATGAGCCTGTCGTCATCTTAGTGTCCTAGTCGACGATACAATAAAAAAGTGTTTTCTACATTGACCCGACCGGGTCAATGTAGAAAACACTTTTTCTACATTTTTTGCGTCTGGGTGTTAGTGGTACCTTCTTTGTTTCATGTTTAATACAAGTGTTTAAACTGTTTAATTTGGGATCAGATCAATAAATATATATTTATGTTTAAATTGTATATTATAAAGATATTATATGTACAAATACACATATGATATTTTACCGTAACTTTTTCATGGCATGCATGAATCTGCTTATTACGTATCTGCTTTCAGCATCCCAATAGGGATGGGTAAAGAAATTATAAAAAAAAAATTTCCTCACGCTATTCCCAATACAGGGGTAGATAGAGTCTAGTCAAGACAATTAAGTCTTTTTTGGTAAAGAAATTAGATTGACAATTGTCACGATCTCTATCGCGTCCATCAAACTCATAATTTTCTTATTTTCCATACATTAAATATTCCCATCTCTATTCATGCACCGATCTTTGCGTATGCGCATTCTATCACGATCTCTACTAGTGAGCCCCTTCTTTAGTCATTTCTTGCTGCTGTAAAGTCGTTTTGTACACTTTACATTGCTTTTTGTGTACCGAAATTATAACCTTATTTAGCTTAAAAGCGAAATGTATTAGAAATGGAAGCATGCAATCGTTTTGTTCTGTTTTATGTAAGTTTTGATTTATCAAGAAATACTGGCGGGAGACGGAGAGGCAAATTGTAGTTTGTTCTCTTTGTATTACAACACTTAAGAGTTAAATTAACGAGTTAGTTTAACATTATAATGCATTCTTTTGTTTAAACAATTTTTATTGCCGTGTTTTATCACTATCAAAAACAAAGTAGTTTTTATGTTCCTTTGTCTGTACTAAGATTGTTTACAAAATTATTTTTTATTGAAATGACGAACTGGCTACGCAAATAAGAAAGAAACAAAGAAACCAGAGAGGTCACAAACCTAAGGAAGAAGAAGAAAGATATCTTTATTTGTTGCGTATTTCTAAATAAAATTATTTTACACAAAAATACTCGCAATAATGCAATAAATGGTTCAAATTACATATCAAATTGTATCCCGCATCTCTTCACCTGCTTTTCTTCATTAAAATCTGAAGTAGCAAAAATCATAGTTGCATTGGTCATATGAATGCTGCAATTCATATGATGGGGCTGGCATATCTGAAAAGGACAGAAGCCCCTAAATAAATAAAGAAGAAAAAACCAGCCTTTTTCGATTTCGCGGTACTAGATTTTGTATACGGAGGAGATTGCGGCTTATTTGCTGCAGAAATAAGCCGAATCAACTGGGTTAGGACAAAGGTCAGGCGTGGAGCAACTGTAACATGTTGCAATCCTTTTGTGTAATTCTCTTTTGGTTCTTAAGCACCCCATGAGGAAGTATTTACCAAGAAAAGGGCATTTAATGGATATTGATTTGGCTATATAGCGTAGCATAGTAAGGAATAGGATAATAGTCACGATAGCCGAGATGTTGGGTGATCGGAATTGGAGTCATGTGACCCGAGTTTGATGTCTGATCATATCGTTCGCTTGGACATAAAGATGGCGACAGACTCACCACCTGTAAATTTGTTCCAAAAAATGTCTTCGGTGAAGTTCGTCCTTTTTCGTCCTTCGGTCGAAAGAACTTAATTGTCTATACCTCTGTCTACCCCTATATTAGGAACGGCGTGAAGATATTTTTTTCTCGTTTTTAAATATTCCTTTTTTTTCAAATTGTCAAAAAGTCGACAAAACCTCCTAGATGGTGAGGTTAGGCGCGTCATCCGTATTTAACATACAAATACAATATATAACAGTACGTTTTAATCTAAAGCATACACAACATATACACAAATAAGTCAGTGTGTTGATGTGTTACCGTTATTAGCGTGGCTAAAAACATTTTAGGGTCACGTGTCTCGTTCAACGGACCCTAATTAACATATCCCAAGTGGGTTAAAGAACAAAGTGGGTGGTGCATGAGTAATTCTGCTCCAGTTTCTCGTGTTAGTTAAGGTCATGGCTGATTCGGTTATGATTATCATTACGATAGTTGTGGAACTACAAGGTCACAGGTTCAGGGCCGATAGTGTTTTTATTTGAGATATTGTAAAATTCAAATTTCGAATGTCTATGTGCTGTGTTATTAAAACGGGCTCTTAGCACAGTATTGAAGATAGATTAAAGCAAAATGAAAATAATACTTGTTAATTGTTAATGTTCGTAGTCACTTTAGATGGAATTCGAGTCACGAGACCCGAGTTTGATCCCCAGATGGTATGATTGTACCAATGAGCTTTTTTCAAAAAAACTTATGTACGACTAGCTACCCAGGCATTGCCCGTAGTTTAACATTACGCCTAATTAGGTTTCTAGAATAAAAGCCTATATTACTCCTTATAATATTAGCTATCTGTCAGTGAAAGTCTCGTTGAAATCGGTCGAGCCGTTTCAGAGATAGCCGGAACAAACAGACACGAACAGACAGACAGAAAAAATTGTAATAAAACGGTTATTTCTATATTACAAACAGACATTCCAATTTTATTTATATGTATATATGATAGATTTATAACGTACAATATCACGTGTCCCAAAAATGTCGCCGTTGTCATAACATACACAGTGAAATGTTGACGGACATAACCAATAAGATGTAAATAATTTAACTCTTATTTAGTACATATAATATCAGTTACTATAGGAATTGTATCCTAGTCTGGTCGTACCATGAAAACCGGTGTATCCAGGGAGGTCGTTTCCTGGAGGATAGCAGTCTGTAAATGCCCACAGCAGGGCTTCTCTCAAATATTTGCGAGAGATTAGAAGTTAAAAGGAAAGTTCGACGCTGCACCAGTGCGTGTTAGCGGACTTCACGCGTCTTCGAAAATAATATTTTTTCATTGTAAGTTTAAATATAACTTACATATTATAGAATTGTAAACGTATCATGTCTGTACATATCTCTGTCTGTACATTTAGGTTACTAGAGTGTAGAGGTTTCTAAGCCCAAAACAACAATTTTAATAATTCTTGATAAAATATATATTTCAATACGTCAATTATGTTTATATTTACAATACTTATTTTCTAAAAACTACAATAATAGTACAGCCCTATACTTCGTGGCATAGTACCAAGAACACTGGCTGCATTCTCTTGTCGAAAGGTTAGACTGTAGTCTAAATCATATAAGTTTGTTTGATCAAGAGTCATTGTCCTCTGAGCTCGCTCGAAATTGTAATAAATTCGGTGGAAGATTATTTGACGCGCATTTGGGTCACATGTAGGGTTGCCAGCTTACTTTTAGAGTATAGGATATATTTATGTAATGGAACTATACTGTATTAAGATTTATAAAGAAAATCATAGCTAAACTTGTTGTGTATTAAATATAAATATTTTATGTAGAAATAATTTTTATTACTGACGACCTCGTAGACGAGACCACACGGCCCGACGCCAGCAATGAGATCCCGAGTTCGATTTCCGGTGGGGTTAATGTAGAAAAGCGCATATTTTCTCGGTTATGGGTGTTAGTGGTACCTTCTTTTTGTTATTTCTGATTCCATAACATATCTGCTTATTTTGTGACCAGATTACTACGTATTACGTAATAATATGTGATGTTTTCCGGAGAGCTAATGTAGGCATTCTGTCTTAGTCATCTTGAGTGAAAACCTTTTTTTGAAATAGTTAATAGTTGTTACAGATTGCAGCACTTACCATCGCGGTAGTTTGCACCCTACACCAATAAAAACTTTAAAAGTGTCGATAGCCGAGTGTTTGCGTGATTGGAAATTGAATTCAGAGACCCGAGTTAGATTTTCAGGTGGCAGGAACGTACCAATGGGTTTTTTACGGTTCATATAGTTGGCTTGGACATAAAGACGGCGACGCGCTCAACACCTGTCATGTTGTCCCAAAAATATTTTCAGTGGAAGGTGGGTCGAAATGACTTAATTGTCTAGACCTCTGTCTCTACTAAGTTATTGGGTATGGCGTGAAGATATTTATTTGTACGGATAAAAAAAATTAGAATAACAGACCTATTAAAAGAGCGATTAAACAAGAATCTAGGATTTCCTGGCTTTCGCATCTCGTTTGGGGACCCTTACAAGTAATTTGCGCTAGGGTCGTGCTCGCAATCATTACAACCAGTTATAATAGAGACATTCAGAGACCCGAGAGTGCCGAATGGCGTGCCAGATGTCTACGCGTAAATTTGACGCTGATTACAACTTCAGTGGAAACGTTATTATGTGTAATCAATGTTTCAAGAATTGTAGATGAAGAATAAATATCTTCAAACATATACTAGGGTAGACTGAGGTCTTGTAAATTCCCGAAAGCAAAGTTCGTTTGACACTTTCACCGGTAACTGATGCAACGTGATAGTTGGTGAGCATATCACCTGAGTGTGATTGGCCTAGGACCAATGGTACAATATATTTACATAGATAAATATGCATATAAGCATATAAACATCCATGACTCGAGTACATATAATCATATGTCACTCAAATACTCGTATTTAGCAGGATTTAGTAAAAACTTAAAAAAGTAAATATAAATCAACGCAGTTCTCAGTAGAGCTGTAAACATTTAGTTAAAGAATTAAGTCCTTTTTACCCACATTTAACCGAATTTTTAACCGGACATTTAATCGTGTGGTAACGGCATAAGAATATTACCACTCCCTTTCTTCTCGAGAATGCCGTAAGAGGCGACTAATGGAAACAGCCTTGAATATCGTTTTGGCAACCGATAGATGGCGGGATAACCAAATCTGATAATATCAGACCAAAATTATCAGACTGAAGATGGGCACCTCAGAGGTGCTAGTGGTCTGATACTGCGATCGCCAATCCGCATGCCAAGCGTGGCGATTATGGCAGTCTACGTCCTGCAGTGGACTTCAACAGGCCGATATGTATGGACGTATGTTAATCGGACTTAACTTTGGGATAACGAGATAGGTGGTAAGCCTGTTGCCGCCTCATATCCAAGGCAACGACATAAATAGCACAAAGTTAAAAAAAAATACTCATAATACTTATCAGGAGATATCCTGGGGACTGAATTCGGGTCTCTTAACTCGAAATCTACCCACAACCGTTTGGTAGTCGTGACATATAAATGAACATTGTAGTTTAGTACGACAAAATTATCCGTGGGAATACCAAATGTCTTTATGACGGTACGGTCTGGTATTGTTCAATAGCGTTACATAATTCGCAATTCTCCCATGAACCATCAAGATTCTCGCAATAGGGTAGGCCTTTTATAACGACATTACCGTCGGTAACACAGACAATAATCTGTGGTATATTTACGTTTGTGTTCTGTGAATAGAAAACGAATATTCAAAGTACCAGAAGAATCCTGTCAAATATGGCTTTCGTAAAAAGGTTTTTTTTTTAACATAGACTTACTTTTCACTGAATTGTAATAGCCGCCTATTGCCGTTGTAAGATTTTCGTCAATAAAATTCTTGTAGAAAAAATATTAAAAATATCTAAGAGCGCCATCTGTTAACGCTAAGCGTGAAACGGTCGCCCATATAGATGCAGACACATCTCCAGTCAGATCTTGAACACCAATTGGTGTAGTGTGGGAAAGATTGCGTATGTACGTGTATAATGCGAACGCAGTGTGGAAGTCAAGGATCGACCTATCATGCAATCGATATTTCGACAATTACTTTGTACTCGATTTACGGGTTAGGCTTACTGCCCCAAAAGTTATAATTCGATTACTACGAAGTTTTGACATTTGGCAAGAAATTTGATAGCACCAATATTTTTGTATAATTTGAGAACTCTATCGATTCGTTTGGAAATAATGTGAAGAAATTCTTTAGTCTTCAAAAAGATATAAGGAAATTTTTAATAGTACAAGCGGCGGCAGTCGAAAAAGTGTGATGGATCACCCTTTTCGGAGGATCTCATCCAAGACTTTGAAATTTTTTTAAGTGTCCATGAGACTATTGGTTTATCGTATGTATGGAAATATTATGTATGGGAAAGTTTGTGAGGATCCATCCATCCATCCGATGTTTATTCCTCAATCACGCCTAAATAATCAAACCACGGTTGAATATATCAGGATGAAATATGGCACTTAAACAAGTTATGGTTTGGAATAGGTCATAAACCTTATTTTATCCCGAAAACAGTACGGTTCCCTTACAGCAAACGTGAGTTTGAGTAACTATACCACTAATAAATCTACTTTCTTTCTAATAGTCCTTGGATTGTTGTATCGAGAGTTCAAACGAAGTACGCGACTTTTACTCTAATAATTTAAAGGATCTCGATGGGTTTTTGGGAATAATACGCGGATGAAGACGCGAACAGAAACTAGTGACATATGTTTTTGTTCTCACTTCATATTACCTTATTCGACGGCCGATTTTGTACATTACTATCCCTTAGGACTCCTAGACCAAAATCTTTTACAATCAATCACCTACACACACATACATTCATACGTACATATGTAGGAATAACATCACGTATATTGCTTTGATCCCGAAGTAAGTGACTAAAGCGTTTGTGTTAGGTAATCAGAAACCAGAAAGGTGCCATAAGCACCCAGACGCGAGAAAAAGTCATTTTCAACATTGACCCGTTCGGAAATCAAACTCGAGACGTGAGAGCTAACGACAAAATGAAATCCGTTGCAAACTCCACTCGTCCACGGAGGTCGTCATAATAACCTATTGTTAAGAGACCAAATTAGTTTACATCTGTTACATTAGTCTATAGTGTGCATTGTTTCTTTGTTTCAGATGAAGCCATGATAAATATCGCAGTGAGGGGCGTTTGAGAATTACAACGAAATACAAAATGAATTCATAAATCATGGAATCACCAGTGAGAATATTATGTTTAGGTATGCTGTTAATTCTATTTAATTAATTACATTGCATAGAATTTAATAAGTCACGATAGCCGAGTGCATTGGTGGTCAGAATTTGGAGTAAAGAGACCCGAGTTCGATCCCCAGGTGGCAAGCTCGTACCAATGGGTTTTTCAAAAAAATTTTTACGAATTATATCCTTGGCTTGGACATAAAGACGGCGACGGGCTCACCACATCTCACGTTGTCCCGAAAATATCTTCGGTAGAAGGTGGGTCGAAGGAACTGAATTGTCTAGACTAGACCTCTGCTACCCTTGTATTGGAAATTGCGTGAAGATATTTATATTTATTCATTTAATAGACAGGGACAACGATTCATACTCTGATTGACGCACTGCGTTGCTGGCTTGATGTTTTTTGAGATGGTTATTCCGCTATCTGCCTAAAGCCTTCATCATTTTTATTATATTAGAAGAAAGAAACATAGTGTGGTATTCTAACACTGATACCAATGTTAGTTTCGGATTTAGAATATATATTTGTGCCAAAAGAAAAAAATGTTCATAGACAAGGCGTTCAAGTATTTTGGAAAGGTATGGAAGATGGTAGAATCGAAATTGCAGGATTCCTTTTTTGGATACTGGGATGCCTAATGTCTCTATCGCCGAGGAAGGAAAGGAAGGTGTTGACATGGAATAAGTTCATATCTTGTAGTATGTAACTTGTGAATTTATCTGTGGGTAAAACACATTAGCGTTAAAATTATTTTCATGTTCGTAAAGTATTATGAAACTAAAAAGTCACGATAGCCGAGTGGTTGGGTGATTGGAATTCGAGTCGAGAGACTCGAGTTCGATCCCCAGGTGGCAGGCTCGTACCAAATGGTGTTTTCGAAACATATGTACGATTCATATTGCTTGCATGCAGCTTGGACATAAAGACGGCAACGGGCTCACCACATGTCACGTTGTCCCAAAATATCTTCGGTGGAAGGTGGGACGAAGGGACTTAAATGTCTAGACTAGACCTCTGTCTATCCCTGTATTGGGAATGGTGTAAAGATATTTATTTTATATTATTTATTTAAATTATTATTAATTTCAATAAAAGAAAAATTAAATACATATAAATAGATAATTTAATTACTTAACGATCTATTAAAGATAACATGATGTAAACCTACACACCATGACCCATAGCTCTACCAACTGAAACTCGGGAGATGTGGCATTTGCTTGTTTTTTCCATCGCGTTTGCTTGACTCCCTAAAAATTCTTTAAACCCAATTTGGGGTATAGACCATAATTTTCCAGGATTTATTAGATCTCGCTCTTCAAAACAATTTAGTATTGGCACCATGATTTGCAAGCGGATTGGTAATCACTGCACCAGAAGCCATGCATCTTAGACGCGGCCGTCCGTTACCGATACGTTTTATTAGATCTAGTATTATTTAAAGTCTATGTTGCAAGGTGTCTGGTACTGTGATCCGTTTGCCAAGCGTAGAGAGGTCAATGGCCTGCAGTGGATTTTTACAAAACTTGATGATGGCTCTGATGGCCTGATAATGAGTGTCCCGTCATATACCTCTTGCTTCCGTCTCATTGCTATTTTCAAGGCTATATATTTCATCATAAATTTCATATAAATAGTCCACTTCAAAAAATAGTAAGGACGATTAACATGAATCTCGATACCGAAATAATTCATGATAATAAGATGAAATAAAAAAATATCTTCACGCCATTCCCAATACAGGGGTAGACAGAGGTCTTGTCTAGACAATTAAGTCACTTCGACCCACCTTCCACCGAAGATATTTCAGGACAACGTGATAGGTGGTGAGCCCGTCGCCGTCTTTATGTCCTAGCCAACTATATGAATCGAACAAAGGTTCTGAAAAAACCCATTGATACTGCCACCTGGGGATCGAACTCGGGTCTCTCGACTCGGAATTCCGACCACCCTTCCACTCGGCTATCGTGACCTATAATAAGATGAACTATCTTATAACATAATTTAAAAGACTTCATAGTGCACAATATCATAACAAATTTTCATTGTAATTATGCAACGTCATACCAATTTAGTGTGATTTATTAATGTTGAAACGAAAATAATCTGTGGACTGCCGTGTTTAATATCTAATTCGTTTCGACTTCGAACGTTTTTACTGTTCTAATATTTATAATTTTGTATAATTTACTTTTCAGGTGCGGCAATAGTAGTCAATCTACTACTGTTAACGAGCACAACAGTTAACGGCAGCGCGTTGCCTCACGAAACGAACTCAACGACAATAAAAGATGAGAAATCGAATAAATACAATCAATTAAATAGCACGTGGACTCCTAGGAGCAAACCTAAGACCCCAGATATATCCCTGAATGAGTTAAATCATAAAGAATCCACATCCGAAGAACATGCAGAAAAAAATGCTAAATACAAGGATAGGGGAAGAGTAAAATTTCATTCTCAGTTGAAGTCGAGTACAGAAAGTCCATTAAGAAGGGTCAAATTATCCTCTGAGACCTCAAATGTAGTAGTAGTCACCCCAACAGCAGAAGTAAAGAAACCGTCACAAATAATTGATAGTATGCGAACATACAAGAATACTAAAATGCCAGTTTTAGCATCCAGTTCTAGTACCGCTGCGACCGTGACGCTTAATGCTGAAAAAGAAATTGAAGAAATCGATGATGATGATGACAACGACGAAGAAGATGATGAAGATGAGACTTATGATAAATATACTTCAAGTAAATTTCATGACAGTAGCTTTTATACTATACCGGGTTTTAATGATAACGATAGTTATAAAGATAAGGAAAATAATAAGGTTAAAGAAGATTTTAGTACTCCGTCTTTAGATAAATTTTCAAGCCATTTTTCTAAAGAGACTTCGAAGTTAAAAGATACCAAAAACAATGAGCGATATAAATCGTCAAGTTTCTTCGATTTTGACCAAGACCTCACAACCCCAAAGAACGATTTTTTCGATCAAAAGTACCGTGATATTTCTACAAGTATTATGAAGAATCTGGCGTCTATGAAAGCTAAATCTCCAACTTTAAATACCGCTAGTCCTCAAAAGGTTATTAAAGAGAATGTGGGAATTGAAAAATTGAGTAATGGTTCACCCAATAACAAGTCAACAGTCATAATTAAAAATACAAAAGAAATTCGTCTTCTAGATAATGAACAAGCTGGATCTTCAAACCAAGAGCTATCTGACGTTCACGGGACGAGTATATATTATGAAATGTCTATGCTGTCCACAGAAACATATAATATTAATCATTATAGTGATGACGATTGTGAAAATGAGACAATGCCAACGGAAACAACAACTAAGCCTGTTTCTGATTTTAAACCTACACAGCCAACTATTTCACGAGTTTCAATAAAGCCTGAGGTAATGCAAGGTTCACATTCGACTTTGTCTCCTGTAATGTTTCCAAGCATAATTCCTAATTCATTTAATACTATTATTCCTATGGTAGAATCTGGTATACCAATTTCTACTCAAAACTCAATACAAATACCGGAAAACCCATTAAAAGTTAGCTCAAGCAGTACTACAAGAAACCGTAGTTATTCTAAACGCCTCAATTTTGCTAACTCCAGAGATTCGCCAAATAGTGTAACTCAAGAAGTCGATCCATCTTTGAATCCGGGGCCCAGAATTTTGACACGCAAGTTTCACTATACCACTCCGAAAGTGAAACCTATATGGATGGCTCCTAGGCGCAACGTTACTAAAACTTATAAATCAACGTACCCTACTACGATTTATGCTGAACATTTCAATATAAAAGACAAGTTTTTGACAACGGGTCGTCCGATACTGATTCAAAAAACTGTTTTTACGACTTTACCATCGGATATTGATCCTGTGTTGCAAAGTGATGTTGGCGGTGTCGAAAAAGTGGTCCATTCACAAATAATATCTGATAACACTATACCTTCATTATGGAAAAGAGGTTCCATGAAGTTTACTACTGCTGCGCCTTCGACAGAGCCCGAAACCAGTATAAGTGAGTTAGAAATTCCCCCAACAATGACTGCTTGGGCACTGGCAAGCTTAAGAAGCCCACCGTCGTTGTCCAGTGCGGTGGTTACTAGGAGTACATCGACGCAAAAGAGTGTCGATGAAAACGAACTGCAGAAAGTCGGCGAAGTTGTAGGTGAGTTGGTTTTTGTAATGATACTTTTATACTTTACTTTAAAGCAAAAATTATGTAGCAGTTATTCAGTAGTTGCTTCAGTGCCAATGACTTAGACTAGTGACTTAGACTACTATTATAACTTTAAAGTACCGATATAACCTTAAAGTAACGATAGCCGAGTGTTTGGGTGATCGGAATTAGAGTCATGAGACCCGAGTTCGATTCTTAGGTGGATGGCTCGTACCAATGGGTTTTTCAAAAAACAAACTTATGTACGATTTATATCGTTGGCAAGGACATAAAAACGGCGACGGTCTCACCACCTGTCACGTTGTTCCCAAAAATGTCTTCGGTGGAAGGTGGGTCGACTTAATTGTCTAGACTAGACCTCTGTTTATCCCTGTTTTGGGAATGGCGTGAAGATAATCAAAATATACTTGTAAGTACTGTAACACGATACACAAATACATAAATAATTAATCTATGTACTAAACTTACTAAACCCCCAGTTATAACACCTACTACTTTTTATCTCTGCACCACCTAAAGGTTGGCTGGTAGAGAATACCTGTGGCATTAAGTCCGCCTATATACACTTTCATGTATATGAAGTTTAATAAATAAATAAATAAACTTTTATAATTTCAGACAAAAAAGAAATAACCACATTCATGACAACAACAAAGACAACCACAGGCGCACCAAGCAATGATGTCATTTCAAAGAGTATTACTGAAATATTCCAAAACAGATTACCTTGGAAACCAATTATATCAACTGAAGATATGGGCAATGAAAAAGAAACTGTAACTAAATCCGAACGCCTACCAGCTGAAAGTAACATATCACTACAAAGTAGTTTAAAACCCTTAGAAGCTACACAAATGTCACAAAACATTACGGAAATAACCACAGAAATAGCTAAAGATGACGAAATTAAACCATCTTGGATTCCAGCAATGGTTGACAATGATGTCGCCACTACAGAAGACATTAGTGAAACTAATCAAAAGGCCATTCAGCCAGTTGATGCAACTAAGTCAACCGGATTCGAATCGATAACAAAACTGCCATCGAGTGTGACCACGCCATCCGATGAAATAGTCGAAACTGATACTGAAAAATCTAAAATTCAAGCTACTACGGACTATGAAATTACAACAATAAGATTTTCCTACGTACCTACTGAAGAGATGATTAAAACTGAAACATTAGCTGTAAACGAGGAGTGGCATGCCGTAACACCAACAAGGACTAAAGCGACGACACTTCTTGACTCTCCGATAACAACATACAGGCCAAAATATTTTACTACAACAGAGAAAATTGAAGAAACCACTACAGTAGCTGTAGATACAGCTCCAGAATTAGAAGTATCAACACATGTAGCAGAAAATTCAACTCCAATTTTCTCACAAGCAATTTACCAAACTACAACAGAAGTGTTTACTACACAAGTACCGAGTACAACTGTAATTCCTACAACCGATTCAATTCCTACATCAACTTTAATCACAGACTACGAAAAAACTACATTACCAGAAACCACCACATCGGCGCCAATAAAAACAGAACCAACAACGGAAATAACTACTGAAACAACAGAAAATAAACTAACATATGAAACAACATTATCTCCATCAACAGAAATGTTAATCGATAGTAGTTCGGAAGAAAACAGTGATAGCAACGAAGTCATAGCTCAGGACACAGTTAAAACTTCTCCTACAACTTTGGCGCCTTCCACAACAACAACTACAACATCCACAGCAGCAGCAGCAACAACAACAACAACTACTACTACTACTACTACTACTACTACTACAACTGAAATTACAACTCAACCTGAAACAAATACACCCACATCAACACAAACTATGTCAAGTGAAATAAAAGAACATACTCCACAAAATAATGCAGAAATCGTCATCACAACAGAACGCAAAGAAGAAACAACAGCATTTACAACAGATGGGACGACAAAATCTATTAATGAGCTAGAAGATTTGACGAGCTACGCAGAAGATGTGACAACTGAGTCATCTTCTAGAGTGCTAACAGAGGAAGCGGGATCGGGAGCTGCTATCGCAATTGCAGTCAGCACCATCGGAGTTATAGCTTTGGTTCTGCTCGTGGGATTATTGGTAAGTTTAATTTTTTACACTATACTATAAATAGATGGCATGGCTCACCGATTGATAGGCATAAGATGACTGTATATATTTTTATTTCATAAAGTTTTTTTTCTATTCACGCGTTTCGCCGTAGCCTCATCGATTAGTTGATAATAGTCAATAGGCATATAAGTTGAACGTAGATTCAAAAGTTTTTTTTCTATTATTGTATTGCAATAATTATTAAAACAAATCACGTAAAAGATATTCCTCCCCAACAATCAAAATGATTTATAATCAATTACATTACCTTAATTGACAAAACTGTACTTTTTGCTACATAAGGCAATATTTGCAAAAAGTTACATAAACACAGGCTACTACAAGGCACATTGCACAAAAATATGAGCGTAAGAAGAAATGAAAATTTTATCTTAAGTAAAAGAATATGATCATTTCATATTGCAACTTATAAAAATAATCGAAATAACTCCATATATGTCGCAGTTCGAGACATTCGTTTTGTAACTTAACTAAATGAGTATTCATCATGTGTCACTCCTACAAATAGTTTTATTTAAACAGTTCGTTATCACTAAGAATTATTCTATTGAATAATTACTAATATAAAAAAATATTCGAGGTCTGCATTTTTTTTTCTTCATTTTTTCATCATTTATCAGACGTGTTTATTTTAAAAGGGTATGTAATTTCTTGTTCGTTTTGTTTTTTAAAAGTAAAATATTTTTAATTTAAACCTACCCATAACGTGAATACGACAATGAGTACGTAACACGAAAAAAAGGTAAAAATTTTCATAATAAAAAGGACTCACTCAAAAAATCCTCTTAAAAGTTTGATCATTGACTTCATAGTTTTTAGTACTTTAAGTAATTATTAAAAAAAAAACATGTGGTTGTAAAATGTTATACATGGATGGTAGTAATTCCTGAGATACGTTCTTCTTCTTTTTCTTTAGAACCCATCAAAAGTCCACTGCTGGACATAGGCCCTCTCCTGAAGCTATCCACAGTGAACGGTCCTCAGCCACCTGCATCCATCGACTTCCCTCAACATTTTGTTAGTCTATACGCCATCTCGTGGGGTCGTCCAACACTGCGTTTGCTTGTACGAGATACGTTAACAGCTCCCAATGAACATATTTTTTTGAAACATGTAAAAAAAAATCATTAGGACTCATAACTTTAATTTTTCCAAAAAAAAAAAATAGCCTAAAGAGAGAATATCACGAATTTTATTTCGCCTGTTTCTTTTACGTCAGTATTTTTTATTCTTACATTATATATAATATATTATGGTATAATAACGCAGCGTCTTTCTGGCAACTACGCTGCATTGAAATTTCTATGAGAATTTAGAAAATAAATACATATAGAAAGGGACAACATCACTATTACTTTGCTCTGATATCAAAGTAAGCCGCTTAAGCACTTGTATAATAGAATCAGAAACAGCAAAGTTACCACAAACACCAAGACCCTAGAAAATGTGGAAAAAGTGTTTTCTACATTGACCCGAATAGAACCCGGGACCTCAGAGCTGGTGACAATGAAAACCGGCGTGTTGTCTTGTCCACGAGCGTCACCAAATTAAAAGTATAAACCTACTTTGGACAAAGTTATTGTAATAATTGTACAATATTACCGCCTTTCTTCAATTTCAAACAAATAGAAAACATTTTAGATGTATGTTTCTTGTTTAGGATACCCAAAAATGAATAAAGGAAAGAAAAAGCATCTGATTGCCATAAATTTTGTTACATCAGCAACTTCTTACTTACGTTCTTCCTCCAATATATATTCTTCAAATCCATTTTTCGATACCTCGTTTGAATTTACTTGATTGTAGATAGTTCTTACAACATATCCAAAATAATGAGCATAATATCTTAGATTAAATTACGATAAATTATGTTCACTATTTTGCAGACAGTTGTAGACATATTGACTTCTTCGATGTTGACCTGGAATTATAGGAAGATTTTGTTATTATATGTTACTTATTATTACGTTATTGTATGTTAGTTACAAAATATACATATATTTCACGACCGTTTCCGACCTACATGGACAAGTGGCATACTGGGTTCGATTCTCGGTCGGGTCAATGTGGAAGTATTTGGTGGTACCTTCGTTGTTTCCGATTTCATAATACAAGTAGCTGCTTACTTTGGAATGGGAGCAGTGTGTGTGTGATGGTTTTCCTATTTATGTATATATTTTTTTATTATTATTAATATTCAAGCATGTACTCAATACTTGGGTAAAAATAGCGTCAGGTCAGATAGCGTGAAGTATAGCCTATCGCCTTTTAAATGTCGTAGCCAAAGGTACGATGTCATAGATAGATACTTACAAAGATACATTAAATTTAAACATGGGTACGAGCCTGCAACCTGGGGATTGAACTCGGGTCTCTTGACTTGAACCTCGATGACCTAACCAATCGGCTATCGTGACATTTATTCATACATTATATTCATCACGCATATATTTGTCGAAGGCATTGCTAATACCAACTCTGCTATCCAGAAGCCTTAACATCTGAAAAGCTTGGTATTTGTAAATTTGAAAATTTTTTCTAAAAATTTATATTTTCTTCAATTATGTTTTAAAGTCACGATAGCCGAATGGTTGGGTAATCGTAATTTCGAGTCACGAGACCTGAGTTCGATCCCCAGGTGGCAGGCTCGTACCAATGAGTTTTTCAAAAACTTATGTACGAATTATATCATTGGCTTGGATATAAAGACGACGACGGGCTCACCACCTGTCACGTTGTCCCAAAACTATCTTCGGTGGAAGGTGGGTCGAAGGGACTTAATTGTCTAGACTAGACCTTTATCTACCCCTGTATTGGGAATTGCGTGAAGATATTTATTTATTTATTTATTATAATTATGTTTTATTTTTTCTAATTAGACAAGGGAAACACCTCGCAGACATTATATCACACAAATTTTCATTGACTAACCTAACCTAACCTGACAGGATTCCAACCCGCAACCCAAAGCAAGTTCACCAATAGACTAGCAAGTTCACTATCGGGTAATGTTTCATCGAAATAATAACAACATAATAACAGGGCTGACCGACATAAAGCAATAACGAGCGTAGCTCTTATAACAACGATAACAGACGGTGTCGGGTGACCGCGTTAGTGTTCAGGTTGCAGGTGATGGAATTTTTATCACTTCGATACGAAGGAAGCTGACGCCCATGCAGTAACGGTCTGTGTTGCTATGTGTTGCATCGGTAACGTCTAAGTGACAATAAACAAAAACTTTGCAAAAAAAAATAAACTATGTTTTTTTAAATCGATTTCGTTCATCTTTAAGCCATCGCGATTCATCAGAAAGATCATCAAAAATTCGATTGACTGTTAAAGGGTTTTAATGACGAATCGAACTAAATAGTGAAAACAATTCTTATTAATATATCCAAAATAATGAGCATAATATCTTAGATTAAATTACGATAAATTATGTTCACTATTTTGCAGACAGTTGTAGACATATTGACTTCTTCGATGTTGACCTGGAATTATAGGAAGATTTTGTTATTATATGTTACTTATTATTACGTTATTGTATGTTAGTTACAAAATATACATATATTTCACGACCGTTTCCGACCTACATGGACAAGTGGCATACTGGGTTCGATTCTCGGTCGGGTCAATGTGGAAGTATTTGGTGGTACCTTCGTTGTTTCCGATTTCATAATACGAGTAGCTGCTTACTTTGGAATGGGAGCAGTGTGTGTATGATGGTTTTCCTATTTATGTATATATTTTTTTATTATTATTAATATTCAAGCATGTACTCAATACTTGGGTAAAAATAGCGTCAGGTCAGATAGCGTGAAGTATAGCCTATCGCCTTTTAAATGTCGTAGCCAAAGGTACGATATCATAGATAGATACTTACAAAGATACATTAAATTTAAACATGGGTACGAGCCTGCAACCTGGGGATTGAACTCGGGTCTCTTGACTTGAACCTCGATGACCTAACCAATCGGCTATCGTGACATTTATTCATACATTATATTCATCACGCATATATTTGTCGAAGGCATTGCTAATACCAACTCTGCTATCCAGAAGCCTTAACATCTGAAAAGCTTGGTATTTGTAAATTTGAAAATTTTTTCTAAAAATTTATATTTTCTTCAATTATGTTTTAAAGTCACGATAGCCGAATGGTTGGGTAATCGTAATTTCGAGTCACGAGACCTGAGTTCGATCCCCAGGTGGCAGGCTCGTACCAATGAGTTTTTCAAAAACTTATGTACGAATTATATCATTGGCTTGGATATAAAGACGACGACGGGCTCACCACCTGTCACGTTGTCCCAAAACTATCTTCGGTGGAAGGTGGGTCGAAGGGACTTAATTGTCTAGACTAGACCTTTATCTACCCCTGTATTGGGAATTGCGTGAAGATATTTATTTATTTATTTATTATAATTATGTTTTATTTTTTCTAATTAGACAAGGGAAACACCTCGCAGACATTATATCACACAAATTTTCATTGACTAACCTAACCTAACCTGACAGGATTCCAACCCGCAACCCAAAGCAAGTTCACCAATAGACTAGCAAGTTCACTATCGGGTAATGTTTCATCGAAATAATAACAACATAATAACAGGGCTGACCGACATAAAGCAATAACGAGCGTAGCTCTTATAACAACGATAACAGACGGTGTCGGGTGACCGCGTTAGTGTTCAGGTTGCAGGTGATGGAATTTTTATCACTTCGATACGAAGGAAGCTGACGCCCATGCAGTAACGGTCTGTGTTGCTATGTGTTGCATCGGTAACGTCTAAGTGACAATAAACAAAAACTTTGCAAAAAAAAATAAACTATGTTTTTTTAAAATCGATTTCATTCATCTTTAAGCCATCGCGATTCATCAGAAAGATCATCAAAAATTCGATTGACTGTTAAAGGGTTTTAATGACGAATCGAACTAAATAGTGAAAAACAATTTTAATAAAGAAATAAAATAATTAAGGAAAAATATTAGCATAAATGTGAAAAAGCATGGGGCGTATTGTGCTATATCGCACCGATCGAATATTTTCGAGAACTTTGTATCGAGCACTCACGATAATTTCGTCATTTTATTAATAATTTACGTTCATTATTTTATTATTTATTTTTTTCATATTCTACTCCATGACTCGACAAGAATGTGTGGTGAATATGTTTGTAACATTCATATTCATTCACCATACAAACCCGCAACCCAAAGCAAGTTCACCAATAGACTAGCAAGTTCACTATCGGGTAATGTTTCATCGAAATAATAACAACATAATAACAGGGCTGACCGACATAAAGCAATAACGAGCGTAGCTCTTATAACAACGATAACAGACGGTGTCGGGTGACCGCGTTAGTGTTCAGGTTGCAGGTGATGGAATTTTTATCACTTCGATACGAAGGAAGCTGACGCCCATGCAGTAACGGTCTGTGTTGCTATGTGTTGCATCGGTAACGTCTAAGTGACAATAAACAAAAACTTTGCAAAAAAAAATAAACTATGTTTTTTTTAAGCCATCGCGATTCATCAGAAAGATCATCAAAAATTCGATTGACTGTTAAAGGGTTTTAATGACGAATCGAACTAAATAGTGAAAAAACAATTCTTAATAAAGAAATAAAATAATTAAGGAAAAATATTAGCATAAATGTGAAAAAAGCATGGGGCGTATTGTGCTATATCGCACCGATCGAATATTTTCGAAAACTTTGTATCGAGCACTCACGATAATTTCGTCATTTTATTAATAATTTACGTTCATTATTTTATTATTTTACTAAAAATTATTTTTTACTTTTTAGTTCAATTTTCTTTCGCAACCTTCTCAAAGTCCAGTAGGCATGTGGCAATGAAAAATATTTATAGTTAGCTTAATGGATTCGGAGACATGCATGGACAAACATATTTACAGACAAACATTCATGCACCTATGAAACTTAGTATATTTGTTATGTAGTCCTAATGGATTAGTAGATTAGTAGTTATAATAATGTTCTAGTAATATTTGTCGACTTCAGTGGTCTAGTGACTCTTGCACCGGTTGGCAAGGTGGCACCAGTTTTGAGCTCCCGGAATCAAATCCCCGGATGGGTTAATGTAGGAAAGAATTTTTATAATTGAATAAAAACATTTTCTTACAACAAAATAATCAAATCGTTAGAGTAATATCCGAGACTTATCTATCGTTAACTTATCTATATAAAAGATTAGCTCGATTAAAGTAACAGTCTACGTCACAGGGGTAGACAGAGGTCTCGAAAATCAGAGAGGTCTCTGATCTCTGTCCATCCCTGTATTGGGAACTGCGTGAAGATATTTATTATTTATTTTTCAAACCGTTCTAAACAGACAAATCGCTATATGAATGTAGGTCGAAAACAAGAAATCAAATTTAACGGCAACTTAGACTATTTTACAGGCAATGTCGAAATTTCATTATAGTAGTACAATTTCCTCACTAAATTATGTTAAAATAAATTGTCACGGTAAAATAGCACTTAAAAGTTTTGCCACAGTTATTAATTAGCTCATGCAATAGATTAAATTAAATTCGGATTAAAATTACATAAATTTTAATCAATTAAATTAATTGATTAACTGAAGTTATTTTTTTTAATTCTTAGAATAATAACGTTAATCATCAAATGATTCTATTTAATTTTATAAATAAATATCCCTGAAAACTAACTAAATAGCCAATGGAGCTAGAATCTCATTAGCAATGGATTTAAGTACTTTTTACAATATATGTGACAAAAGTCTAAAACGGTCTCTAAGTCAATAAATGTTATACGTTATATCCAATAAAATAATATATTATTAGAAAAACTTACCCAGAAAAATCTGTTCCTCAAAACTTGACAACTTCTTAACTAGTAAATAAAACTATAATAATTACTGTAAAACTATTTTAAATTTAAAATAAAACGCTCAATCGATCGTGGTTCATTATCAAAAGAAATATTCAAAATATTAAAAAGTGTTCTTAAAAAGTTACCGACTGATATTTTTTTTCGCGGGAAAATTTTCTAACCAGCATGTTTTATTAGTATAAGTTAATTTTTGTTAAATAAAATATGAGTGTAAATTTGAACCAGGGTCGCAAGCGCAGACGTTCGGCGCCGTAAGTGGCGGCAAAGTGTGTTGAGCTGGCAAGCTTAGGGCGCTGGGCAAGCGTTTAGGATTAAGAAGGGAAATAGCGAATTCATAAAGGTCGGGATACACGAAAGTTACGAACCGAAGAAGTTAATTTAAAATTCATTTGTTACGTGTCATGTTTTTAGAATATAAGTAAGGAAAGTTGACCAATTTTTTTTAAGTACCAAGTTGTAAGAACTCTTATAAAATAGAGTACCTATCCATGTTATTAATTTTTTGAGAAAATGGATTTAGGAATATCCTCTTGCTATTTCTAATACTGTGGTAGACAGAGGTCTCGAAAATCAGAGAGGTCTCTGACCTCTGTCTACCCCTGTATTGGGAATAGCGTGATGATATTTTTAAATTATTATTAAATAAAATAAATATCCCTGAAAACTAACTAAATAGCCAATGGAGCTAGAATCTCATTAGCAATGGATTTAAGTACTTTTTACAATATATGTGACAAAAGTCTAAAACGGTCTCTAAGTCAATAAATGTTATACGTTATATCCAATAAAATAATATATTATTAGAAAACTTACCCAGAAAAATCTGTTCCTCAAAACTGGACAACTTCTTAACTAGTAAATAAAACTATAATAATTACTGTAAAACTATTTTAAATTTAAAATAAAACGCTCAATCGATCGTGGTTCATTATCAAAAGAAATATTCAAAATATTAAAAATTACATAAATTTTAATCAATTAAATTAATTGATTAACTGAAGTTATTTTTTAATTCTTTTATTGAAATTAAATTATTATTAAATAAAATAAATTAATATTTTCACGCAATTTCCAATACAGGGGTAGACAGAGGTCTAGTCTAGACACATAAGTCCTATCGACCAATATTTTTAACAAGGAATTTTTTTTTAACAAATTGACAGGAGGTGAGTCTGTCACCGTCTTTACGTCCAAGTAAAGTAGTAAAGTAAAATAAGTACACAAGTTTTGAAAAATTTATTGGTAGTTACCTATCACCTGGGGATCAAACTCGGGTCTCTTGATTCGAACCTAACCACTCGGCTATCCCAACCACAGGGCCATCATGACTTTAAAGCGAATGAAAAAAAAAAAAACAAAAGGATTAAGATGTACATATTCTTAAAAATAACTGAAATAAATTTTATTACTTAATAATACGAGTATAGTCACGGTAGCCGAGTGTGGGTGGTCGGAATTTCGAGTCGAGAGACCCGAGTAAGATCCCCAGGTGACAGGCTCGTACCAATGGGTTTTTCAAAAAAAAAAAAACAAAAGGATTAAGATGTACATATTCTTAAAAATAACTGAAATAAATTTTACTACTTAATAATACGAGTATAGTCACGGTAGCCGAGTGTGGGTGGTCGGAATTTCGAGTCGAGAGACCCGAGTAAGATCCCCAGGTGACAGGCTCGTACCAATGGGTTTTCAAAAAAAAAAAAACAAAAGGATTAAGATGTACATATTCTTAAAAATAACTGAAATAAATTTTACTACTTAATAATACGAGTATAGTCACGGTAGCCGAGTGTGGGTGGTCGGAATTTCGAGTCGAGAGACCCGAGTAAGATCCCCAGGTGACAGGCTCGTACCAATGGGTTTTCAAAAAAAAAAAAACAAAAGGATTAAGATGTACATATTCTTAAAAATAACTGAAATAAATTTTACTACTTAATAATACGAGTATAGTCACGGTAGCCGAGTGTGGGTGGTCGGAATTTCGAGTCGAGAGACCCGAGTAAGATCCCCAGGTGACAGGCTCGTACCAATGGGTTTTCAAAAAAAAAAAAACAAAAGGATTAAGATGTACATATTCTTAAAAATAACTGAAATAAATTTTACTACTTAATAATACGAGTATAGTCACGGTAGCCGAGTGTGGGTGGTCGGAATTTCGAGTCGAGAGACCCGAGTAAGATCCCCAGGTGACAGGCTCGTACCAATGGGTTTTCATAATTAATAAATAAAAAAAAAAAAAAAAAAATAAAGGGCCAGAGGGTATTTTCATAAAGGGTTTAGATAGTATAAGAGTGTCCTTATATATAAATGTCTTGTTTTTGTTTTTAAATACTTCACTTACAGATATAAAATTAAATTAATATTTACAATACTTATTAACTGAAAACTACAGTAATCGTCAATACATTCGTTTATCGATAGTCATTTTTAATCTACCACCTTTTCGTAATGAGGTTCCTCTAACGGAGAAGAAACAGGCGAAAGAAACTCCGTAGGTATCCTTTCTCGTAGAGCCCTACTCCTCGTGCCATAGTACCAAAAACGCTGGCTGCATTTCTACGTTTATATATTTTAATAAAGGAATTGTTAATAATATTGCAATATTAAATATAAGACCACTATCAAAGACGGCGACAGGCTCACCACCTGTTACGTTGTCCCGAAAATATCTTCGGTGGAAGGTGGGTCAAAGAGACTTAATTGTCTAGACTAGACCTCTGTCTACCCCTGTATTGGGAATTGCATAAAGATATTTATTTTTACATTTATAATATGCGGTACTTTCCAGTATCTGTACAACTTTTTACCTGGGCCTGCAGTCAGCGCTGAGCTGTAGATGTCGCCCGTATCGCGCCTCAGAGGATGTTTTTAAAACGCAAATTATAAACAAAACCTTGCCGATGACGGACCTCCAGAGCGGTTTCCGCTTACCCGTGTCGAAAGACGACACATTTTATTGATTTAGCAACAAGATACAAACTTACAATTAGTTATTAAAACACACTTCAACCGAAAAATAAATTCTTAGTTCAAACCCTGGTATAAAACAATTAATAATTTCCAGAATCAGATCTGAAAGTTATTTTATTTTAGCCAGTTCTTGAGATTATAAGGAGCGCTACACTTTCATAAAGGGCCAGAGGGTATTTTCATAAAGGGTTTAGATAGTATAAGAGTGTCCTTATATATAAATGTCTTGTTTTTGTTTTTAAATACTTCACTTACAGATATAAAATTAAATTAATATTTACAATACTTATTAACTGAAAACTACAGTAATCTTCAATACATTCGTTTATCGATAGTCATTTTTAATCTACCACCTTTTCGTAATGAGGTTCCTCTAACGGAGAAGAAACAGGCGAAAGAAACTCCGTAGGTCCTTTCTCGTAGAGCCCTACTCCTCGTGCCATAGTACCAAAAACGCTGGCTGCATTTCTACGTTTATATATTTTAATAAAGGAATTGTTAATAATATTGCAATATTAAATATAAGACCACTATCAAAGACGGCGACAGGCTCACCACCTGTTACGTTGTCCCGAAAATATCTTCGGTGGAAGGTGGGTCAAAGAGACTTAATTGTCTAGACTAGACCTCTGTCTACCCCTGTATTGGGAATTGCGTGAAGATATTTATTTTTATTTATTTACTACTATCAAAAGAAAAAATAATATATAAAATAAAATGTATCAAAATATAAATATAATAATTCAAATGCAGCCGCTGGTGACAAGAGGGCTGGTTCTTTCCTCGCTCAACGGTTAAATCTAGCCATTCAACGTGGAAATGCAGCCAGCGTTCTTGGTACCATGCCACGAGGAGTAGGGCTCTACGATTATACTCGTTTTAAGTTAATAATTATTGTAAATATTAACATAATTTTATTTCTATTATAAATCATTCAAATTTAAGTTCAAATAACGAAATTTAAGTTACAATAAAATTTAAGACGAAATCGACACAAAATAAGAATTGGACAACCGCTTCAAGTACAGTGTGTCGTAAATAATGGTTTCAAGTGGTGAATCAAAATGCTTGAAGCAAAATTACACTCGCTCTTTCTCACATCACCTTACTCGTTATTTTGAGGACTTGCTTAAGTGATTTTTTTTTATCACAAACTAATAAATTATGGTATAGAGTTACATAATTTGACGTTGACAGGACTATGTAATCTTAAAACGAGATTTTTCGGGCGATGTTTGAGTGGTTTATATTTATTTAAAATAATTAATAATTTCCAGAATCAGATCTGAAAGTTATTTTATTTTAGCCAGTTCTTGAGATTATAAGGAGCGCTACACTTTCATAATTAATAAATAAAAAAAAAAAAATAAAGGGCCAGAGGGTATTTTAATAAAGGGTTTAGATAGTATAAGAGTGTCCTTATATATAAATGTCTTGTTTTTGTTTTTAAATACTTCACTTACAGATATAAAATTAAATTAATATTTACAATACTTATTAACTGAAAACTACAGCAATCGTCAATACATTCGTTTATCGATAGTCATTTTTAATCTACCACCTTTTCGTAATGAGGTTCCTCTAACGGAGAAGAAACAGGCGAAAGAAACTCCGTAGGTATCCTTTCTCGTAGAGCCCTACTCCTCGTGCCATAGTACCAAAAACGCTGGCTGCATTTCTACGTTTATATATTTTAATAAAGGAATTGTTAATAATATTGCAATATTAAATATAAGACCACTATCAAAGACGGCGACAGGCTCACCACCTGTTACGTTGTCCCGAAAATATCTTCGGTGGAAGGTGGGTCAAAGAGACTTAATTGTCTAGACTAGACCTCTGTCTACCCTGTTAGGGACTGTGCGTGAAGATATTTATTTTTATTTATTTACTACTATCAAAAGAAAAAATAATATATAAAATAAAATGTATCAAAATATAAATATAATAATTCAAATGCAGCCGCTGGTGACAAGAGGGCTGGTTCTTTCCTCGCTCAACGGTTAAATCTAGCCATTCAACGTGGAAATGCAGCCAGCGTTCTTGGTACCATGCCACGAGGAGTAGGGCTCTACGATTATACTCGTTTTAAGTTAATAATTATTGTAAATATTAACATAATTTTATTTCTATTATAAATCATTCAAATTTAAGTTCAAATAACGAAATTTAAGTTACAATAAAATTTAAGACGAAATCGACACAAAATAAGAATTGGACAACCGCTTCAAGTACAGTGTGTCGTAAATAATGGTTTCAAGTGGTGAATCAAAATGCTTGAAGCAAAATTACACTCGCTCTTTCTCACATCACCTTACTCGTTATTTTGAGGACTTGCTTAAGTGATTTTTTTTTATCACAAACTAATAAATTATGGTATAGAGTTACATAATTTGACGTTGACAGGACTATGTAATCTTAAAACGAGATTTTTCGGGCGATGTTTGAGTGGTTTATATTTATTTAAAATAATTAATAAATAAATATCTTCACGCTTTTCCCAATACAAGGATAGATAGAGGTCTAGTGTAGACAATTAAGTCCCTTCGACCCAACTTCCACCGATAATATTTTCGGGACAACGTGACAGGTGGTGAGCCTGTCGCCGTCTCGATGTCCATGCCAACGATAAATTCGTACATAAATTTTGAAAATTTTTTGATACTAGCCTGTCATATGAGGATCGAACTCGGGTCTCTCGACTCGAAATCCCGACCACTCAACCACTCGGCTATCGTGACTTAAAACATTGTAAAATAACGAATACACTAAAATAAAAAAATATAAATATCTTCAAGTTATTCCCAATACAGGGGTAGACAGAGGTCTAGTCTAGACAATTAAGTCCCTTCGACCCAACCTCCACCGAAGATATTTTCGGGACAACGTGACAGGCGGTGAGCCAGTCGCCGTCTCGATGTCCAAGCCAACGATGTAATTCGTATATAAGTTTTTGAAAAACCCTGGGATCGAACTCGGGTCTCTCGACTAGAAATCCCGACCACTCAACCACTCGGCTATCGTGACTTAAACATTGTAAAATAACGAATTACACTAACTGACAAAAATACACCACACTAGACATAATGATGACAGTGCGTTGTGTTATTTATTTGCTGAGCTCATGGCGTGCCACCGATAAAAATATGTTGGTGTCAGTTACGAGCGGAAACCGTTGGCGATATAATATAAACTAGGGACTGTTTAGCTCAGGCTATGCGGCCTTAATGTCTTCTGTCTACGTGGTAGATAGGGTTCCAAAGAAATCTGTTCCTGACAAAATATTGGCTGAAATGTTTCTCTTCCCAGTAATTTAATTGAAAGTGAGAAGGACTAAAAATAGCTAAACATTTTTTAACTTCACGCTTTTTCACAATACAGAGTTAGACAGAGGTCCAGATAGTTATGTTATTACGACCCAACTTTTACCAAAGGCTATTTTCAACCACGTGACAGGTGGTAAGCCTATCGCTGTCTCTACAAGCCATTACAATATAATTACATAGGAAAAATCATATATACATGTAAACATCCATGATTCGAATAAAAAAAATCATATTCATCACATACTGCTCCTTGCGTAATTTGAACCCGACATCCTCAACTTCGAAGATGCTAGTGACCCCGATCACTAGCTTCCACTAGGCTATTGGTACCGAAGCCTACTTGGCAGATGGTAAGCCTATCGCTGTCTTTGTGTCCAATCCAACGGTACAATATAATTACATAGGCAAATTCATTCATTTGCATTCATTTGTATTTATTGAATGGATGTATATACGTATATAAATCCATTCAAATTCATATTTATGACATAGCAGTATGTATCACATAGCATTTGCTTAATTCGAACCCCACACCCTCAACTTCGAAGACGGGGTCACTAGCATCAACTAGGCTATTGGTGCTTTAAAGTCATTATAATTTAACGAATAACAAAATTGATATATTAAAATAAACTGATCGAAGAAGGGATGGTCAAGAGTACTCGGATACCTAGACGTGCATGTACGAAGAAAATAATGAATCTGAAAGAAGCGAAAGAAAGTATGTTAGAATCATGACACTGGGTGATTTATTCTGTCTACCCCGTTAGGGACTGTGCGTGAAGATAAATAAATAAATAAATGTTATAAAATTATCAAAGTAATGTTTAAAAAATGAGCCTAAAATTTTGAACCTTGAATTTGTAGGATTCGTGGTAGGACTCAGCATTTTGCTACATCAGTAAAAGGTGATAATAATTTTAGCTATGTGGTATCGGCTCAACAATAATACCACCCACTTTTGAGATGATAGGTTAACCATCCCGAAATATACCAGACTAAAAGCAGATCGGTAATTACGGCGACTAAAGTGCGATGTGTGGCACTGCGATTGCCAATCCGCTTGGCTAGCGTGGTTATTATAGCAAACTCTTCTTAGGGAGAGGTTTATGTTTAGCAGTAGATATTACATGTCTTCAAGTAAGTTAAGTATGAAGAATACTTATATTTACTTACTTATCTTCACGCACAATCCCTGACAGGGTAGCCAGAGAGAACAGATCGCCAAATGTCACGATCCTTACATACCTCTTTCGCTTCTTTCAGATTCATCGTCTTCTTTATACATGCACGTCTAGGTATCCGAGTACTCTTTATCCTACGTATGAATTTTAGATTACTTATAATAAATAATAAATATCTTCACGCAATTCCCAATACTGGGGTAGACTCTAGACAATTAAGTCCCTTCGACCCACCTTCCACCGAAGACATTTTCGGGACAACGTGACAGGTGGTGAGCCTGTCGCCGTCGTTAAATTACTTAGAATAATGATATTAATGAACTAAAAATGTAATTGATATTACTAATTAATTTTTCTGAAAACGTATTAGAGACGTGGAGCTAGGATCTAATTCATGTACGCTTATGTGCTAATCTACTGAATTCAAATCAAATAATTAATTTATTTAATTTATCGATATAAATAACCTAAAAAGTCACGATAGCCGAGTTGTTGGGTGGTCGGAATTTCGAGTCGAGAGACCCGAGTTCGATCCCCAGGTGGCAGTACCAATGAGTTTTTCAAAAACTTGTGTACGAATTTCATCGTTGGCTTGGACATAAAGACGGCGACGGACTCACCACCTGTCACATTATCCCGAAAATATCTTCGGTGGAAGGTGGGTCAAAGGGACTTAATTGTCTAGACTTGACCTCTGTCTACCCCTGTATTGGGAATTGCGTGAAGATGTTTATTTTTTATTTATTTATAAATAATTTACGTTACATCCATGACCATTCTTTAATCTACCACCATTTCGTAATGTGTTTCCTCTAACGGAGAAGATACAGGCGAAAGAAGCTCCGTAGGTCTTTTCACTTTTACTGGCTGCATATTTTATATTTTAAAAGTAATAAATTTTAAAAGTAATATATTTTCATAACTTTATATTTTAAAAGTCACGATAGCCGAGTGGTTCGGTGGTAGGAATTTTAAGTTAACAGACCAATGGGTTTTTCAAAATCTTATGTACAAATTATATCGTTGGCTTGGACATAAAGACGGCGTCCGGCCTGTCACGTTGTCCCGAAAATATCTTCCATGGAAGGTGGGTCAAAGTGACTTAATTGTCTAGACTAGACCTCTGTATACCCCTGTATTGGAATAAGCGTGAAGATATTTATTTAAAAAAAAATTGAAGTTTATATTATCAAAATTAGACAGATAGAGGAAGTGCTAAATGCTATATGAAATAAATGTGCTCCACTGTCTATCGGACACACCCACACAGAGATGATCTCATATATATAATTGCCATATGTACATTAATTCCTTACGACCGATATATTAATTATTATATTAATTCCTTCACTGAAGATATTTATTGACACAACGTGACAGGTGTTGAGTCTGTTGCATTGTTTGTTGAATAAATCGTACATAAGTTTTTTTAAAAAAAAAAAAACACATTCAAAACAGAGACCTGAGGATCGAACTCAGGTCTCTTGACTCTCTTGATCTTTGCTATGCAGGAAATTATCTAACATAAAGGCGTGTACTCCACTGTTTATCAGATACAACCACACTTATATGAACCCAATCATCTACTGTTAGTAGATAAAATATAAAAAAATGTGTACTTGCTTCCAGCTGATCGTCAGGCGTCGAGGTAGACGTGGTGTTTACGCGCAGAGATGTACACCGGTGTCTTTGGACGCATACAGTCTCGACAGTGTGAGCGTAGGTCACAGGAAAGGCAACCATCGGTTGAGGGCGAGCAAGCGGAGCTACGGGAACCCCGCGTATGATGACGAGGTGAGGACCATTGTTGATACATACCTGGTTTTAGCAGATAAAAAAAGAGAGAGAGAAAGAGAGAGGGAATAGTAAGGATAAAGATAGTGGTGGCGGTGGGATAAGCATTCGTTCACCAGGTCACATGTTTCTTTTTTTCTTACTTGTGAAATACAATTATATCATATAAAAAATATCTTCACACTATCCCCACCTTTCGACCCACCTGAAGAAAAAAAAGGCACGATAGACGAGTGGTAGGGTGGTCGGAATTTCGAGTCGAGAGACCCGAGTTAGATCCCCAGTTGGTAGGCTCGTACCAATTGGTTTTTCTAAAACCTATATACGAATTACATCGTTGGCTTAGACATAAAGACGGCGACGCGCTCACCACCTGTCACGTTGTCCCGAAAATATCTTCGGTGGAAGGTGGGTCGAAGGGACTTAATTGTCTAGACTAGACCTCTGTCTACCCCTGTATTGGGAATTGCGTGAAGATATTTATTTATTTATTTATTTTCTACTGAAGACATATTTTGGGACAACGAGCCCGTGATGAGTCCGTCACTGTCTTTATGCCCAAGCAAACGATATGAACTCGTGCATGAGTTTTTGAAAAAAAAAAAAACCCATTGCCTCCATTCCCATCTGGGGATCGAACTCGATCGATCGTGGGTCGAAAGGACTTAATCGTAAAAAACCCCTGTCTACCCTAGTCTATTGGGAAGAGTAATGTATGTGATGTTGTCTCCATATATGTATGTATTTATTACTATTATTTAATTATGAAATATAATTATTTCTATTAAATTCCAGGTCACCTCTCATCCAATGCAGTACGCGGCTTTGGCCAACTTCGCTCTAGACGTGGACTCTATATCCGCTGAATTCGCGGAGATTCCTTCTGTTTCCGTTCGACCGGACGACGTACCCCCCGGCTGCGAGGACAAGAACCGATACTCCAACGTCCTTCCCCTTCCCGAGACCAGGGTACCCTTGAAGAGGATCGGTAATGATCCCACAACAGAGTATATAAACGCGAATTATGTGACGGTGAGTTCTGTGTTTTCGTCTGTTTTCAAATAGTCTTTGGTAATAAATAAACAGCTCATTTGATAGTAATTTCTGCTTGATGTTTAATAAAGCTCATACTTATATACATACATCCACTGCGGGATATAGACTTATGCTAAAAGGTTGGGTCAACCACAGTCACCACTCTTGGCTGGCTGATCGGCGATCGCAGTACCTTTTACTTCGACGCTGCTGCCCGACATCGGTTTGTTAAATTATTGTTTGATTTTCTTTCGAGTTAGTTATCCCGCTATCTTCTACTTCTTTACAGCCTATCAAGAGTCTACTGCTGAACGTAGGCCTCCCCTAAAGCTTTCCACAAAGAACCCCAGTCCCCAGAAACCTGCATCCCTCGACTTCCCGCAACAATTTGCAAGTCGTAACTCCATCCCGTGGGGGGTCCTACACTGTTTTTGTCATCTGTCAGTAGCCAATTGCATTTTCAAGGCTTTTCTCTTTGTCACCTTCTCCAACGTTGACAACCACGGGAAGAATGGGGGTGGTATATTCTTAAACCGCAACCATACGGCAGCATAAAAAGCATAGAAAATTTGTAAAGCTTATCAATGGAAGGAGATAATGGATACGTTAATCCATAAATATTGCGTTGGTATAACTCATAGCCTATATAGATAGCTGGCTCAGTATATTCTTCAAAAACAATTCGAATTGCTTGTAAAAGAGGAGTACAACGAAGGTACACAAGCACCCAGACCCCTCGGGTCCTCAGATTCTTCGGGTCTGGGTGTTTGAGGTACCTTCCTTGTTGGCGATTCCATAACACAAGTGCCTTAGCTACTTTCTCGAACTTTGGTATCAGAGCCACGTATGTGACGCTGGACTTCAACTGATAACTCAAAAACATCATCTGACGTCATCAACAGAGATCCCGCCACTTTCAGTGGACTTTTATGTTTCTCTCCTCTTTTAGTAGTCTCTATCTATGTATGTAGTAAAGCAACGTCTATCTAAGAGTATAGATAAGATGTTATGATTTTTTGCAATTTGAAATTCGCGATGCAAACTGTTTGTACACTAACCCTTTGATGACGTATATTACCTGGTGTTGAATGTATTTCTTCTATTTCTCAGGGTCCTGGCAACATTCGTAACTACTACATACTTTGCCAAGCGCCGATGTCGAACACCGTAGTCGATTTCTGGCGGATGATATGGGAACAGAACTCCCGAGTAATCGTTATGCTCACGGAATACATGGAGAACGGGGTGGTGAGAATTAATTATAAATTTATATCCATTCGGAAATTTTAAAATTTGTTTCTAATAGTACCTACATAATAGTTACTATGATAGTGATCTTAATTTGACGACCACGGACGAGTGGCGTATACACCGGTTTTCATGATGCCAGTTCTGAGGTCCCGGGTTCGATTCCCGGACGGTTCAATGTAGAAAACCACTTGTTCTACATTTGTCTCGAGTCTGGTTGATACTTTCGTTGTTCCTGATTTCATAACACGAGTGCTAAAACTAATTACTTTGGCCATAAAACAATGTATGTGAATTTGTGAGGTTATCCCGCTGTATTTATATGTGTTTATTTTATAAACTCTTCTCCAGGAGAAATGCTACGAATATCTCCCACCATCTGAAGTGTCGGACAACAAGAGAACCTTCGGGGACTATAAGATAATTTTAAAGAAGAGGGAGCAACGGGACAAGTACGCTATATCCAGCGTGCAACTCATCAACATGAGGACGAGGAGTTGGAGGGAGGTGACGCAACTCTGGTACTTCTGGCCAGCTAAGGGAGTGCCTGACGACTACGATTCAGTAATAGACTTCATCTCAGAGATGAGGAGTTACATGAAGATCTCGCAATCTGCCAAAGAGTATGACGAAGAAGGTGGGTTTTTAGTTTGATTTTTTTTAATTTTTTGCCGAATAACCCTAGGTATAATTAGGTTTTTCTATTCGCATTTTTCTATTCTAACTTCTAGCTATTCCAATATCTTTACAGATATGAAATAGTACGACAACGCCGTCTATACTTATTGAGAAGCCTGCAAAATTTTTTGTGGAAAATCCTACATCATATTTTTATTCAAATAATTTACATACACACATATAACTTTCTGATGCACATACCTAAAATTTTCTGATACCAGTATATTTTTTTGGAAAGCAACACAAATTTAACATGATCCTTCGTGCCGGATCATGCAATTTCCTCGAAAAATAGTACCAAAGTAACGATTATTTTAATTTTTCAGGTGTCGAAGTGATTTATGGCGATCAGAGTAGGTCGTCATTCAACAATTTGACAAAACTTCGTAGCGACGAACACAGTGCCGGCAACGGGGTAAATGTTTACTCGCCAGCGAAGGCCGAAGAGTTGATGAGGAGGGGGGCTACGAATGGAACCCTGGGGAGGATTAAAGCCGCTTCAGAAGTCGATGGTAACATATTTATTTTAGTAGTATTACAGTAGTAGGAATTGACGTGTATAGCTGTTTTTAATTTACTTTTTATACAGAATGGAACTTGTATAATTATTGAAACGACATGTATTTTCTACGTAGTCTTTTTAGCGTTCGGATTCTATTGATTTCTTTAAAATGCTTTTAAAATATAGGTTCATAATTTATTTGTATTGCAATATTTACGAATTTTTAATTCGATGTCAAGGGTTGAATTTACAATCTTCTGATAGGAAAGTTGTTTTCAATAGAGGTTAGGTCCTTGATCTTAACAATATACATATTGAAAGGCGATGCAAAATGTTTTGGGATAGTAACAAAAACTATTGTGTAATCTGATGGTTTAATGTAAAATTTAATATTTAAAATATCTCTAATAGTAAACTATAACTAAACACGTGACGTGAAGAATCGTATTAGTGAGTTTTTTGGAAACTTGCTTACGATTTGAATTATTAGCTTATTTACATTATATCATTATTTTATAGCCTCTCACATAGTCTCATAGATCTATGACCATCCTAGTGTCGAGACTAAGGTTGCCGGCTTGGGGTGTTTAGGCGTAGTATAGGCGTAAAAGTGTATGAAAATGCGTAGCCGTTTCTTCCCGTGGGTATCGTAAGATGCGATTAAGTGCCTTAATCTTTAATATATCATTAGCTACTGACAGATAACCATCTCCAAAAAAATCCGAACTAAATTTAATAGATCGATGACGGGTCGCAACTTCAGAAAGACACCACAGTCTGATTTCCAATCTGCTTGTCAAGCGTGGCGACTGTGGCATACCCTGCCGTATTTGAGCTCTATACACAGCAGTAGACTCTTGAGGTTCAGTGTGCGAGTGCAGTATTTGAGCTCTATACACAGCAATAGACTGTTTAAGTTCAGTGTGCGAGAGACAGAGCGCGGCGGTGACTAGTGTTGTGCCGGCAGGCGTGCGGCCGTGCGTGTGCGTGTGCGCGTCGGGCGCGGGGCGCGCGGCGGCGCTGGTGGCGCTGGACGCGTGCGCGCGCGCGCTGGCGGCGGGCGCGGCCGACGTGCCGCGCGCCGTGCGCGAGCTGCGCGCGCAGCGCCCGCACGCCGTCGCCAACCGTCACCACTACATATTCATATACAAGGTCAGCGCAACGCAGATGCATTCATTCGCCTGTTATAAATGTTACGTTGGCGAAAAGTTACGACTCTCGCCATTGCCACATAAAAAAGGAGGCCGTTGGTATTTTTGGCTTGAAGTAGACTCTTCTTGGTTTATAAATAAAAAGAAAAAATTATCTTCACGCAATTCCCAATATGTCTTCAGTAGAAAATAAATAAATAAATAAATATCTTCACGTAATTCCCAATACAGGGGTAGACAGAGGTCTAGTCGAAACAAATAAGTCCCTTCGACCCACCTTCCACCCAAGATATTTTCGAGACAACATGACAGGTGGTGAGCCCGTCGCCGTCTTTATGTCCAAGCCAACGATGTAATTCGTCTATAAGTTTTTGAAAAACCCATTGGTACGAGCCTGCCACCTGGGGATCTAACTCAGGTCTTTTGACTCGAAATTTCGACCACTCAACCACTTGGCTATCGTGACTTTTATCTTAGTTAATTGGTTAGTTTACTTGGTTGGTTTATTAATAAAAAAAAAAAACATAATTCTCGTGAGTTACACGAGTACTTGCTAATCTATGTGATTAATTGAGTAGATTAAAGAACAGGAAGCACAATTTCGGTGTCATAGGTCCAAAAAATGTAGATTAACGTTCTTCATATTAGACAAGGAGTTATTCATGCATGTTAAGAATTCTGATTTTAAAAAATTGTGTTTTTCTTAATGATTCAATACATTATTTGATTGCTTTTATATATTAACTTAACATTTAATTTAAAAGTTAAAAGCAATTCTCATTTAATCTTATTTAATCATTTATGTAGGGATATCATATTTAATGCCAATATATTAACATATATAAATATTAAAACTATCCACATTCTAATGTTCCTGAATTTGTGTGATTTTCTTCTTTTCAGGTTCTTAGCGAATATGGCAATAAATTGATGGGCGGCGGAGTAGACTCAATCTGATTTGCAACATGCAAACACAATTTCCTCGAAACATACCTCAATTCAAGAGGTCAATCAAAGAGGTCCTAAAAGAATAATTATACTAAACTGCTGATTACCATGACATAAAATATAAATAAGATTGAACCAATATTAGAATAGTACTTTTAATTTTTTTCAACGACAACCCGTTATATTTATTTTTATAAATATTGGAACAATTATTGACGTTCGCCAATCCTCATTTAAAATAAGACAAAAAGCACAACGCCTGTTGAATTTATTATTTTTCGTTGTAGTTAGCATTAAAAAAATTACACCAGTAGATTACTTAGTTTACATAAAAAGCCTATTTTACGCAATATATAGCTTCCATGTTTGATTTTCATGTTTAAAAGTACATCGGTAATGTAACGACAGAATAGTTGTATTTTAAACCATCTTAAGTTTAATGGAACAGTGAATTCGGACATACCAAAGCACGTGAGATCTCTTAGATTTGGTCGCTCAAAAGAATTCCTATATTTTTAGATTGATTTATTGTTTTCAGCATAATAATAGATATTAGGTTGGGTTAAAATTGTTGTTGAATTAAGTTTTTCAATGTGTCAACACCCTTGATTTTTATTTTTTTAAAATATCAAACAATATACATTGTATTTGTAAATAGGAATAAATGAATGTTGTAAGAGATTACTGTAACCGAACAATCATAATATTTATTGCATAATGGATGCCGCTAGTCTGTCCCTTTCGTTTGTTTTACCAAAAACGAATCGATCTGAATCTCCGCAATCCTAAAGTATTTCTGATTTTCAAATCATGACATTATCATATTTTAGTGATACATATCGAGATATGCTGTGATTTCTACTAATCTTATACTAAGTTCCGTTATTTAACTAACCATAGATAATTTAGAATATTTACTGTTATGCTATTATAGCTGCAAATTCAATACTCGATTTAATTTATACGTGTAATATATAAAAGTACTATTATTAAATTTATATATACCATTAACAATGCGTTTTTTTAAAATATGTTTTGTTATATTTCTAATTAATTTATGTTTTTATTTTATTATGAAAGTGAAGCATTTATACATCGTTACATAGTACATAATACATATATGTATAGTAGTAAAATTTAATTCTGTATGTAGTTAAATAAGGGTTTTTTGTCTAATTTTTATGTATGTAAAAGTTGTACTATGTTTCTGACCAAAAATATTTTTAATTGTTTGCAGTTAAGTTTTGCCCTACGATTAGTTTGTAATGTATTAAGATTAAGGTTTTAGAAAATGCAAAATAAATTTTAGCAAAATCCAATCTGTTTTATTTTAATGATAAACAGACTAGAAGCATTTATATTTCTGTATTATCTTCATCTAATTCTTCATCAATCGATATGTCTGATTCATCGTCAGCATCCACGGCTTCATCATCGATTACTTCTAGAGGTAGATCTGCATTATCCAATAAATCGAGGTTAGTTTTGACTTCTTCAAACTTACGTTCAAATTTTTCTTCTGTTATATCAGTTTTGTCTTCTATATTGCTTTCTATATCAGACACATCTATAAAGACTTGTTTTATTGCTTTTTTATCACAGATATGATCATTACTATCTTTTTCCTCTTCGTTAGGTTCTTCGTTTTGTTCTTTTACACACGATTTTTCAGTAAAATGGCCGCAGTCCGAAGCATTCGTTTGTGGTAGAAAAGAGCCAGCTAGGGATGTTAATGATTCTGTATTCATATCTAAGGAAATATTAAATCGACTTTACCTTATGATATTAAATTAAGGAGAAACAAAACGTTTTTAAAATTTCAACTGACACGGGCGGGATTCGAAAGCGCGACCTCTGCCGAACCTTAATTTTTAATTTGCCGAACTTTACCTTAGTTACTTTTTTTTAATAATTCTTAGTTCCACACACAATGATGACCTCCGTGGAAGAGTGGCGTACAGATCGGTTTCAAGGTGTCGATAGCTCTGCGCTCACGGGTTTGACTACCGGATGAGACAATGTAGAAAAAACCTTGTGTACATTGTCACGAGTTGGGTCTGTTTTTGGTACTTTTGTTGTTTCTGACTCCATAAAACAAGTACACTACTTCTTCTAACAATATCAGTTTATTGGTACATAATTAAATAAATATGCCACTAAAGTATTTGTCGTATCCTAATGGTGTGTCCAAATATGGCGAATGTACCACTTGTGAACCGTTTGCAAGCTGCTAGCGCATACGCTTACAGCTTTCAATTCCAAGTTTCATTCACTTTCATGCTGTATTCAAATATACAGCATGAAAGTGAAAAAAGAAATTTTCAAGCAATTTCCATCTGTTCACTCAAACATCGTATTTAACCTTCAGTAATATTAAACGGGGGTATATATTTGGAGGAGGTCTATGTTCAGCAGTGGACTTTGATAGGTTGTTAAGAACAAGAAGAAGAATATTAAACGAACTGAGCAGGGGAGCGAGCGGGAAGAACTACACGAGAGACGCAGGATACAGACGCGCGGGCGGCGCATTCGCCAGATTTGGACGAACCCTAAGCGATGTATCATACATCATACGTTATCGCTATTTACTATACTTCTTCTTAACTTTTATATTTTTTATAATAATTATTCATTCTATAAGTCATTCTATAAGTAACGATAGCCGAGTGGTTGGGTGGTCGGAATTTCGAATCAAGAGACCCGAACTCGATCCCCAGGTGGCAGGCAAGTACCAATGGGGTTTACAAAAACTTATGTACGAAAAATATCGTTGGCTTGGACATAAAGACGGCGACGGGCTCACCACCTGTCAAGTTGTCCCGAAAATATCTTCGGTGGAAGGAGGGTCGAAAGGACTTCATTGTCTAGTCTAGACCTCTGACTACCGCTATATTGGGAATTGCATAAAGATATTTATTTTATTTATTTATTCATTTCTATTCAAAGTTAATTACAATACCAGATTAAGATGAAACATAAAGAACTCGCTTCGACGATGTTCAGAAATCCGATCATTTTTTTCTTCAGTTAATACTCACACGATTTATTATTTGGCACGTACAAATCTTGAATCTAAAACAATAAATTGCATACATTTAGATATATATTAACAAATTTAAATGTTTAATAACAAATTTATGTAAATAGCTTAAAGGTAAATGTTAAAACGGATACAATTAATAAATTTCCATTATTTGGTGTCTGAAACAAATAGAATAGGTTAGAAAAACTGTTTCACTATCTCCCTAACATCTATTAATTTTGCTTACTTTAGCTTAATTGCACATTGCCCAAGCGAACGATATAAATCGTACCTAAGTTTTTGAAATAACCCATTGGTACGAGCGTTGCAAACTTGGGGTATTTTACTATCTTAATTTGTGATTTAGGCTGGTACCACACAAATAAGTGAAAGCTATGAAGCTTTGCTGCTATGAAGATATGAATAGGATAACATTATCTATATCTTTCTGATGCATTTTATCACGCTTTTATCGCGCGTTGTCGCGTATCATAATCTTCGCATTAATAAATAACAGAATAAAGAACATGAACAAACATGAACAACCCTACAAGGTTTAATCTGGTGAAATATTAATCTCCACGCCATTCCCAATACTGGGATTGACAGAGCTTTCGACCCACCATTCACCGAAGACTTTATTTGGGACTATAATAGTTATGTCCAAGCCAACGAAATAACATAGTTGTACATAAGTTAAAAAAAACCCTTTGGTACGAGCATACCACCTGGAGATCGAAATCGAGTCTTTTGACTCGAATTCCGATCACCACCGATTCACCATTCGATTCATCATTCCGATCAACCATTCTGCTATCGTGACTTGCTGATGGACGGCTAAGTTTAATTTAAACAAAGAATTCGTACTGTCACATGGCGACTTTGTCTCTCATTAGGTGTCGACTTCCGGTAAACATTAAGAGTGTGCTGGGTCGCTCTGGATACTTCATCCGTACCAGAACAGTTCGCCTGAAAATTTAGAAGTAAGTTGAATGAGATAAATAGCCCAGAGTTTTAAAATACCAGAACAGAAAATAAGCAGGCTCCTGAATGCGGGAAGAGCCTTTAACATGACAAAGGCCACTAATGGATGGCGGAATGATATTCCCTGAAAATTCATACACACATAATGGCTTATAAAAGTCCAGATTTTACATTTACTTATTTATTTATTTCACTCACTGTGTGCACTCAATCTTTAAACCCAATGCGATAGCTTAATACAGCTTTGATTAAGATATTAACATTAAAAATATTATTAAATATAATATTATTAAATATATAAGTATATATTAGAAGTCACGATAGCCGAGTGGTGGAGTGGTCGGGATTTCGAGTCAAGGGACCCGAGTTCGATCCCCAGGTGGCAGGCTCGTACCAATGGGTTTTTCAAAAACTTATGAACGAATTACATCATTGGGTTGGACATAAGGACGGCGACGGACTCACCATCTGTCACGTTGTCCCGAAAATATCTTCGGTGGAAGGTGGGACTTAATTGTTTAGACATCTGTTCTTCTATTCTGATCTCTGATATTCATTTATTTATAAATTTAAAGCCTAAGCCGAGTAACAAACTTAATACTCGTGTCGTGCTAAACGAAACGTTACTGTGTCAACATAATGTCGCGAGATTAACCGCAACACAATATTGATAAATTCCATTGTTGAATTACAAACTCGAGGAACCCCATAAGATTTAATAATACTGGGGTTGACAGAGATTTCGACCCAACTTTCACGGACGACATTACTTGCAACATCGTGAGAGGTGGTCAGCCTGTCGCCGTCTTTATGTCCAAGCTAACGATATAAATCGTACATAGGTTTTTGAATAAAGCCTTTGCTGAGAGCTTGCCACCTGGGGATTGAAATCGGGTCTCCTGACTCGAATTCCGATCGACCACTCAGCTATTGTGGCTTTTATTTAGTTTCTTTACCATTTCTGTACATTTTTATTTATAAATTTAAAGCCTAAGCCGAGTAACAAACTTAATACTCGTGTCGTGCTAAACGAAACGTTACTGTGTCAACATAATGTCGCGAGATTAACCGCAACACAATATTGATAAATTCCATTGTTGAATTACAAACTCGAGGAACCCCATAAGATTTAATAATACTGGGGTTGACAGAGATTTCGACCCAACTTTCACGGACGACATTACTTGCAACATCGTGAGAGGTGGTCAGCCTGTCGCCGTCTTTATGTCCAAGCCAACGAAATTCGTACATAAGTTTTTGAAAAACACATTGGTACGAGCCTACCAACTGGGGATCGAACTCGGGTCTATTGACTCGAATTCCGACCACCCAACCACTCGGCTATCGTGACTTGCTGATGGACGGCTAAGTTTAATTTAAACAAAGAATCTGTACTGTCACATGGCGACTTTGTCTCTCATTAGGTGTCGACTTCCGGTAAACATTAAGAGTGTGCTGGGTCGCTCTGGATACTTCATCCGTACCAGAACAGTTCGCCTGAAAATTTAGAAGTAAGTTGAATGAGATAAATAGCCCAGAGTTTTAAAATACCAGAACAGAAAATAAGCAGGCTCCTGAATGCGGGAAGAGCCTTTAACATGACAAAGGCCACTAATGGATGGCGGAATGATATTCCCCTGAAAATTCATACACACATAATGGCTTATAAAAGTCCAGATTTTACATTTACTTATTTATTTATTTCACTCACTGTGTGCACTCAATCTTTAAACCCAATGCGATAGCTTAATACAGCTTTGATTAAGATATTAACATTAAAAATATTATTAAATATTATATTATTAAATATATAAGTATATATTAGAAGTCACGATAGCCGAGTGGTGGAGTGGTCGGGATTTCGAGTCAAGGGACCCGAGTTCGATCCCCAGGTGGCAGGCTCGTACCAATGGGTTTTTTCAAAAACTTATGAACGAATTACATCATTGGGTTGGACATAAGGACGGCGACGGACTCACCATCTGTCACGTTGTCCCGAAAATATCTTCGGTGGAAGGTGGGACTTAATTGTTTAGACATCTGTTCTTCTATTCTGATCTCTGATATTCATTTATTTATAAATTTAAAGCCTAAGCCGAGTAACAAACTTAATACTCGTGTCGTGCTAAACGAAACGTTACTGTGTCAACATAATGTCGCGAGATTAACCGCAACACAATATTGATAAATTCCATTGTTGAATTACAAACTCGAGGAACCCCATAAGATTTAATAATACTGGGGTTGACAGAGATTTCGACCCAACTTTCACGGACGACATTACTTGCAACATCGTGAGAGGTGGTCAGCCTGTCGCCGTCTTTATGTCCAAGCTAACGATATAAATCGTACATAGGTTTTTGAATAAAGCCTTTGCTGAGAGCTTGCCACCTGGGGATTGAAATCGGGTCTCCTGACTCGAATTCCGATCGACCACTCAGCTATTGTGGCTTTTATTTAGTTTCTTTACCATTTCTGTACATTTTTATTTAATACCTTTGTGTTTTGTGCTAATGAACAAATCATTCATTCGTCCATTCATACTTATACACAAAGTGAAAGTCAAAGTGTATACCAACATCAAAATGCAAGGCTTGCTCAAACTTGTGTTGTTTGAACGCTTTTCGTATTGCTCTTATAACGGCTGGCAGTTGTTCTTTCTCTATATTTGTCTTTCTCATCAACTTCGTTAAAAGCTTTTCCTCCTTTACTGAAAAATGTATGAAATATAAATAAATAAATATTTATTGGGACATCATCACATCCATTGTTCCGATCCCAATTTAAGAAGATAAATTATATGTGGTATGGGAATCGGAACAACGAAGGTACCACAAACACCCAGATCCGAGAAAATGTAGAAAATGTAGTTTTTCTGTGTTGATCCGTCCGGGGATAGAACCTGGGCCCTCGAGCGTCACCTAGAAAACTGGTGTTTAAGACGTCCACGAAGGTCAATTTGCATTGTCTAGACTAGACCTCTGTCTAACCCTCTATTGGGAAATGCGTGAAGATATTTTTCTATATACATGTACATTATTACACGTTTATGATTTGAGTATAAAAATTCATATTCATCACTCAAATGTCTGAACTGGCCGTAAGTAAATAAATAATAAGTAAATAAAAAAACCTTTATCTTTTTCCAAATATTCTAAAACAACTTCTTTGGCTTCGGCAACTTCCTCATCGGTCAAGCCCGCCTTTCTCAATTCGTCGTCCAATTCCGACTGACAATTTACGTTGCAAACCTCTTTACATACTTGTGCGGCGATAGTTAAGTTGTTCCGAGCAACTAACAACGCCGATAGGTAGTCAGCGATATATTGGTACAGGTTCTGCGGTTGAGCTCTCAACACCTGCAATTCCCAATACAGGGGTAGACAGAGGTCGAGTCTAGACAATTAAGTCCCTTCGACCCACCTTTCACCGAAGATATTTTCGGGACAACGTGACAGGTGGTGAGCCCGTCGCCGCCTTTATGTCCAAGCCAACGAAATTCGTACATAAGTTTTTGAAAAACACATTGGTACGAGCCTACCAACTGGGGATCGAACTCGGGTCTATTGACTCGAAATTCCGACCACCCAACCACTCGGCTATCGTGACTCAACACCTGCAATAATGCTTAATAAAATATGCTCAATGTCATGATAGCCCAGGGGTTGGGTGATCGTAATTGGAGTCAAGATACCCGAGTTCGATGGTGGCTCGTACCAATTTTCAAAAGTAATGTAAGATTTACGTCGTTGTCTTGGACATAAAGACGGCGACGGGTTCACCATCTGTCACATTGTCACAAAAAATACTTTCGGTGAAAGGTGGTTCAAAAGGATTATTTTCCCTGCTTGGCCCCACTCTCCTCTATACATTTGGCGTTAGGGATTTTTTTATAAATACCTTATTACTAAAGGAGAGATCAGCACCTGGTTATGTCGGGCTCAGATCTCAGAAGGAGAGACAGGCAGATTAATAACCACTACATCAAAGGACAGCGACCAGGAGATAGATCTGAGGTGACTGACGTTACCGATTTTTGCGCTGAACGTGCGAGCACATTGAGCGCAAGTCAGCCCCTCCGACATAGTTGTAGGTGAAGGCTGCAGTCTCGTTTGGCATCGAAGTACTTTCTCCCGTAAGGAAGTATTTGCAAGCATACAATTGCAGACAACTACGGGCCGCTCCCGGTGTGCATGCAAAATTTTGGTCTGTTGTTTTTCCTAATTGTTATGCCACCGTGTGTTGGTAGCCACTTCCATTTAGATGGGTTCTTTCATTTAACTTTCATGGCTTCTCCCCACGCACCTTTTACGACATCCACGGTATGAGATGGGATGGTATTATTCTGTCCGTTACCACAGAGCAAGCAGGGTCAACTCTCACAATACCAGAGAGAAGACCCCCGCCTATTATCTCTTCTCTCTATTATCTCTCTCTCTCTATATATATATATTTAAATACATATAGGTTATACCTTTGTGTTTTGTGCTAATGAACAAATCATTCATTCGTCCATTCATACTTATACACAAAGTGAAAGTCAAAGTGTATACCAACATCAAAATGCAAGGCTTGCTCAAACTTGTGTTGTTTGAACGCTTTTCGTATTGCTCTTATAACGGCTGGCAGTTGTTCTTTCTCTATATTTGTCTTTCTCATCAACTTCGTTAAAAGCTTTTCCTCCTTTACTGAAAAATGTATGAAATATAAATAAATAAATATTTATTGGGACATCATCACATCCATTGTTCCGATCCCAATTTAAGAAGATAAATTATATGTGGTATGGGAATCGGAACAACGAAGGTACCACAAACACCCAGATCCGAGAAAATGTAGAAAATGTAGTTTTTCTGTGTTGATCCGTCCGGGGATAGAACCTGGGCCCTCGAGCGTCACCTAGAAAACTGGTGTTTAAGACGTCCACGAAGGTCAATTTGCATTGTCTAGACTAGACCTCTGTCTAACCCTCTATTGGGAAATGCGTGAAGATATTTTTCTATATACATGTACATTATTACACGTTTATGATTTGAGTATAAAAATTCATATTCATCACTCAAATGTCTGAACTGGCCGTAAGTAAATAAATAATAAGTAAATAAAAAAACCTTTATCTTTTTCCAAATATTCTAAAACAACTTCTTTGGCTTCGGCAACTTCCTCATCGGTCAAGCCCGCCTTTCTCAATTCGTCGTCCAATTCCGACTGACAATTTACGTTGCAAACCTCTTTACATACTTGTGCGGCGATAGTTAAGTTGTTCCGAGCAACTAACAACGCCGATAGGTAGTCAGCGATATATTGGTACAGGTTCTGCGGTTGAGCTCTCAACACCTGCAATTCCCAATACAGGGGTAGACAGAGGTCGAGTCTAGACAATTAAGTCCCTTCGACCCACCTTTCACCGAAGATATTTTCGGGACAACGTGACAGGTGGTGAGCCCGTCGCCGCCTTTATGTCCAAGCCAACGAAATTCGTACATAAGTTTTTGAAAAACACATTGGTACGAGCCTACCAACTGGGGATCGAACTCGGGTCTATTGACTCGAAATTCCGACCACCCAACCACTCGGCTATCGTGACTCAACACCTGCAATAATGCTTAATAAAATATGCTCAATGTCATGATAGCCCAGGGGTTGGGTGATCGTAATTGGAGTCAAGATACCCGAGTTCGATGGTGGCTCGTACCAATTTTCAAAATTAATGTAAGATTTACGTCGTTGTCTTGGACATAAAGACGGCGACGGGTTCACCATCTGTCACATTGTCACAAAAAATACTTTCGGTGAAAGGTGGTTCAAAAGGATTATTTTCCCTGCTTGGCCCCACTCTCCTCTATACATTTGGCGTTAGGGATTTTTTTATAAATACCTTATTACTAAAGGAGAGATCAGCACCTGGTTATGTCGGGCTCAGATCTCAGAAGGAGAGACAGGCAGATTAATAACCACTACATCAAAGGACAGCGACCAGGAGATAGATCTGAGGTGACTGACGTTACCGATTTTTGCGCTGAACGTGCGAGCACATTGAGCGCAAGTCAGCCCCTCCGACATAGTTGTAGGTGAAGGCTGCAGTCTCGTTTGGCATCGAAGTACTTTCTCCCGTAAGGAAGTATTTGCAAGCATACAATTGCAGACAACTACGGGCCGCTCCCGGTGTGCATGCAAAATTTTGGTCTGTTGTTTTTCCTAATTGTTATGCCACCGTGTGTTGGTAGCCACTTCCATTTAGATGGGTTCTTTCATTTAACTTTCATGGCTTCTCCCCACGCACCTTTTACGACATCCACGGTATGAGATGGGATGGTATTATTCTGTCCGTTACCACAGAGCAAGCAGGGTCAACTCTCACAATACCAGAGAGAAGACCCCCGCCTATTATCTCTTCTCTCTATTATCTCTCTCTCTCTATATATATATATTTAAATACATATAGGTTATACCTTTGTGAAACGTGAAGTAGCTTATATAAGTCATTTGTTTAAAGAAAGTACTGCCTTTTCTAATTCTAATTCTAAAAGTACTGCCGCCTAAAACACGTGTCAGTACCTGTTTTTGGGATTATATTTAACTAACTTTTAAATAACTCACATTTACATTGTAGTGTTTTCATTAAGTTATTAACTTTTACATTGTAATTTTTTTGTACCAATAAACATTTATAATTTATAATTATAATTTTAAGTCGATACCACACGGCAAATATTTCTGATGCTTACCTCCCGAGTAATGTCGCACATCAAATCATTAAGCCCTTCAGGTAATGCTAGCTTGCAGCTGTCACGTATTTGAGACTGTTGTAAATCTTCCATTTTTAGCCAATGAATAGTATTTTAATGCACGAATAATGGATACTAAAATAAAAGTATAAAATCGCGTAGGTGGGCCGTATAGATTACTAAAAGTAACTGTCGTTTTGAAGTTACTTATCGTAAAATAATTATTTTCATAATTAATTACGTTCTTAGGATATTTTTTTTCTTACCGCTTTTTCTAAATGTTTCGGTAAACAGAGATAGATTTAGTACCCTATGATTGGGTAGATTTCCACGCGAGATCCACGCAAGACCTGAGTTCGATCTCCACATGGCAGGTTCGTACCAATGGATGTTTTCAAAAAGCTATGTATGATTTATATTGTTGGTAGTAAATAGTAGTTGATAGGAGACAGCGACAGGATCACCACCAGTGACGTTATCCTAGAAAATATCTTCGGTGAATGGTGGATTGATAGGACTAATACCTGTCAACCCAGTATTGGTAATGGCATAGATAATTGGGGGGGGGTGTGTGGGCCTCCGGTTACCTGCACTCACCAGACGAAACGCAGAAGTTTGTTAGACTTCTACTTCACGCCGGTATTCTGTGAGTTCGTGGTACTTCCCCGGTCGAGCCGGCCCATTCATGCAACAACAATATGATGCGTGGCTACCACTGTCAAACTCATTTAATTTATATATATGTATATAATAAGGTTTTGTTGAAAAACGTAACAAAACACGTAAGAGTAATGTATATATTCGTAGTTATAAGAAGTGGCGAAAAAAAAATTTTTTTTATTACTGCATTTCGCGTTTATCAGAAAGTGCTAATAAAAATGCGCAGGCGCGCAACGGTTTTTGATTTAATTCGGAATTTTTAACATGTACAATCGTCGTTTGGTTCTTTCAAATGATTCACCATAACATTGATTTTAACTATGGAGTATTACTTGTGGATACTTTACAGTACATTTAGGTTTACGTTTTTCATTTTATACTAGAATTTTTCCATAAAAAATCGTTATATAAAATTTTAAAGTTTCTGCATGGAATTCATCGATGAAATGAGTTTAGAAAAATAAACATTATGTCAATTAGTCAAAAAAGTTCTAGAGCCACTGAATACAATGTTATAACTTTATAGCTTTATCGACAAGAGTCCAGAAAACGATATGGGCTGGATGGATGAGCTGTTTCATAAAATTGTTAAATATTTTTTCGTATTTTACTTTTTGATAAATTTATCCGATACTGTTTTGATTTAGACTATTTTCAATCAGATAACGGTGCTGCTGTAACAGTTTAATGAAGGCAGAGCCTGATCTTAAGGAACCAGGTGGTTCCTCAAGATCAGGCTCTGCCTTCTTCATTCTGATCTCAAAAAAAAGTAAAACAAACACGAGTGTTCTGCGAAAGCACGAAATTATTTTTTCATTTCAAAATAGATGTATATTGTCCTCATTTAGAGTAAAAGAAATGCCCTAGTCATGATGCAAGGATCCTAAGGATACCCTAATCTGTTCAGGCATTTAAAAGTAATGGTGGGTTCAGGCATTTAAAAGGAAGACACATCCAGACATATCTGAACCCTGTAAACACTCCTTTTAAGGCTGTCGGGTAATTTAAAAATTGCGTGGGATTATGCTACGTCTAAGGAAGGAATATTTGTAAATCGTCAAGGATTTAAAATTTACTTTTTGGATAATTTTTTTTATACTCCCATTGAATTTTAACATGTTGTTATAAAATAAATTTTAATCAATTGTACGTGAAGTGACTTATGATCTTGATTATTATTTTCATTTAATTGTGATTTTATAAGAGATAGCTTTTAAGTAGCTATCATATTATGATTGTTATATAAATTTGGTAACAATTCATACACAAAAAATTAAATAACAGTAACAATTTTAAATTTATTTCACGTCACAACAAAATACAGAAACGTTCAAGTGTAACCAAAAAAAAAAAAAAAGAATGAAAATAGTATTTCTTTAATAAATAAACCAATTCTTTCAGCCCAGTCCTAGGCACCAGGATCACATGACATCGTCATGACCGTCCGTACTGATCAAAGACACGGTGGAAGCCACTGGTGTACTCTTGTCGTCGTCAATTGTTTGATCTGTTTAAAAATAATACAATCATGAGAATTCCGACATTATTAGTAACTCTGATGATTCCGTAGTTCCGTGTGGTAACGGCGTAAGAATATTGCCACTTCCTTTCTTCCCGTGGGTGTTGTAAGAGGTGACAAAGGGTAACAGCCTTGAATATCGTTATTGCAACCGATAGATGGCGGGATAGCCATCTCTAAAAATATCAAACCAAATTATTATACCGAAGATGGGCAACAGCGTCTGAGGTGCGAGTGATCTGGTACTGTGATCGCTAATCCGCTAGCCAAGCGTGGCGATTATGGCAAATCCTCCCTATGGGAGAAGGCTATCATACCGAAGTGGACTTTAACAGGCCGATATGCATGTATATATATAACTCTGATGATAAGTCACGACAGCCGAGTGGTTGGGTTATCGGAAATATATATAGAGATATTATTAGAACAAACAGATATTAGAAATTACCCGGTATGTCCTCGGGGATCTCCTGTATTGTTTCTGGTCCGATCTCGTCGAATACCTCTTGTATAGCTTCTTGTACCTCCCAATCGTCATCATCGTAATCATTGGGAATCAGTTCCGGTGGTACCTTTTATGAAAAACAGTTGTGATTAAAGTATTGTATATTATTACTATTATTTCTTCTTAGTATTATATCTTTATGCATAATCCCTATCAGGGTACGCTGACAGAGACAGAGAGTACGCCCAGGGATGGGTTGCTTACATATCTCTTTCAAATAAAATAAATAAATATCAAAACGAAATTCCCAATACCGGGGTAGACAGAGGTCTAGTCTAGACAATTAAGTCCCTTTGACCCACCTTACACCGAAGATATTTTCGGGACAACGTGACAGGTGGTGAGCCTGTCGAAGTATTTATGTCCAAGCCAACGATATAATTCGTACATAAGTTTTTGAAAAACCTGTTGGTACGACCCTGCCACTTGGGGATCGAACTCGGGTCTCTTGACTCGAAATTCCGACTGCTCAACCACTCGGCTATCGTGAATTTTATCTCATTCGATTATTTCAAATTAATCACTTATTTATACATCCTACGTCTAGGTTTCTCACATGGTTTTTGAAAGTACTGTTGTATTTGAATTCAACTTTCAATTAACGAATTTTTGTGGGGGTTTAAGTTGTAGTATGGAATATTTAGACTGGCACGGGCAGGGAAAATGTTATTTCCAGCGTATTGTCGCTGTAAATTTTAAATTGTTTATTTTTTTTGGGTGGTAACAAATGTACAATCGGTTCACCTAGTGTTACTAGTGCTTACGTACGGTTGGAAACAGGCCTCTCCTTTTTAGATTGATAAATCCTAATCCTAATCTTTCATCTCAGATTCTACTGCCTGTCACGGCTATGCGAACTTTGGTCTGGTATTTTACCGTGACTATTAGCCCGCCATCTGTTTTTGCAAAGGCTTTTCTCTTAGTCCCCTCTTACGACACTTACGAGAATGCATCTCCATTTCTCTTCTCCAAGCCCATTCATGTAGTGGCAAAATGATACCAATTGTTTTCGCCATGTAAGAAAATATGTTTTTAGTTTCACCGTCGCAAAATATCTGAAAAATGGTAATATTTCTGTATTAAATATTTTTTTACAGTCACGATAGCCGAGTGGTTCGGTCGTCGGAATTTTGAGTCAAGAGATACGAGTTCGATCCCCAGTGGGCCGGTTCGTACTAATAGGTTTTTCAAAAACTTATATACGAATTATATCGTTGGCTTGGACATAAAGACGGCGCCGGGCTCACCACCTATCACGTTGTCCCGAAAATATCTTCGGTGGAAGGTGGGCCAAAGGGGCTTATTCTGTCTACCCCTGTATTGAAAATTGCGTGAAGATATTTATTTATATATATATATATATTTTTTAATAGTACAAAGAAAACCACTTTGTCTACTTTGTCCTGTGACTGGGTGTTTGTGGTACGTTCGTTGTTTCCGATACCATAAGTTTTTAACTACTTACTTTGAGATCAGAGCAATGGATGGGATGTCTTTTGTATGCATCTCAGGCTAATATTGTTTTCTTCACGCAGTGCTTTTGGCAACCCTACCAAAGACTCCTAATCCGATGCTTTGTGTAAACCAGGCCGGGGTTACTAACTATATTTATAAGTTTAGAATAGATTATTAAAATAAAGAGAAATTAAAAAAAAATCAACTGATACAGGCGGGATCAGTTGGTTTTTTAAAAATCTAGTTATTAAACAAAAGTCTAGCATCTTATTATCAATGGATTTACCGTGGCAAAAGAGATTTTCCGGCCAGGGCCTCCCGGCGGACGATTTTCTAGAACATTGCCTTCGTCTCTTGACATTTTCTCTTCATTATAACTGTCCAATTCACTTTTATCAAATGTACTTTGTATGGCATCTCTGAAATCTGAACTAAAGCGTTCAATTTGTCACGAATGGTAAACCAGGAGAAACTTTAATGGTTGAAAGTAGTAATACGTAATAACTAATGGTGCCCAATCATTTATTCATCAATAGGCGTAACATTCATTACATCTATTAACTGTCATTTTTTCGTCTACTACCGTTTAGTAATGAGGTTCCTCTAATAAGAAACAAGTGACAAAATCTCCGTGGGTATTCTCTTTTTTGTAATTTTTTAAGGAGATACAATATTGAATATAGAATAATTAGAAATAAAATCACGATAGCCGAGTGGTTGGGTGATCGGTATTCGAGTCGAAAGATCCGAGTTTGATCCCCAGGTGGCGCGCACGTACCAATGGGTTTTTTTCAAAACTTACTTACGATAAATATCATTGGCTTGGACATGAAGACGGCGACGGGCTCACCACCTGTCACGTTGTCCCGAAAATATCTTCGGTGGAAGGTGGGTCGAAGTGACTTAATTGTCTACACTAGATCTCTGTCTACCCCTGTATTGTGAATTGCGTGAAGAAATAAAAAAGGAAGCGATCAAGTCATTTCCAGGTGTTACTATGATTAATACATACATACATAACGGCCTGTTAACGTCCACTGCAGGACATAGGATTCTCCCACAGGGAGGATTTGCCAAAACCGCCACGCTTGGCAAGCCGATTGGCGATCGCAGTACCAGATCACTCGCACCTCAGACGCTGCTGCCCTTCTTTGGTCTGATTAATTTGATCTGATATTTTTAGAGATAGTTATCCCGCCATATATCGGTTGCCATGACGATATTCAAAGCTGTTTCTCTTAGTCGCCTCTTACGACATCCATGGGAAGAAAGGGCCAAGGTTACCACACGGCCGTGCTATTACCACACGGCACTATGATTAATGTTCTCCGTTATATTATAATAACCATTTTTGTACTTTTTTTCTATGAATCTCATGAACCTATTAATAGATAGGGGCAGGAATTTACAGGGATTTTGTTGTAGAAGTACACATCACCCCCATGGAGTCTAGTAACTAGCGTTACAAGTTTGTGTCTATTCCTGGCATGTATCTTTATCCAGACGGTGTGACGCTCCCTTCATCAGCGTTCGGAACGCAACTGCGAATCATATGACTAAGGTTGAACGATCCTGTATGCAGTTAAGCTGTTTTCATGCTGGAGGTGTACAGTGAGGTTGATTGTGTGAGTTGTGAGCTGGTACCAATTGTTTTTTTAACGATTAGTTTCGACAACTTACGACCAGTGATATACACTGTATTTATATTATCGATTCACCCCTAGTACCGTTTCATAATAAGGTCCGGTGAAATGTGATAGTCTAGACTTGTGTCTAATCCTTTTTTGGTAAGTGCATGAACATTTTAAATATTCAAGCTATTCCCAATACAGGGTAGACAGAGGTCTAGTCTAGACAATTAAGTCCCTTCTACTCACCATCCACCGAAAGATATTTTTGGGACAGTGACAGCGACAGTTTTTGAATAAAACCATTGGTACAGGGTGGGCCATGAATAAGTTAACATTTGAAAAAATCGTATAAAAAAACCATTTAACATATTTTAGAAATCGTTTATTTACGAGAAAGCTAATTAGTTGTAATTAATTTTTTAAAAATTATTTTGTAAATGACCACCGTTTCGGTTTTTGCACTCATCTAAGCGAGTCCTGAAGTTTTCGAATACTCTTCTGCAAAGAGACGCAGTGTATTCGGTTTATCAATGTAGACACGACTCTTTAAATAACCCCATAAAAAGAAGTCTGCTGGGGATAGATCTGGACTTCTGAGTGGCCATGGAATGTTACCTCGTCTGGATATCAGCTTTTCCGGAAACATGTCTTTGACCATCGGCAAGGACTCGTTCGATGTGTGACACGTGGGTCCATCTTGTTGAAACCATGTGTTACAATTCCAGTAGCATCGGTGCTAAGAACTGCCGTAACATTTTCACATACTCGGCAGAATTAACAGTAAATGAACGGCCTCGAGAATCTTCAAAAAAGTAAGGTCCGATGATTCCTTTTGCTGAAATTGCAGCCCATACAGTTATCTTAGGAGAGTGAAGTGGCCTCTCATGTTTAGCTTTAAGATCTTCGCTGCTCCAATACCTGCAATTCTGTTTGTTTACATGTTCATTTAGGTGGAAATGGGCTTCGTCAGAAAATAAGATGTTGTGAAAATTACTGAAACGAGTTAACATTGTTTCGGCATATGACTTACGCAAATTTAAATCATTAGGGTTTAGTTCTTGCACTAGCTGGATCTTATATGGATGTAATTTCAAATCTAATTTTAAAATACGGCGTCATGATGTGCGGGATAATCCTAATTCAGCCGAAAGTTTGCGTGTCGATAAATCTGGATCACGTCGAACAGAAGCGGAAACTTGCTGCACGTTCTCTTCGCTCCGAGAATTCGTGGGCCGTCGGTTTGTTTCACATTTAGTGTAGATCCCATCTCTTCGAACTTCTTCACCCATTTCTTTATTAAAGGAGCACTTCATGTAAACCATATTCAACGTGAAATAAGCGTCTCACAGTAATGAGCGAAAAGTCGTTTAAATAAGACTGTTTCACGCAGTAAGCGCGTTGCGGCCCTGTGAAGCAATCCATTGCGACTAAATTTCCAAGAAGCGAACTAGTGTCTCCGCCCGCGCCCGCGCCCCGCGAGGCTAGAGTTTGCGCGGTAAGTTACACTTAAATGTTAACGAATTCTTGGCCCACCCTGTATATGCCGTCCACCTGAGGATCGAACTCGGGTCTCCTGACTCGCAATCTGATCTCTCTCTCGAAACCGAACCACTCGGCTATCGTGCCTTTTGATTAAATTTTTAATATCAATTTGAATTCATTAAAAAGTTAAATAGAAGATGCTTTAATGTAAAATAGATTCATACATAACATTCAAACCCACCTTTTCTCCCTGAATCTACATGGACTACGCGAATCTCGAGATTTTTTGCACCATCCGCTTGAGTTTTCGGATATTTGCCAGCGTCTTGAACATTCTCGCTGTGGTCTTCCACGTTTGTGATAGTCTTTGTTGGGTCGTATGCTAGACCGAGTTTGGCGACAGCTTGCTCTTCGAACATTGAATTGACGTTGTCTTCTTTGACTTGAATATCCTGAAAAAATATATTGAATGTCCTGAAATTAGAATTTTGAACATTAATATTTTGTAGCTTTCTTTCCTCCGTGGATGTTTTCAGAGTTGGTAGCACCATTTACTGTGCACCATCCTGTGATCTATTTTCATCACATCTGTAACTTACATAAATGTAATTTTAGATAATAAAAAGACACAAAACCCATTACATTAGTAAGTACTTAAGCGAAAAGCACAAAATAAAATAGCAATGTAGCAACTATTGTGTTCTGGTTTAAAGGATGCAGCGTGCCAAATGAAAAATAGATTGTTATTACGAGCAACAAAGCATCCCATCTCTGTCCTGGTGATAGCGAATCTGTAAACCTTTCGTTTGGAACTGGTTGCAGGTTCTCATGAGCTGCAGAAAGTTACCCATAAAGACTGTTTACCCATATGACCATAAAGACTGAATGGGAGCATGGTGATGAGGTTTGCTGCCAAAAGGTTTTAGATAAAATGCCTATTTGTACTTACTATAACAGGACCAAGATGGATCTCTCTGGAACCGGCAATATCTAATGGTGGTCCGGGCAGCGCTTCCTTTGGTCCACTCTTCGCCCTGGGCTTTAAATGATTCAAAAGGTTCCTACGTACGTGATAACCTTTATAGGCGGCCTGGATAGAACAAAAAATAAAATTCGTTAGTTTTTGTCTAATTATCTCTATTGTACCTAAGGGTGCGATCAAATCAGGCGAATGCGCCGTGCACCTTCCCTCGCTCTCTAATTCGCCTCTCGCTTTATAATTGCCGAAGGCTGAATACCTATTATCATGGAGTGGACAGATGAAAGTTGTTTGTAAAATTAAACTGTGACATACAGTATGTATGCGAACGGAACTGCTGGTATGTAAGCTGCTCGCATGCGGCGTGCGCACACTGGGCGGGCCTTCGCTAAAGAGTCTAGTCTAGAGTCTAAAGTGCGCTAAAGAGTTGTGCCAGACAATTACAGTAAATACACGAGTGCAGTGTGCGTGCAAAACCAGTGTGTACGCCACTCAATGAGTTCGTAGAAATTCGAAATCGAAATGTGGATCGATAGAATTATATTGTCAAAATCAGAGATTCTGCCAGTATTGGGAAACGCGTGAAAATAAAGAAAAATATTTTTACTTGAATATCCTGAAAAATATATTGAATGTCCTGAAATTAGAATTTTGAACATTAATATTTTGTAGCTTTCTTTCCTCTGTGGATGTTTTCAGAGTTGGTAGCACCATTTACTGAGTTGCTTTGCCATCAAGTGGCAAAGTCAAAGGCGTTTTCTACGTGGTTTTGCCAGAGTTTGCCATAATCAACACACTTTACAAGTGGATTGGTATTCGAAGTACCAGAACTCAAAGGCTTCTGCTACTTTTAGTTTAATATTTTCTGTGATGCTTATCTTCCTGAATGTTAATAGCCATTGGTATTTCCAAAGCTTTATTCTAGATGTCTCTAATGAAATACTTATAGTTATTTTACTCCTTATTCTGTACGTTCTATCAAGAGTTCTAGTTGAACATAGAACTCACTTAAAATTCGCCACAAAGTACTGTCCTTGGCCATCGGCTTTCATTGACTCCTCGCAACATTTTGCAGATCGTCACCCATCATGAGGGAGGTCTACGCACAACGTTTGTTTGTACGAGGTTGCCACCCGACAACCTTTTCATTATTTTACTTATGAAGCCTTTATCCTGTGATCTATTTTCATCACATCTGTAACTTACATAAATGTAATTTTAGATAATAAAAGACACAAAACCCATTACATTAGTAAGTACTTAAGCGAAAAGCACAAAATAAAATAGCAATGTAGCAACTATTGTGTTCTGGTTTAAAGGATGCAGCGTGCCAAATGAAAATAGATTGTTATTACGAGCAACAAAGCATCCCATCTCTGTCCTGGTGATAGCGAATCTGTAAACCTTTCGTTTGGAACTGGTTGCAGGTTCTCATGAGCTGCAGAAAGTTACCCATAAAGACTGTTTACCCATATGACCATAAAGACTGAATGGGAGCATGGTGATGAGGTTTGCTGCCAAAAGGTTTTAGATAAAATGCCTATTTGTACTTACTATAACAGGACCAAGATGGATCTCTCTGGAACCGGCAATATCTAATGGTGGTCCGGGCAGCGCTTCCTTTGGTCCACTCTTCGCCCTGGGCTTTAAATGATTCAAAAGGTTCCTACGTACGTGATAACCTTTATAGGCGGCCTGGATAGAACAAAAAATAAAATTCGTTAGTTTTTGTCTAATTATCTCTATTGTACCTAAGGGTGCGATCAAATCAGGCGAATGCGCCGTGCACCTTCCCTCGCTCTCTAATTCGCCTCTCGCTTTATAATTGCCGAAGGCTGAATACCTATTATCATGGAGTGAACAGATGAAAGTTGTTTGTAAAATTAAAACTGTGACATACAGTATGTATGCGAACGGAACTGCTGGTATGTAAGCTGCTCGCATGCGGCGTGCGCACACTGGGCGGGCCTTCGCTAAAGAGTCTAGTCTAGAGTCTAAAGTGCGCTAAAGAGTTGTGCCAGACAATTACAGTAAATACACGAGTGCAGTGTGCGTGCAAAACCAGTGTGTACGCCACTCAATGAGTTCGTAGAAATTCGAAATCGAAATGTGGATCGATAGGAATTATATTGTCAAAATCAGAGATTCTGCCAGTATTGGGAAACGCGTGAAAATAAAGAAAAATATTTTTTACTTGAATTCGTTCTGTGGCCCGATTGAGCTCGCTAAGAGATGGTTTGGTCTTCTTGTACAAAGCCAGGGTACGTTCGGCTGCCACTTCCCAAGCTTCCTCGGCTCGCATCGTCTCTCCCTGGTCATAAAAAATTAATATAAATGTTAGTAAGTTGCTCGAAGAAGGGAGGGCCAAGGGTACTCGGACATCTAGACGTGCATGTATGAAGAAAATGATCAATTTGAAAGAAGGTAGAGGGGTACTTAAGGTTCCTGGCGATCTGTTCTCTCTGGCTTTCCCGTCAGGGACTGTGGGTGAAGATAAGAAAAGTTAGTACTCATTTGGCACCAGCCGTGTAACTAGGCCGTAAACTACCTTTCTTCCCTTAACAGTATAATTGGCTACTAACAGAGCTAAGCAGAGATCAGAGCTGGCGACACCTTGAAAACCAGTGAGTACCGCACAAGTCCACGAAGGTCGTCGACTTATTAATGTTAGAATTAAAAGTCGTGAAAGCCGAGTGGTTGGGTGGTCGGAATGTTGATTGAAGATACCCGAGTTCGATCCCCAGGTGGCGGTAGGCTCGTACCAATGGGGTTTTCAAAAACTTATGTACGAACTATATCGTAGGCATAAAACAGCGTCGGGCTCAACACCTGTCATGTTGTCTCGAAAATATCTTCGGTGGAAGGTGGGTCGAAGGGACTTAATTGTCTAGACTAGACCTCTGTCTACCCCTGTATTGGGAATTGCGTGAAGATATTTATTTATATAAATTTTTTTGGAATTACAATTATAGATATTAAAATTAGTATTAGGTATTAGGGTGGTGTCATCGTAAGTACCACCCTTCTCTTCCCCTGATTATCGTAAGAAACGACTAGCGAAAGCCTTTGTAAATAGCAATGATAACCCTAGAGGTCATCTTGTCGGTTTAACTGTCTTGAAAAACACCAGACGAAAATCAATCAGTCCGGTGTCGGTCAACTGCGTCTACGTTACGAATTGTTACGTCACTGGTATCACGATCACTCGACCACTAATACCCTGGTTAAGCATTCGATTATGGTAAATCTTCCTCTAGAGAGGCCTATGTCCTGAAGTAACTTTTATAGGTTGTTATGTACGAAGTAAGAAGTCACCTGTGCCATAAGTTTCTTTTTGTACCAATAGTCTTTGTACGCGTTCCTGGCGATTTGACAAACCTTTGCAGCCATATCCTCATCTAATGCCGCCCTGGCCAGAATTTTCTTCACTATCTTCGATTCCTTGATCTTCTCTAAAATTCGTGTATACGAATAGAAAATTACATTAACATTACTTTAAACAGACAAAGTTTTAATATTTTCCCACACAATATTTTCAAATATTGGGCCTGAAGTGGTTTACAATAATAGTCGAATGGCGGAACCGAAACTGAGACCCTATGTTATGTAGTCCGTAACCTATAGTAATCAAATCAAATATTTAAGTGATCACTTAAACAAAGAATCAGTGAAAATAATCTGATTATTTCAAATCAAATATTTTTATTGATTACCACGTAAAAATTATGGTATTAAATAAAAATTGTAGTTCCTGCGATACCCCCTTGGGGCATTATAACTGACAAGACAGAGAATAAATTATTTATATTCAAACTACATAAGCACAAATCACGATAGCCGAGTGGTTGGGTGGTCGGAATTTCGAGTTCTATCCCCAGGTGGCAGGCTCGTACCAATGGGTTTTTTAAAAACTTATGTACGAATGTTATTGTTGGCTTGGATATAAAGACGGCGACCGGATATTTTTCCTTTTACCTTCATTGTTTCCGGTTCCATAACACAAGTACTTTAGCTACTCACTTTGGAATCAGAGCATTGTATGTGATGCTGACTCTGCCTACGTATTTATTTATTTATTTATTTTCTTCCCATAAAATGTCCTTAATGAAAGGTGGGTCGAGAGAACTATCCCAGTATTTGGAATGACGTGAAGATATTATTTTTTTTACCTTTTTCTTCACTGGGCTCGAAATTCTCGATCTCGTCCTTTATAACCTGGGCCAATGACTGGGCGGTGTCTTTTTCGAGACCAAGCTGCAGAAGATGCTCAGAGACGGAGGGTCTGCAGTCGCATAGCTCCTCCAGTATCCTGACAGCCATCACGCCGTGCTCGCGTGTGATCAGCAGAACGGATAGATAATTGGATATGAAGTCGTATATATCTTTCGGTTGTTCACGCAGAACCTGTTGTATGTTAAGATCTTAGATTATTAAATAGATTTCAAAAATCAACTGAAACGGACGGGATTAGAACCCACGAATTAGGCCGAACCGTGGCTATGCTCTTACCTTCGAGTCACCGTGTCTCACACGTATCACTTGACATTTTAAATCCCTATAAAATGAAGGGTCCCCCGAGTTCGATACCCAGGTGGCAGGCTCGTACCAATGGATTTTTCAAAAACTTATAAACGAATTATATCGTTGGCTTGGACATAAAGACGGCGACGGCCTCACCACCTGTCACGTTGTCCCGAAAATATTTTCGGTGGGTCGAGGAGACTTAATAGTCTAGACTAGACCTTGGTCTACCCCTGTATAGGGAATTGCGTAAAGATATTTATTTTTTATTTTATTATTTATATAGATGCTTCTGCATTTGTCAGATGTGATATATAGTTATGACGATGTGATTACTTACTTCTCTCGTTATATCTGACATAAGCTCCTTAAGACCTTCAGGAACTGTGAAGACATTGGAGCAACCATGCTTTTGCAGTATTTCGTTCATTTCCCTTCAGTGTAAACTTACACCTTTTTTTCTACCAAATTCGACTCAAAAATAATATTTATTCTCGTGTCATGACATTGACAGTTACGCCATAAAGTTATTGATTTTATCGTTGTAGATTGTTGTCTAAATAGTAAAGGGTATAAAAAATTAAAATGTAGTAATTTTACTGTACTCTATGGTTAACACTATAGAAAAACATGTTTCAAAAAACAAAAAGGTTCAGTGTTTGCGACAAAGATATCGGGTCACGTTACCAAGAGAAACAATTTTTTTCGCTTGCTAAAATGACTCGATGGTTTAGTTGGCAGTGATCCTGCCTTTAAAACTAAAGGTTGCGGGTTCGAATCCCACTACAAGCAAACATTTGTGAGATGTTTCTATTTGGGAAAACGTGATGGATGGTAAGCCTATCGCGTATGTAAGTATATTGTACCGTTAGCTTGGACAATGAGACGGCAATAGGCTCAGCATCTGTCACGTTGTCCGAAATATGCTTCAGTTAAAAGTGTGACGAAAAGACGTAATTTTCTATACCTCTGTCTTCTCAGTTGCGGTGTAAGATAATGGGGTATTTTCTTCTATTCTATTTCTCACCATGCGAAGGTACCACCCAGATACTAAATATTATTTTATGTTAAAGTTGTTATAAAATCTGTTTTCGTTTAAGTCACGATAGCCGAGTCTTTGGTGATCGGAATTCGAGTCGAGAGACCCGAGATCTATCCCCAGGTGGCAGGCTCGTACCAAAGGGTATTTTCAAATCCTATCTACGATTCATATCGTTGGCTTGGACATAGAGACGGCGACGGGCTCACCACCTGTCACGTTGTCCCGAAAATATCTTCGGTGGAAGGTGGGTCGAAGGGTCTTAATAGTCCAGACTAGTCTGTCTACCCCTGTATTGGGAATGGCGTGAAGATATTTATTTTTTTGTTTGTTGTGTACTGACATTTCAAAGGATCTACTATGTCCGTAGCTTACTTAAAAGGCCTATAATATTTAAATAGCAAAACAAACAGAAAAATTATTGCTAATAAAAATGAGAGATGTAATTAATTCCTCTTTTTTTAAGTTAAATATAGTGTAGAGTCCGTCGCCGCCTTTATGTCTACCCCAGTATTACGACTGGACAGCGAAGATATTTTTATTCAAAATTTTACAAATATACACGATTTGTTTATACATTATGTGGATCTGAGATGACCTATTTATTTTTACAAGACGTTAGTTTAACAAGGTAAGGGAACATTGCAACATAGCATAGATTATGGCGGGGAAGGAACACGTGGTCGGGTCACGTACGATTACAAAAGTAAACAGTGATTAGTGAAATATTTGATTTATTATAATGTAAATGTTGGTGAAATTTGTTATAACACAAGGACAACTTTTATCCCATAACTTTAAATATATGATAAAGTTGGTATTGAAAAATTACTTCGCAACCCTCCGCATGCAAAAGAAATTTAGTAATTTTTTCAATAACAACTTTACAATGAATTTCCGCAAAGTAACGCCTGAGTATATTAACTATATATGATAACTTTCCTTTTCATTTAGGGAAAATTAAGAATACATACATACATACATACCGGCTTGTTAAATTCCACTGCAGGATAAAGGCCTCTCCCATAGGAAGGATTTGCCATAATCGCCACGCTTGGCAAGCGGAGTCTGATATTTTTAGAGATGGTTATCCCGCTATCTATCGGTCGCCATGACGGTGTTACGACATCCACGGGAAGAAAGGGAGTGGTAATATTCTTACGCCGTTACCACAGGGGAAAAATTAAGATCACCTTTTTGGAAATCGAACTACATTTTTAAGACCAATATTTATATATCGTAAATATATTGATAAATAATATAGATATATTTTATGGTGACCAATAAAATATATCGATATTATTTATCGTAAATATTATAATGCTTTTTATTTTCATTTCTAATTCTGAGGTAGGCAAGAGCCTATACAATGTGTGTGTAGCCTTTGCGACTCACTTTTCATTGAATCACCTGGGACGAGTAATCCCATTGTGATGGGATTAACATCCTATTAACATCCTAGCTAAGCGTACAATAAGTTACATATACCTATTCACTTATATATATCTATATATACTTATATCCTACTTATTCTCATTAATTTTAAATCAAAAATATTTGCTAGGTTATTAGAGAAATGTTTTTATTCTGTCTAAAATTATCTACATTATAGTTTTGATATGTTTGTAGCTTGACATTTTACAATTGATACAAAATATAACAAGGACTAAATCATGTAATTTATTAATTTTGTATATTCGACATTGCTTCATTTTTAATCCCACTTTTTATTATATAAAATATAAATTTCTACGCCATTAATGGAAAAATGTGTGACACGATTATCGTATGATTGACAAGATTGTAACCACCAATTGTTGATTGTTGTACATAAATAATTCTAATTGTTATTCTTACTTATATGTATATACCTTTTACCTATTTATTAATACTCATATATTGTAAAGTCACGATAGCCGAGTGGTTGTGTGCTCGGAATTTCGAGTCTAGAGACCCGAGTTCGATCCCCAGGTGGCAGGCTTATACCAATGAGTTTTTCAAAAACTTATGTACGAGTTATATGTGTCACGTTGTCCCGGAACTATCTTCGGTGGAAGGTGGGTCAAAGGGACTTAATTGTCTAGACTAGACTTCTGTCTACCCCTGTATTGGGAATTGCGTGAAGATATTTATTAATTTTATTATTTATTCATATATTGTTATGATTACGAATGTGCATTTTTTCTACCTATTGTTATGTGACTGAATAAATAAATACATACAAACTGACTCTGGTAGGTTTTTTTATAGAATAACAGCGAATGAGCAGCTGGCTTACGTGATGGTAACTGATTTGATGACAAGTGCTTTAGCATCCTAAATTATGATCGGAACATTGTATGTATTGTTGTTCCTATCTATCTGCTCGTATATATGTATTTATATTTAAGTCTACGCAGTCCTCTTGGGTACCATTGTTTCCGGAATACTATGTATGGTAACACTATATTTTTCCTGCTAGCCGCCACTCGTATCATCTAAAGGGGAATTACCTACCAAAACGTTAAATTATGAACAATATATAAGTTTTAAATTCGTAATGAAAACAAAAATAATATTATAGACTCAAAAGCTGAGTGGTTGGGTGACGGGGATTGTGATCCCTAAGTGGTAAGCTCGAATTGATTAAAGAAATTACTTAATTTATTTATTGTATTAAATGTTTAAGTGTTTATTAAATAACAGTTAAAAAATAAAAGTAATTAATTTGATGGATACATAGACTGATAGGGACAACATCAAATACATAGCTCTGATCCCAAAGTAAGCAGCTTTAGCAATTGTTAAATGGAATCAGTAAAAAGGAAGGTACCACAAACACCTAGACCCGAGAATAATATAATAATAATAATATTTTCACGCAATTCCCAATACAGGGGTAGACAGAGGTCAAGTCTAGACAATTAAGTCCTTCCACCGAAGATATTTTCGGGACAACGTGACAGGTTGTGAGACCGACGCCGTCTTTATGTCCAAGACAACGATGAAATTCGGACATAAGTTTTTTGAAAAACTTATTGGTACTGCCACCCAGGGATCGAACTCGGGTCTCTCGACTCGAAATTCCGACCACCCAACAACTCGGCTATCGCGACTTATGACCAGACCCGAGAATAAGTAGAAAAAGTGTTTTCTTCATTGACCAAACCGGGAATCGAACTCGGGACCTCAGACCTGGCGAAACCATGAAAACTGGTGTGTACGCGAATCGTTCACGGATGTCATAAGTAACAAGTGAAAAAAAATAAGAAATATTAAAAAAAATATAACCGCCTTCGAAAAAAATTTTACTTTCTTAGCTGAAATTGTTACTTAATAATTTAAATGAAATATTCTGTTAAGCACTTCTTACTCCGCTGTCGTGCTTATACCGGGTTCCATTTCCCGACGGCTCAATGTGAAAAACCAATTTTTCTACATTTTTGATTCCATTACACGCGTGCTTTAGCGACTTACTTTGGAATCAGAGAAATATATGTGATGTTGTCCCAATGTTTATAAATAAATAATACATACTCGTACATATATAAATAAGAACAATATCACATACATTGATCTGACGCCAGAGTAAGCGCTTAAGCACTTGCAGTATGGAACCAGAAACAATGAAGTTACCACAAACACCCAGACTCGAGAAAATGTAGAAAAAGTGTTTTTCTACATTAAACCCGACTGGTAATCGAAACTGGGACCTTAGAGATGGCGACACTAAGAAAACCGGTGGTTACGCCACTCGTCCTCGGTGGTAGTCATATATATGTATGTATTTATTTACTCCTACAAATAATTAATCCCTTCGTTGCATGTTGGTTATCCCGCTCCGGTCAACGGCTTATGTAATTTGATCCTGAATAAACAACAGATTTTAAACGCCGAAGCCTTTTGAATGCAAGAACTGCGGTTGTTTTAAACCACTTTTATACTAAATAACAATAATAATCTTTTAAATTTTAATAAAGATCATTACTAAACGTCATGGATCACGATAGTTGCGTGAGCCGAATCCGAGTCAAGAAACCCATGTTCGATCGCCAGGCGTCAGGCTCGTACCAATTGTTTTTAAAAAACTTATGTACGATTTATATCGTTGGCTTGGACGTAGCGCCGGCGACGGGCGCACCACCTGTCACGTTGCCCCAAAAATTGCTTCGGTCGTAGGTGTGTCGAAATGACTTAAATGTCTAGACCTCTCTTTACCCCTGTGTTGAGGACGGCGTATTCTGTGATAGACAGAGGTCCTTTTGACCAACCTTTCGCCGAAGCCTATTTGGGACAAAAGGTACAGCGGTACTAACGGTGGCTCGGAGGTAAGTGCGTTGCCAGGGTACGACAAAGGTCGCGGGATCGAATCCCGCTCGTATCAGTGTCAACTTGAAATAATTTTTCATTTTATTATACATACAACATATTTACATTTTTATACATAAATATTATTTTCACGCAATTCCCAATACAGGGGTAGACAGAGGTCTAGTTTAGACAATTAAGTCCCTTTGACCCACGTTGCACCGAAGATATTTTCGGGACAACGTGAAAGGTGATGAGCCTGTCGACGTCTTTATGCCCAAGCCAGCGATATAATTCGTACATAAGTTTTTGAAAAACTCATTGGTACGAGCCTGCCATCTGGGGATTGAACTCGGATATCGTGTCTCGCAATTCCGACCACCTATCCACTCGGCTATCGCGACGTCGATCAAATTACCTGATATTGCAAAAATTAAAAACAGTATTTTCAAGTTCACCATTGTAGTTTTTTTGTCTTTACGCAATTTCCTGTACTGTGGTAGGCAGAGATTTAAATAAAGGAGTCCTTTCGATCAACTCTTGACCCAAGCTTTGTGAGCCTATCACCGTATTAGTCTCAAAGGCAATGTACGTAGACACGTAATACACTTATAAACATACATATTTATATAGATAAAAATATACTAACTAATACAAATATTCAGACAGTCGTGTTTAGTTTGCTATTAAACAAAAGATAGATTAACTTAATAAGCGTTGTAGTCTTTTATCATAAACCACTTCACTTATATATTAGACATGTTATCAATAATAATTATCGCCTTAATATTACAATGAATCTATTTCAATTGTATTTAATATAGGTCTCAAAACAATTAGGTGTTTGCTCTCAAAATAATGCAAGATGTTGAAAATTATACTTTAATACTTGTTAATAAGGTTAAGATGTGAATTGATATTTATAACAGATTAATTCGCGTATGTATGCGACGGTGATTCAGTGTTTATCGTTCAGTCAAACATGAAACATGATTCTTCTTTAATATATCATTCGTTCCTTCAGTTCACTGAAGCACTTCGGGCGTAACGCATGTCCAGGCAGTTCTATGTGTGGGAACCAACAGACTAAAGATAATGTGATGTTTGATAAGAGTGTGTAAATAACACAGATAAAATATATTACAAAGTGTTCCTGGGAATACGAATTATTTCTTAATAATGTTCAATCTTTAATATACGTGCTTCAAATATTCATGCGTAATTCTTTTGTTTTGAAGGGAAACGACAACAGTGATTACGGAAAACAATACGGATATATTTACAAGAAAGAGTGCATTTAACTTTGAATTGTTATTATCGAATTGAAAAAAGTTTTCAAATAAACAAAATGGAGGTAACCACAGCGAAGGCGTTAGCGATGCTGTCTTTAGGCATCGGCAGTTTCATAACTGGTGTAATACCAGCATGTTTTACTGAAAGGGCAAGAAGCAAACATCCTCTGCTCATTTCTACGCTGCTTTGTTTCGGTGCTGGAGTGCTTCTGTCGACTTCTTTGCTCCACATGTTGCCAGAAGCGAGAGAAAAGTTGCCGAAGCATGCGGAACTGATGCTTTGTGTTGGTTTCTTCATTGTCTACATGGTTGATGAGATCGTTCATTTGTTTTATGGTGACATGGGCCATAGACACGCTGCGCGGGGTTACGGGAGCGGGGAGCAGACAACACTCCTGACTAGAGGCTTGAGGGGTAACGATGGGGAGATGGATAGATGCTGTGGGGACACAGGGAACCAGAGGATGTGTCACGTCAGTCACACGCCACCCTGCAACAGGAGTTCGTCGGGAATTATTGGACTGTTGTGCGCTTTATTCGTGCATAGTCTTTTAGAGGGATTGGCGATAGGATTACAGGAGACAACGTCACAGGTAAAGTCTATAGATAGTATACTTATTATTAAAAGCTTAGAAAAGTCACGATAGCCGAGTGGTTGGGTGGCCGGAATTTCGAGTCAAGAGACCCGATCGAGTAGAAGAGTTCGATCCCTCGTACCAATTGGGTTTACAAAAATTTATGTATGAATTATATCGTTGGCTTGGACATAAAGACGGCGACGGTCTCACCATCTATCATGTTGTCTCGAAAATATCTTCTGTGGAAAGTTAGGTCGAAGGTATTTAATTGTCTAGACTAGACCTCTGTCTGCCCCTGTTTTGGGAATTGCGTGATACACTTATTATTATTTCCTAGGGAGCCGTAACAGGCGACTAAGATCCTTGAGAATTTCATTAGCTTTTGCCAGATGGCGGGATAATCATCTCGAAGAATTCCAGAACAAATTTCATCATACCGATGATAGGCAGCAGCGTCTAAGGTGTACTGCGATCACCAATTTGGTTATCGAGCGTGGCGTTTATGGCAATCGTAACGCTTATGCCTTTGTATGTAGTATAATTATTTGCTTGTTAAAGATGAGTGCAGGTCATTGCAATGCTGATGGGCGCTAGCAGTGCTCGTACTGGTGTGCGCAGTACTGGTGCAGGTGTCTGGACACCTGACACCTTAGACTCTGCTGCCCGTTGACGGTCTACTGAAATTTGTTCTGGTATTTTTGAAGATGGTCGTCGCCATTTATAGGCGTTACAATTTTCAAGGTTTTACACTTACTTGATAGATTGTTCGTCGACCTTCGTAAACATCATTGCATACTATGCAACTAAGCAACGGTTTGGTGCGCGGTTAAAATGATATAACAGATGCGTTTTGGATGTAAAAAGGATCATCATGTCATTATCCTGATATTGCAAAATTAAAAATAGTATTTTCAAGTTCACCATTGTAGTTTTTTTGTCTTTACGCAATTTCCTGTACTGTGGTAGGCAGAGATTTAAATAAAGGAGTCCTTTCGATCAACTTTTGACCCAAGCTTTGTGAGCCTATCACCGTATTAGTCTCAAAGGCAATGTACGTAGACACATAATACACTTATAAACATACATATTTATATAGATAAAAATTTACTAACTAATACAAATATTCAGACAGTCGTGTTTAGTTTGCTATTAAACAAAAGATAGATTAACTTAATAAGCGTTGTAGTCTTTTATCATAAACCACTTCACTTATATATTAGACATGTTATCAATAATAATAATCGCCTTAATATTACAATGAATCTATTTCAATTGTATTTAATATAGGTCTCAAAACAATTAGGTGTTAGCTCTCAAAATAATGCAAGATGTTGAAAATTATACTTTAATACTTGTTAATAAGGTTAAGATGTGAATTGATATTTATAACAGATTAATTCGCGTATGTATGCGACGGTGATTCAGTGTTTATCGTTCAGTCAAACATGAAACATGATTCTTCTTTAATACATCATTCGTTCCTTCAGTTCACTGAAGCACTTCGGGCGTAACGCATGTCCAGGCAGTTCTATGTGTGGGAACCAACAGACTAAAGATAATGTGATGTTTGATAAGAGTGTGTGTAAATAACACAGATAAAATATATTACAAAGTGTTCCTGGGAATACGAATTATTTCTTAATAATGTTCAATCTTTAATATACGTGCTTTAAATATTCATGCGTAATTCTTTTGTTTTGAAGGGAAACGACAACAGTGATTACGGAAAACAATACGGATATATTTATAAGAAAGAGTGCATTTAACTTTGAATTGTTATTATCGAATTGAAAAAAGTTTTCAAATAAACAAAATGGAGGTAACCACAGCGAAGGCGTTAGCGATGCTGTCTTTAGGCATCGGCAGTTTCATAACTGGTGTAATACCAGCATGTTTTACTGAAAGGGCAAGAAGCAAACATCCTCTGCTCATTTCTACGCTGCTTTGTTTCGGTGCTGGAGTGCTTCTGTCGACTTCTTTGCTCCACATGTTGCCAGAAGCGAGAGAAAAGTTGCCCAAGCATGCGGAACTGATGCTTTGTGTTGGTTTCTTCATTGTCTACATGGTTGATGAGATCGTTCATTTGTTTTATGGTGACATGGACCATAGACACGCTGCGCGGGGTTACGGGAGCGGGGAGCAGACAACACTCCTGACTAGAGGCTTGAGGGGTAACGATGGGGAGATGGATAGATGCTGTGGGGACACAGGGAACCAGAGGATGTGTCACGTCAGTCACACGCCACCCTGCAACAGGAGTTCGTCGGGAATTATTGGACTGTTGTGCGCTTTATTCGTGCATAGTCTTTTAGAGGGATTGGCGATAGGATTACAGGAGACAACGTCACAGGTAAAGTCTATTGATAGTATACTTATTATTAAAAGCTTAGAAAAGTCACGATAGCCGAGTGGTTGGGTGGCCGGAATTTCGAGTCAAGAGACCCGATCGAGTAGAAGAGTTCGATCCCTCGTACCAATTGGGTTTACAAAAATTTATGTATGAATTATATCGTTGGCTTGGACATAAAGACGGCGACGGTCTCACCATCTATCATGTTGTCTCGAAAATATCTTCTGTGAAAAGTTATTTAAGGTCGAACGTATTTAATTGTCTAGACTAGACCTCTGCCTGCCCCTGTTTTGGGAATTGCGTGATACACTTATTATTATTTCCTAGGGAGCCGTAACAGGCGACTAAGATCCTTGAGAATTTCATTAGCTTTTGCCAGATGGCGCGATAATCATCTCGAAGAATTCCAGAACAAATTTCATCATACCGATGGTGGGCAGCAGCGTCTAAGGTGTACTGCGATCACCAATTTGGTTATCGAGCGTGGCGTTTATGGCAATCGTAACGCTTATGCCTTTGTATGTAGTATAATTATTTGCTTGTTAAAGATGAGTGCAGGTCATAGCAATGCTGATGGGCGCTAGCAGTACTCGTACTGGTGTGCGCAGTACTGGTGCAGGTGTCTGGACACCTCACACCTTAGACTCTGCTGCCCGTTGACGGTCTACTGAAATTTGTTCTGGTATTTTTGAAGATGATCGTCGCCATTTATAGGCGTTACAATTTTCAAGGTTTTACACTTACTTGGTAGATTGTTCGTCGACCTTCGAAAACATCATTGCATACTATGCAACTAAGCAACGGTTTGGTGCGCGGTTAAAATGATACAACAGAAGCGTTTTGGATGTAAAAAAGGATCATCATGTCATTATCCTCATGGTTGCGTTACAATAAGAGACTAGCTGCACATAGGTCTGCTATAAATATCCAAAATTTTGGGTTTTAGGCTTTGCACATTTAATTTGCATACATATAAATGTAATAAGCTTAAATGTGCAAAGCCAGGTTTAAGAAATTTATTAAAGAAAACTTTATAAGAAGGGTTATTATAATATAAATGAATATATTAACGATAGTAACCTCTGGGAATGAGGTGATCGCTCCCAAGCCATTTCTAGAAACTATCACATCACATTTGTATAATACATTATATTATAAAGAAAAAATTTACCAAAAACTGGATGCCTGCGGTGTTTCTTTCGCCTGTTTCTTCTCCATTAGAGGAACCTCATTACGAAACGGCTATCGATAAACGAATAAATTCGACGAAACGAAAACGAGTTAATTCTTATATTGATGAATAAATGATTTGATTTGATTTGACTCAAACTAAAGAGCCGTGGTAACATAATGCGCTCAGTGCACACTGCACTCAGAACGTTCGTTTCAGTTAAGCAAATTCAATACCAGGCATTATTAAAATTGTTAATAGCAATTTTAAGTGCTAAATATGTTCTGAGCTCGTGTCAAGAAAAACATCATAAAGAAACCTGCGTGTTAGAGAAATAATAAATTAATAAATACTTACAAGTGAAAGTAAACTACGGAATTACTGATATTAAAACATGTGTGTGTGACTTTTGTTGACTTTTGCTTATGTTTGAAAGATGGTTCGAAAAGACTAAAATTTTTAGACCTCTGTCTACAACATATAATCGTATTCGGTATATGCGAATGAATTGACATTGCAAAGTATATTCTTGTAAAGTGCAAAGTGTAACTTCGTCTCTGAGTGGTGTAACAACAATTCTTTTCCGACAATGTAGCCGTAGCATAAGTGTTATATATTTTATATAGACCCATGATTCGACAGTACGAATATATGTCTGTGTAAATATCTTGTACCATGGGCTTGGAAACGGCGATAGCATCACTAGCTGTCACGTTGTACATGCAATTAGGCTTAGGTGGAAAGTGGTAAGCCAGTATTATAAAAACATACTTGTGACAGGAGATCTCACTCTTCCTTAGCCTTCCATTCGATAATTATTTAGTTTTTTACCTAAATCTTCACGTTACCTAAACATTTCCAATACAGGGGTAGACGGAGGTCTAGACAATTAAGTCCTTTCGACCCATTTTCCATAGAAGACATTTTTTTGGGACAACGTGACAGGTGGTAAGCCCGTCGCCGTCATAATCTCCAAGCCAACGATATAATTCATACATAAGTTTATAAACAACCCATTGGTACGTGCCTGTCACCTGGGGACTTGACTCGAAATTCCGACCACCCAACCACTCGGCTATCGTAACTTTTTTTTCGTTTCTTACCTAAATATTTACTAGTAAAGTAAAAAAATAACACAACTGAAAGTAAACTACGGAATTACTGATATTAAAACATAAGTGTGTGACTTTTGGTTTCTGTGCATGCGTTTGGAACCAACATGTCCATATAATTTACAGTAAAATCATCTGCATTTCAGTAAAATAGTATAATTTTTTGTAATAGTACAATGTAGCCGTAGCATAAGTGTTATATATTTTATATAGACCCATGATTCGACAGTACGAATATATGTCTGTGTAAATATCTTGTACCATGGGCTTGGAAACGGCGATAGCATCACTAGCTGTCACGTTGTACATGCAATTAGGCTTAGGTGGAAAGTGGTAAGCCAGTATTATAAAAACATACTTGTGACAGGAGATCTCACTCTTCCTTAGCCTTCCATTCGATAATTATTTAGTTTTTTACCTAAATCTTCACGTTACCTAAACATTTCCAATACAGGGGTAGACAGAGGTCTAGACAATTAAGTCCCTTTGACCCACATTCCATCGAAGATATTTTTTTGGGACAACGTGACAGGTGGTAAGCCCGTCGCCGTCATAATCTCCAAGCCAACGATATAATTCATACATAAGTTTATAAACAACCCATTGGTACGTGCCTGTCACCTGGGGACTTGACTCGAAATTCCGACCACCCAACCACTCGGCTATCGTAACTTTTTTTTCGTTTCTTACCTAAATATTTACTAGTAAAGTAAAAAAATAACACAACTGAAAGTAAACTACGGAATTACTGATATTAAAACATAAGTGTGTGACTTTTGGTTTCTGTGCATGCGTTTGGAACCAACATGTCCATATAATTTACAGTAAAATCATCTGCATTTCAGTAAAATAGTATAATTTTTGTAATAGTACAATGTAGCCGTAGCATAAGTGTTATATATTTTATATAGACCCATGATTCGACAGTACGAATATATGTCTGTGTAAATATCTTGTACCATGGGCTTGGAAACGGCGATAGCATCACTAGCTGTCACGTTGTACATGCAATTAGGCTTAGGTGGAAAGTGGTAAGCCAGTATTATAAAACATACTTGTGACAGGAGATCTCACTCTTCCTTAGCCTTCCATTCGATAATTATTTAGTTTTTACCTAAATCTTCACGTTACCTAAACATTTCCAATACAGGGGTAGACAGAGGTCTAGTGTACACAATTAAGTCCCTTTGACCCACATTCCATCGAAGATATTTTTGGGACAACGTGACAGGTGGTAAGCCCGTCGCCGTCATAATCTCCAAGCCAACGATATAATTCATACATAAGTATTTAAAAAACCCATTGGTACGAGCCTGCCACCTGGGGACTTGACTCGAAATTCCGACCACCCAACCACTCGGCTATCGTGACTGAAGTGTAAAAAGCATACTAATAATGTCAAGAATACTGCTTTTTCACTGGCATTTTCTCAATGAAAATTTAGAAAACTTGATAAAAGTTCAAATTTTCTTTGAAATCGTTAAAGCAGTTTCCAAGATATCAGTAAATTCTTATGATTACTTTTGAATAAACATATAAGATTAAAAATTTATTTTACACGCTTTTAAATTAAATTATGTACGAGATAAGATTATTGTAGTTTTTAGTTAAAAAGTATTTTAAATATAAATACAGTAAAGCATTGCAGAAGAGAAACAGAAAAAAGATAAGCTCGTTTAAAGTTAGTAAGATGTTATTATTTTATCCAAAGCATTTAGTTATTATCTTACCAAAGCAATGAACAAAAACCATAGGTCTGTTTCGACGTTGACGAATTATTCCGAGATCAAGTAGCGGATGCGGTATTATTATAAATATTAGAACTAAAATTGCATTGAATTTTAAATGAAGATATAACAAAGGTCAGTAACTTTATCATGCGTGTAATGTCACGAAATTTTTTTAACGCATTCGTGTAGTAGGTATTAGGTCACTTCCTGTTTCATGATAAATTTATACATTCATAGGTAGGAATAACATCAAAGTTAAATTCAAATAATTTATTCATCAACATAAGTAACATATTGTATATTTATCGGCACTTTTATCGATTTACACATTTATCGATTGTAATTTTATTTAATCTACCACCGTTTCGTAATGAGGTTCCTCTAACGGAGAAGAAACAGATGAAAGAAACTCCAAAGGTAACTAACTCCTTTAGCATTTAAAACTATTGTTTCATCACAGTAGTCAAACATCATACATTGCTCTGCATCTGCATACATCCGCATTATCTGATCTGTATTATGGAATCAGAAACAACGAAGTCCAGACCCGAGAAAATGTAGAAAAAGTGTGTTCACAATACTGGGGTAGACATGGGGTGAAAGGTGGGTCTATAGGACTTTATTGCCTAGACTTTAGGCAATAAAGTCCTATAGACCCACCTTTCACCGGAGATATTTTTGGGACAACGTGACAGGTGGTGTCTGTCGCCGTCTTCATGTACAAGCCAACGGTATAAACCGTAGTAAGTTTAAAAAAAACTTATTGGTGTCTGTCTCTTGGGAATCGAACTCGGGTATCTTGAATTTAATTCCGATCATCCAAACACTTGGCTATTTGGATCTGTAACTATTTTATTATAAAAAATAAAATAAGCTTTTATTAAAATTAATGTTCGAGTGAAATCATATACGTCTATACAAGGATCGATAAGCAAAACAATAAATGATTAAGGTTTAAAGATGATAAAGCAAAAAGTGAAATTGCTTGACCTAAATTGATTATATATTAATTATCAGCCAAAGACTTAAGATATGTATTTGACTATAACTTACCTTCGACAATTTGTTTTGTTACAATTGAAATTATTATTCATTTGTATTCAATGATTTCCGCGTGGTTATAGCGTAAGAATAAGAAAGGGGGTGGTTCTTCTCATGGGTTTCACAAGAGGTGGGTTTGAGAAAAGTCTTGAAAATTCAATTCTTCTTCTTCTTTATTAAGAGTACACAGAACGGTCCTCAGTCACCGGCACCCATCGACTTCTCGCAACTTTTTGCAAGTCGTCACTCCATCTCGTGGGTGGTTCAAAATGGGTTCTTTCCAAAAAACTTATGTACGAATTATATCGTTGGCTTGGACATAAAGATGGCAAGATGTAAAGTCCAAGAGACAAATTGCCCGGCACTTATGATTAAAACCTGTTTATGTTAAATTGCAGTCTTTACTTCTACATGTACTTGATTAGGACATATTATTTTAATGGATCTTTGGGGGAGGTTGCTCAGCAATGGGCTTTTGATAGGCTGTATACATGATGACGATTCTAATAAGCACTAATTATTTTTATTTATACTGATGTCCTTGAAGTCAGTGTCAAGTGTTAATGAAAAAATATTCCACCATCTTTTAGCGAAGACATTTTCTTGGACAATATGACCGGTGGTGAGCCTGTCGCCGTCTTTAAAACATAAACAACATAAACACACAGTATTTAAACAATTGGATAAAACAGTAGTCTGTCCCTCTCATCTGGTTTCAATATGTTTTTTTTATATTTGTATCATATTATCGCCCGATCTGACCGGACATCCTATGACCTTCCTGTTATCTGTCTACGACAATTACGTCAGATATAGTTACCAATCGGATTGATACAAATATGGGAACAGACGTACATTCTTCTCTTCAGGTTTTATTTGATATAACTACGTAAAATGTTACGACAGGCTCGTACCAATGAGTTTTTTCACAACTTGCATATAGGCTGTGAAAAAACTCATTGGTATGAGCCTACCACCTGGGGATCGAACTCGGGACACGTGACTCAGATACTCGGTTGTCGTGTCTTCACTATTTCTATGAAAAATAAAACGTATTTATTACACTAGTAACTCAGATCTTCTATAGATTTCAACGGTTTTCATCGATTCTTTGATCTTTGATCGATTTTTTTTATTTTGCTTGGTCATATAAACGGCGATTGGCTAACCACCTGTCACGTTGAATAGCGTAAAGCGGTTTTTTTAACTGTAAAGGGCAAACGATTTAGTATCTGATTCATGCTGCTAGATATTCTTATCACGAGGTAAACTTTTAGATTTTCACTTTCTACGCGTTTGAAGAATCAGTCAGGACAGAATCAATTTTATTAAATAAATAAATATACTCAAGAATGGGGACAACATCACATACATTGCTCCAATCCCAAAGTAAGTAAGCTAAAGCATTTGTGTTACGGAATCGAAAATAACAAGGTGCCACAAATCAAACTAAATCATTTATTCATCGACATAAGAACATACATTCATTTATCGATAGTCATTTTTAATCTACCACCGTTTCGTAATGAGGTTCCTCTAACGGAGACGAAACATGCGAATGAAACTCCGTAGGTATCCTCTTTTTTGGTCAATATTTTTAACAACATAATACATTATACAAATATAATGTGATATTTTCTAGAAATAGCTTGGGAGCGATCACCTCATTCCCAGGGGTTACTGTCATATATTCATTTATATTATAATAACCCTTCCTATAAAGCTTTTCTTTAATAAATTTCTTAAACCTGTTAATAGGCAGGCTTTGCACATTTACCGGGACTTTGTTGTAGAAGCGTATACACCGCCCTTGTGTTGGTGCTAGTATTTACATTATGTACATCAGAAGTCTTGCTAAAAGTATTAATAATTTTATGTTTTAACAAAAACCACACAATGTAGAAAAACTGATCCACTGCATTTACCCGTCCGCAATTGAACCCGGGACCTTAGAGCTGGCGACCACTGTGGTCGTCTTAAAACTTTAATTAAAGGCATTTGAAATTTGTTATTATATTTAATCGTCATGTATCTGGAACCGTACACATTTTTTTTATAGAAAAGGGAGTCAAGCGAGCAGGTGGCTCACGTGATGGTAAGTGATTACCGCCGCCCATGAACATCCGTAATACCAGAGGCATCGCAGATGCGTTGCCGTGTTGCCTCACAGAATACCAGAACTTCTTCTTCACGCCGGTATTCAGTGAGGTCGTGGTACTTCCCCGGTCGAGGCGGCCCATTCATGCAACAAAAAAAGCTGATGCGTGGCTCTACCACTGTTAAACATCGCTGAAGTCAACAGAAAGTTCAAGAAACAGGGTATAACACATACATGCAAAAAGCAAAAAAAAAAATACTAAGAACAAAAAAACAAATTGTAACTTACATTATTAAGCCTTAAAAAAGAAACAAACCATACAAACTGGTTGCAAGAACATTCCTCCTATGTCCGTATGTGTGAAATTGGTGCTTTGAGAACGGGAGCTCAATGCCATGACATTTATTATATATAATCGTAGCTCGTACTAATGGCTCTTTTTAAAAACTTATGTACGAATTATATTGTTGGCTTGGACATAAAGACGGCGACGGGCTCACTACCTGTCACATTGTCTCGAAAATATCTGAAGTGGAAGGTGGGTCGAAATGACTCAATTGTCTAGTCCACTGTTTACCCTTGTATTGGGAATGGCGTGAAGATATTTTTTGTTTCTATAAACGGTTTGGTTGTAATCGCTGTCGCCTAACATTAGAGGTTATCCAAATCCACATATAATCCATACAAAGTATCCAAAAAATCCAAAAAAGTTAATAATTTGATAGAAGCGAAAGATGTATATAAAAATCGTAACACTTGACGAACTGTTATCCCGTTAGGACTATGCGTGAAGAAATTTATTTATTTTATTATACCTATATAATCCAGGATATACAAAGAAATCCAGTTACTGGCTACATGCTTTACCATCAAGTAACCTTGGTACATTACTGGATAACGAAAGTTTACGTATAGCTGTAGGAATACGATTGGGAGCATCGATTTGTCAACCACAACGATGTCCTTGTGGCAGCGACGTCGACGAGTTAGGCCTCCACGGACATTCATGTCAAAAAAGTGCCGGCAGACTGTTTCGTCCCGGTTCCTTGAATGAAATCATCCGAAGGGCTCTTGTTTCCATAAATATTCCATCGGTTTTAAAGTCTTGTCGAATATTTAAGGACGATGGCTTGACTTTAGTCTCTTGGGAGAGAGGCAAAGCTCTTGTGTGGGACGCAACTTGCGTCGATACATTAGCGGCCTCTCATATCAAGGGTACTTCGATAAGGGCCGGGGTGGCATCAGAGGCAGCTGAATCGGGTAAATGGCGGAAATATGAGTCTTTGAAAGGAGACTATATATTTATTCCATTTGCCGTAGAGACAATCGGTCCGTGGGGTCCCCGCGCGATGCAGTTCCTAAAGGAATTGTATCCGCGACTTATCTTTGCCGCTGGTGACAAGAGGGCTGATTCTTTTCTCGCTCAACGGTTAAGTCGAGCCATTCAACGTGGAAATGCAGCCAGCCGTTCTTGGTACCATGTCACGAGGAGTAGGGCTCTACGATTATAATAGTTTTTTGTTAATAAGTATTGTAAATATTAACATAATTTTTTCTGTAAATAAAGTATTACATCATACATTTCATCCAGGTACTTTTGCTACTGGGTGCTGTCGCCAGTCACAAGCTGGTGGTGGGCTTTTGCCTGGGCGTGGAACTCTACGCAACCTTCGCCGGTCGTCTATGCCTGTTCATCACTTGTGTGCTGCTGTTCAGCGGCGGCTCAGTGGTGGGGATTGGGATTGGTGCTGGAATGGATTCTATCAATTCACTGAAGGACTCCATAGTTGTGCCTATTATGCAGGTTAGTTTGAAAATTACTTACTCTATAATACTGTTTCAGGATATCAGTTGTTTTTATAGTTCTGTTACAATAAAATGTCTTCACGTGTTTCGCAATATTGGGGTAGGCAGAGGTCTAAATAATTAAGTATGTTATGTTTCACAGAAGACAGGTCGACTATTGGACGGAACGATCGAACTCGAGTCTGTTGACTGGAATTATGATAACACAAGCACTTGGCTATTGTGGCTTACAGATCTGTTACATCAGAGATACATTTAGTTAATAATATAATATAATAATAATTTTTATCGATAAACCAATTAAAAACAGAATCATGAATAACAGTGGTTAGAAACATTTTTATAGGTACTAAGAAAAGTCCAAAGATGTTCAAAGCGTATTCTTCAAAACATTAAAGATTGTAGAAGATTATTAGATTAAAGATTGTTAGAAGTCACGATAGCCAAGTGGTTGGGTACTCGGAATTTCGAGTCATGAGACCCGAGTTCGATCCCCAGGTGACAGGCTCGTACCAATGGGTTTTTCAAAAAACTTATATATGAATTATAACGTTAGCTTTGACATAAAGACGGTGACGGGCTTGCCACCTGTCACGCTGTCCCTAAAATATCTTCGGAGGATGGTGGATCGAGGGGACTTAATTGTCTAGACTAGATCTCTATACCCCAGATACCACCATCTAGACTATACCCCAGTATTTGGAATTGCGTGAAGATATTTAAGATTATCAGGCCAAAGTTCTTATTCCTTACCCTGTACTCTCCTTGCTTGTTGTGTACCTTGAATCATCGCAGTGAAAAATCGCACAGCTGATCAAACTGTCTTAGCCGAATTTATTTTATCGGTTTAATTCGGTCGGTCGTTAAAACGATTTGAACCTGGTTAGTAAACCGAGTTGACAGACCGTTACTCGGTAGAAGATGCCAATTTACCAGTATACATAAGTTTTCATGGTGTCGCCACCTTCTCAGCTTCATTCGTGGAATGGCCACGAAAACCACTTTTTACATTGTTTCATGTTTGGGTGTTTCTGGTAGAATCGTTGTGTCCGATTCCATAATAGGCGTGCTTAACCTACTTAGTTTGAGATGAGAGCAATGTATGTTATGTTGCTCCTATCTGTGTATGTATTTATTTTATTTTTCTATCACTTTGCAGGCACTTGTTACTGGTACTCTGTTATATTTGGAATCAGAGTAATGTTTGTGATGTTGTCCCTATCTATCTATGTATGTATTTATTTTATTTTTCTATCACTTAGCAGGCACTTGATGCAGTTACCTTCTTACATTTAGGATCAGAGTAATGTTTGTGATGTTATCCCTATCTATCTATGTATGTATTTATTTTATTTTTCTATCACTTTGCAGGCAAATGCTGCAGTTACCCTGTTACACTTAGGATCAGAGTAATGTATGTAATGTTGTCCCTATCTATCTATGTATGTATTTATTTTATTTTTCTATCACTTTACAGGCGCTTGCCGCCGGTACCCTCTTATACGTGACAGTAAGTGAAGTGCTCCCTAGGGAGCGAGCTACATGGCACGAGCGGAGACGTGTAGCGGGTATGACGCAGTTGGCCGCAGTGTGCGTTGGCTTTGTCCTAATGTACGTCACCACGAAGTACTTAGGTAAGGTATAAATGGGAGTTTCTTAAAAAAATATATCTTCACGGAATTCTCAATACTGGTGTAGAATTTGGTCTAGACAATAAAGTATTTTAAGCCACCTTTTACTGACGAAATTTTTTCGGACAACGCGACTGGGCTAAGCCTATCGCCGACTTAATGTTCAAGCCAACAACGTACATAAGTATTGAAAAAACACGGGTCGCTTGACTCGATTCGTGACTCCACTATTTTTATTTAAAAAAAATGTATTACACTAGTAACTCTGCAAATATTCTATGGATTTAAACATGGACGGGTAGCGCACACACCGGTTTTTCTGGCGTCGCCAGCTCTGAAGACCCGGGTTCGATTGCCGGATGGGGCAATGTAGAAACCACTCATTATACATTTTCTCGGGTGCCGGAATGTACCTTCATTGTTTCTAATTCCACAATACCAATGATGTAGCTACTCACTTTGGCATCAGAGCAATTTATGTTATGTTGGTTTAATATATGTGTTATTTATTTATTTAACTTTACTTTGGGACTTAATTGTCTAGACTAGACCCCTGTCTACCCCTGTATTGGGAATTGCGTGAAGATATTTATTTATTTATTTTTATTTTATTTAACTTTACTTTAATTAAAGTACTCGGATGCCTAGACGTGCATGTATGAGGATGATGACTCTGGGAGAGGCGAAAGAGGTATGTTGGGATCGTGAAACTTGGCGATCTGTTTTGTCGTGATACCCCGTAAGGGACTGTGCGTGAAAATCAAAATAAAAAAAAATTAAAATGAACTTTATCATGCCTATCATCTGAGTATTCTTTCTCCACCTGTAATTTTTTTTTCAACTTAAATTGTATACTAGTAGCATTCAATTAAAATTAATAATTTTTTATATTATTTGTATGCCTAAAAAGTATGTTTTTTTTCGAGCATAAGTTTTTTAAATTTTTTAATATGGAGACTTATTTCCTATGCTTTATTGGTGCCTTACTTGGTTAGCCTTTAATGGTGGCTTCTGATGTAACAGAAACTAGATGTTTAAACAGAAATGACGAAAATATTTATTTTTCTGTATCTAAGGAATAAACTGTCACTAAAAAAATGTTAAATGCTCAAAAAGTTACGATAGCTGAGTTGTTGGGTGGTCGAAATTCCGAGTCGAGAGACCCGAGTTCGATCCCCAAGTGGCAGTACCAAAGAGTTTTTCAAAAACTTATGTACGAATTTCATCTTTGGCTTGCACATAAAAGACGGCGACGGGCTTACCACCTGTCACGTTGTCCCGAAAATATCTTCGGTGGAAGGTGGGTCAAAGGGACTTAATTGTCTAGACTTGACCTCTGTCTACCCCTGTATTGGGAATTGCGTGAAGATATTTTTTTTAAATAGTCAAGGTAAAAGTTTAGTGGTGAATGTTCACGCACAGTTCCTGACGCCCCGTCAGCTGAAGCCAGAAAGAACAGATCGCTAAGTCACGATTATATACCTATTTCGTTCCTTTCAAATTCATCACTTTCTCCATACCCCCACCTCTAATTACCCAAGTACTTAGAATATGAATTAGTTTTCATTAATTAAAAATCCTAGTTGTAGTAGTAATATTAATATCCAAAATATTTTGTGACGTCTCAAGTCTGCCACGTTTCATCAGGGTTGCGAACCTTTCCCGCCTCCAATCTAACTGAATTATTTGAGAATCCTTTGTGCATTATTTTTCCATTTACAGAGACTTTAAAAAAACAAGCTTATTCCTTTTTTCCCAATCCCCAGTATTGGGGATTTGTGTCCGAGGTCAGAGAGCTTTTCAATCAATCTTTCTCCGTAGTTTATTTGGGTCGATGGTCTGGTGGTGCTTAGGAATACGCTAACCCCTTTCTTCCCGTCGGTGTCATAAGAGGCGACTAAGGCCACTTGCTGTATTTTCATGTTTCAGTGGTATACATTAAAATACATCGATGCATACTGTCATGAGATATCACTAATGTCATTATGTCAGTCTAAACAAGGCTCCCTCTTAGATTATCACATAGAACGGTCAACATCCCTCGACTTCTCGCAATATTCTGCACGTCGCCGATACAGATTGTGGGGGATCATTAAACACTGCACCTTCATATATGAGGCTGCCACTTGAGAATCTTTCTCCCCCAAAGATTGTCAGTTCTACGATCTATGTGTATTTGGCCGACCCATGCCATTACAAATCAAAAACATTTGCCATTACAAATCATATCAAGAGATATTAAAAAAAAATATCTTCACGCCATTCCCAATACTGGAAACCACACCGTCTACCGAAGACAGTTTTGGGACAACGTGACAGGTGGCGAGCCTGTCACCATATTGATGTCCAAGAAAGCAATATAAATCGTATACAAGATTTTCAAAAACTCATTGGTACGAGTTAAACCTTTTTATTGTTTCAGATCACGATGCAGTTTGAATATAGAAAACTGGTTTAACGTAAGAGATATTAAATATGTCAATAGGTAAGATTGAATTATAGTGACAGAGTAACAAACAATAAAACATTTCTGAGTTTCAGAATTTAATTTTTAATGTGATTTCGATGTCAACAATGTGTTATGATAGTTTTTGTGATATGACAGGGCTCAACGACTCCATAGTTTGAATTGTCCTTACCATTGTGTAAACATAACTAAAGAATAATTCACTAGATATTTGTTTCGAATATCAAATACCATACGATTGTAAAATTGTTTTGGAAATTTGACTGAATTATGAAATGTATTAAATGTAAAAGAAATAAAATATAATAAAAACCAAAATTCTTTTCACTGAATTGATTCCCGAAATGTGATTCAATGGTAGCAATAATTGTAAGTACTGGACTAAATTCACCTTGGAGTATCATTGGCAATAAACTTTTTACTAGACTTATAAGAATGTAAATAAAATTACAAATCATGGCACTGTCTTCTTCAATTGTTTGGAAATTGTAATAACCGCCATCTATGTAATGGTCACTTTCAGTTTCCACTACTCGCTGATAGATGTCGCTGTAATGTTTTTTCGAGTTTACGCTTTACATTAGCGTATATGCGTAAAATAATCTCAGTCCACAATACCATTGCGTTATTTATATCGATTACAAATTACGGAAGCGACTTCTACGTACATAACTAACATCCATACTGATTATCGGAATACCTCGTATTATTAAACAGTATAAATAAATGAATTATTACTTACGCTAAAATTAAATACATTAAAAGTATTACAAAATAGAAAATAATACAGATCTTTGACTCAACGTACTTATATTTCTAAAAGTAAGTACAGTTATAATATTACAAAAAAAAAATTATAAAATGTTATCTTTGAATAAATACTCTTATTTTAAGAAGGTAGTGAGAGAGCATTACATACAAGTAGAAGAACACTTTTGGGACATCACTACGCGGCTCTATGTATCTTTGGATCTTTAATTATATTCGACACGATTCACAGATAATGCAAAAGTATTTAATAACGGGCAACATTCTTAATTCGTCTATTTTATTTATAGACACAAAAGAATTTAACGACGAACCGATTTTTCTTTACATTTCTCATAAATAATGTATTATTATTCTATATTTTATGCAAATTCATTGTTAATTTATTTTACATAGCCTTATGTTTATGCATAATGTTACAATTGAATAACGTATACAGTTTTGTATTCGTGTTGTTTTACGTAGTGATGTCCGGAGAAGTAGATAATTCTTGAACAAGCGTTTCGGTAACTATTTAAGTAATACATCGTCTATTGTTTTTATGTAACATACTAAAATAATTTGCTAGTTTCTTTAGATAGAGACTTTCTTGATAGTAAATATCCTGGAATTCTTTACTGTAATGTAACAAAATGGAACACAAATAACCTAATCAGGTTATTTTAATCATAATTTGGTTGTATTCAAAATATTTTCCTGTTTCGTTTCTATTTATTTTTGCGACTCATATTTTTTAAACTACATTCACAAATGCTATAAAATACTTTTAAGCGTAACGTATTTATACATTTTCAGTAATTGTAAACTTGACATTTTGTGATTCAATATGGCGACATTTGGAGCCAATTTAACTTTATTGTATTTAATTGTCATTTAAAGCTGTTTTAAGTAAATATGAATGAAAACTTATTGTTACATGATTTTATTGCAAAAAAATTTACATTGCAACGATTTACATTAATGAGTACAGTCTTGTGTTTCGTCTGTAGTGGTAAAGTTAAAACAGTAATATTGAATCTGGTGACGCCAAGTTTACAATAACCGTGGCGCATTAAATGCGCTCTTGAATAAATTTAATGCGGCACAATAATCATGGCATATATTAGCTGCTAGGCGTTATGGCGCGATCAAGACGTCGCTACGGACCGAAATTAAAGGCTTAGAAGCGTAATAGAATAGACGCGAGTTCCGAAAATAAATATATTCAAATACATCTACCGATAGTAGTTACACCTGACTCAAGGCATCGGTAACGTGGGCTATTTAATGTTGTGCCATGTCGTGTCATTTGACAGTCTTCATTTGTATTTTACGAGTAGGACTTAGTTGTATTTAGATTCATTTTCGTCCAGTATTTACTGTTATTATCAAGCGAATTATCAAAGTGGTAGGATTTAGTTTGTTTATTGTTACAGGAAGAATCTCAAAATATCTTCTAAGCTTTACATTTGATGCCAATGGTAATAATGTCTGAAGGTGAGACGATATGGCACAACAAAACCTAAATAATAAACTACACCGGGGAGTATTCCGTCAAATTTGTTCAAAGTCCAAAACGTACACACTCACAATCAAGTGTCGTCGTCTTCTTCCAGCCTTCTGTTCTTCTTCCTCTGCCTGTGTCGCTCTAGACGCTTCCTGTGCGCTGACTTACGATTAGGCGGTTTTATTTGGCACTCACAACCGGCTCGAACTATCACGTAGTCCATGGACCAACCGCCGGGGACGGAGAAGTGACCCTCGTTCCTATGGCGATGGGGCACCTCGGTGGTGTACCGCACTAACGCGTACGAGTATGAATACTTTTGCACGCACTTAGAGTGGTTGTATAGACGCGCATCGACGAAACGGCACGGCTTGTCCTTAACACCGGGCGCGCATGACAGCTCGTAAAGTCTTTGCGTGTTCTCACCGTCCTTGTAAAGTTCTACGTAGAGGCCGGTGGGGGTTTTGCCGCCCTTGGTCTCCACCATCTCGACGACGGAGGGGCAGCACTCGACCTCCTCCTTCTGCGAGCCCTCCCGTCGGAGGATCGTCTGCATCTCGCGCCAATGCGAGCGCTTCCACGCAGCCGTTGCGTCCATCTCCTCCTCCGTTCTGGAAATTTTTGAATGTAGGATTAGTAAGTTTTTTTTTTATTTCTTCACGTAATTTCAAGTACTTAAGTAGACAGAGTCCTGGATGATTAAGTCCTTTCGACCCTTCCACCTTCTACCAGAGATTTTTTTTGGGACAACGTGACATGTGGTTGTCGCAGTGTTTATGTCCATGCTGACTATATAATACGTAAATTTTAGATAAAACGCGTACGAGCAAATTGAACTCTCTCGACTCGAATCCCATTTACCCAAACACTACTGACTTACGTGACTTAGTATAACTTACATTAGTGAGACTTATTTTAGTTTTTATATTTATTTTAGACGTGCGAGCGCAGGTATAAGGAGACTGTCGTCTTCTACCCGTCGGTATCTAAAAAGGTCATAAGATGGTGACATAACTACCTCAAAAAGAACCGATCAAGACTAGACAGACCGGTGAAGGGTAGCAGCGTCTAAGATACCAGGTGCCTGGTACTGCGATCACCAAAATGCTTTCTAAGCATGACGATACTTGCAAATCCTCATTTTATTAACGTTTGACCTCGAGCTTACTTGGTACAACGTGGTAGGTGGTGAGCCTGTCGATGTCTTGTCGTGTCCAAGCCATTTGTATAATATATTAGTAGAGATACCAACAGAGCTATTGGGCTGATATTCTTTGTAGGTTAGTTTTTTTACAAATCTACTCAGGGCGTATGTAGCTACTCAACGACAGATGGCGTTGTATAGTTATTTGTCAACGTAGATTTAACAGAGTAATAAGGTAGTAAGTATTCAATCAGTAAATTTGTCAATGTGAGTGTGTTAGCATTTGAAAGAAAACCTAGATGTATATTAAATACATTATCTAGTTTCCAAGACACAAGCAATGTTAGTTTGGTAGCGGATGATATGTTTAATTCAAATTAAATCTATATTAATTATCATTACTTTAATATATATGTCCGCAAATATATTCGTTTATATCCAACAATGTAGGATGCGAGGACCCATGTTCGATCCCCAGCCCGACAACGGAACAGCGCCAAATTTGCGTGACATGTGAAATTCACTAACATGCATTTGAGCAACTTGGTGGACGTATCTGGCTCTAATCTCTTTCAAAGCTCTTTTGGAGGCTTTTGCCTAGGCTATAGACCAGACTTTTCAAAAACTTATGTACGATTTATATCGTTGACTTGGACATAAAGACGGCTACGCGCTCACCACGCGAAGGTGGGTAGCAAGGAATTAATTGTCTAGACCCCTGTTTACCACTGTATTGGGAATGGCGTGACGATATTTACTTTTTTACACAAAAAAATGAAGACAGCAGATGAAGTAAGTACTTTATGAGAGAAGTGCAGTGCGAGCTTCTAAAATTGCGCAATTGAAAACAATCTCCAGGTCATTTGTGTGCCCTTCAGGGCTCTGCACTCTCTGCCTGAGGACCCTTGGCACAGGCTATGTACGGTAATGGTAAGGTAAGACTTACAGAACGCGGTGGGGATGGTGGGGCTGCGCGCGTCGCACTCGGCTCGCGTTTCCCACCACGTCGCCCATGAGGTCGCCCGCGCCCGCCACCGCTCCACAAAGCACCTGTCACAGGACAGATTATAAATATGACTATTATTAATCGTATGGCTTTTGGTTTGACCAATCGTTCCAATCATAATGAGACACTAAGTTTCTATAGTGGGGGATGCCGTTGCTCACGTCCGCAGGAATTGCCGCCAGATCCCCGCGCGTATCCCCTGGGTGGCGCTAAACGCGCAAGAAAAAACATCAAAAATTAAAAAGATTACTGTAATTAAGAAAAAATGTAAAGAAAATGGAATTCGGGCGGATGATTTAGGGTCAAATCCACATTCAAATGGTGAACATTTTTCTCGATCTAAAAATGATTTTTTTGATAAAATTAATGATAAAATTATCATAATATTAGAAATAATAAATATTAATATTGATATAATTGAAATTAATATAATTATTTATATTAAATTAATTAAACTTTTTGATTGGAAAAAAAGAAAAAAAAACTGTACCTTTTGTTATAAACAACCTCACAGTGAACCCAATCGTTCATGTACTATAAATATGATGAACAGAGATAATAGAGATTGCCAAAGACTGCAGATAGTAAAGTATCTACGACGACCTCCGTTAACGAGTGGCGTATGAGGTTTTTTAATGTGCCCCCACCTAGGTGTAGTTCGATCCCCAGGTGGCAGGCTCGTACCAATGGAATTTTTTTCAAAATCTCATATACGAATTATATCGTTGGCTTGCACATTAAGACGGCGACGGGCTCCCCAATTGTCACGTTGTTCCAAATATCCTCAGTGGAAGGCGGGTCGAAACGACTTAATTGTCTACACCCCTGTACTTATATCGAAAATATCAAAAATCGGCACGGAGCTATTGTGATTTTAACTTATCTATTATGATTTCTATTAGTTGTATCCGAACGGCAATGTATTGCGAAAAGAATTAGGCGCAAAACAATTATATGATTAGATAAGATTTTGCGTTACAATATACGTAGATCTATTGACGTGATTTATTGTTTGGTATGATTTTGTTACTAGGTAGAATACAATGTAAGTGATGTTGTACCTATACAGATAGGGAAAACAACACTTACATTACTCTGATCCCAAAGTAAGCAGCTTAAGCACTTGGATTATGGAATCAGTAACAACGAAGGTACCACAAATCATCTAGACCTGAGAAAATGTGTTTTCTCCATTTACTCGACCGGAAATCGAATTCGGCTCGAAATGGGTCGATGGGACTTAATTGTCTAGACTAGACCTCCGTCTACCCCTGTATTGGGAATTGCGTGAAGACATTTATTTATTTTAAGTAAAAAGACATGTGAAATCTGAAAACAGAAATATCCAGCTGTGGCCATTCATAGGCTGCTACTCTATTTTACTATTACATAATTTATATATTTTAGATTGTATACCATCTGACATTATATATGGTACGAGCACATTAACACGCCCCTGTGACTTGCGCATTCCATCTATGGCGCAATAAACTGACAAAATATTCAGTATGAAAATCGTAATTGCCTTAAATGTCTTACAGTTATCAAAATAACATTATATTTACGCTAAATACGTCGTGGGGCTTGATTAATGGGTTTGAATATTCGTAGAATTTGTTTAATGACATTATATTACCAATTTGTAACGTGTAAAGATACTACGGAGTTACTTAGCGAACTCTGTTAGGTTTTAATCAGTTAGGTGATTACTAAAAAGTTATATGAATAAAAAAGAAATTCTAATTGCTCCTAACACTTCACGCACAGGGACTGGGTAGCCAGAGACAACAGATCGCCAAGTGTCACGATCCTTACATACCTCTTTCGCTTCTTTCAGATTCATCATTTTCTTCATACATGCACGTCTGGGTAACCGAGTACTCTTGACCCTCCTAATACTAACGCTGCATTTTACCAGAACTGGGGTCTAACAATTAAATACTTCCGATCCACCTTTCATCGATGCTTTTGGTATAACGTGACAGGTGAAATCTCATCGTCATCTATGTCAACGATACAATACACTTACATAGATAAATATTTATGTATATAAATATTTATATAGATATATATCCATATAAACATCCATGAGTCGAGCAAACATTCATATTCATCATACAAATATTTGCCCCTTGCGGGACTCGTAACCGCTACCAGGCAGGCATACTGGGGCAGGGTACTAATTAGACAATCGGGACGTCAAATTTCATTTATAATTTAAGATTACTTTTTTATTTTGTGATTGTGTTACTAGTCTTCATATTTTTATAACTGATTACAGCTCGAAGGACCAACAGTTATTGCGCTAATGCAATTTCCTTTAACAAAACCTACGAAATATCAAAGTGAAAAAGTATTACTCCGTTCCTTTCCTCTGTTTATGCTAGAGACATTTCTAAATATGTTAACAAAATTTTAGAATTCGCTATTTGTCTAATTAAATTTTCCTCATTTGTATTACAATGAGTTAAGAGTGAGATTTGCGTGATTTCTATGATTAACGTTGTTAACGCCAGTAAACGAATCGCGGTACAATACGAGACATAAAACTTGGTTTAGGTTACATCGAAATTGCTTGTAACTACTACGGGTTCTCGAAATAAGATATGCGGTTTAAAATTTATTGATTTATAGTAACTTTTATTAACAATAGCATCTTGTAACAATCAAAATAATAATCTTAAATTAAACTTAATTAACTCCATACCAAACTAGACGCAGCCATCACCTACAATTATGTAGGAGGGGTGCTGACGTGCGCTCAACGTTAAGTCGCTGTGGCCGAAATCGGTCAGGATACTATACACAATTAATTTATAATGACTTATATTCCTGGTTTTATTATTTGTCATATCGTCACGATAGCCGAGTGGTTGGGTGGTCGGCATTTCGAGTCGAGAGACCCGAGTTCGAACCCCGGGGGACAGGCTCGTACCAATGGGTACTTCAAAAACTTACGTACGAATTATATCGTTGGCTTGGACATAAAGACGGCGAAGGGCTCACCACCTGTCACGTTGTCCCGAAAATATCTTCGGTGGAAGGTGGGTCAAAGGGACTTAATTGTCTAGACTAGACCTCTGTCTACCCCTGTATTGGGAATTGCGTGAAGCGTCATAATTATGTTATATAGACTCTAATCTATGGTTTAAGATATTTAATCAAACTCGAATCAATTAATTTCGTTTAAATTTCGTTATCAAACAGTAGTGATTCTTGTTCTTATGTCAAAATTGTTATGACAGAGAACAGTGAAAGACATACGAGACCTCGTGACCCGTTTCTATCAATCACGGAGTCAACGGGCACACATTGTAAGCATGAAACGTTACTTCGCTTTGTCCGTGTCTTTGACTGTCGGGCAATCGTTAGTTATCAGACAATAGAAATTAAATAGATTTACTATTTGAAATTGGAACAGTTGCACTATTTTATTCTCGATGTAATCACGTCGAGATTAATCGGTACTCGTTATTAGACCCGAGTTCGAGTCTGGTGGACATTTAGTACTTTAATATTATAAGCGTCGCTGTAGGTGTATTCTGCAAATTATATATATTATATTCTATATGATAAATTATGTGTATCATGAATTAATTTATTTACTAATTAATATATATCTACCCGCCATTTCCAAATACTGGGGTAGTCAGAGGTGATTAATTAATGTCATTATATTTCATTTAAATAAAATAAAATATCTTCACGCAATTCCCTATAGGGGTAGACCGAGGTCTAGTCTAGACGATTAAGTCCTCTCGACCCACCTTCCACCGAAGATATTTTTTGGGACAACGTGACTGGTGGTGAGCCCTTCACCATCTTTATGTCCAAGCCAACGATATAATTCGTACATAAGTTTTTGAAAAACCCATTGGTACGAGCCTGCCAACTAGGGATCGAACTCGGGTCTCTTGACTCGAAAATCCGACCATCCTACCACTCGGCTATCGTGACTCAATATTTCATTTAATATGTAATAATATTTATAATAGTAATAATTTCATTTCGTTAAATAGTTATTTACATTTCAAGTCCAGTAAGCAAGAAATGCCTGTGACAGATGACTTAAGGTAACCCTTAACCCCAGACAATTAAGTCCTTTCGAACCACCTTTCACCGAAGACATTTTTTGGGATAATTTTACAGGTGGTGAGCCTGTCGCCGTCTATGTCCAATGATAAAAATCGTACATAAGTTTTCAAAAAAACTCATTGGTACGAGCCTCCTGGAGGTCGAAATCAGGTCTTTTGATTCTAATTCAGATTTACCAACCAATCGGCTATCGTGACTGTATTAATATACTCAAGGAATTTTACTTTGGCGTTGGATGACGTGTGGTGGTTCAAAAATATTGTTTTAATAATTAAAGGTCATAAACTGCCATAAATTTTGTCTTTAAAAAACAAATCTTACGCATAAAAGACGCTTTACGACATAATTTACAAATGTGGATAAAATCCTCAGCAGTTGTAACAACATGGCGGGATCAATTTTTACGGTTTACGCTTATCGTAAACATACTATGAATAATATTTGTATAAGGAAAATATTACAGGAGTACAAGCAGAACTCAATAAAAACAATTTCCTCTCTTTTTACTTATCAGACTTCTTTAAACATACATATAAATATAAATAAATAAATATAAATATATTCACGCAATTCCCAATACAGGGGTACACAGAGGTCTTGTCTAGAAAATTAAGTCTAAAGTAAAGTTAAGCCTTTGACCCATCTTCCACCGAAGATATTTTCGGGACATCGTGACAGATGGTGAGCCCGTCGCCGTCTTTATGTCCAACCCATTTGTATGAGCCTGCCACTTGGGGTACGAATTCGGGTCTCTCGACTGGAAATTCCGACCACCCAACCACTCGGCTTTCGTGACTTTTTCTTTTAACATATAGGTACATCGATAGGAGCAACTTGACATGGTACGTATATCGTACGTACGTATGTACTCTTACATTGCTCTGATCCCAAAGTAAAGAGCTAAAGCAGTTGTGTTATGGAATCGGAAATATCGAAGTTACCACAAACCCGAAACAGAGTACAAAAAGTAGTTGTAACCTGTACCTTTGAGCTGACGTCACCATAACAACGGGTGAAGAAGCCATTCATCCACGGAGGGCGTCCATGTATAAAAGTTTTTAACGTACCACTTACCGAAGGCATATTTGGGATAACGTGATAATTGGCAAGCTGTCTTTATGTCCAAACTAATAAATAAAAATCGCATGTGTATAAGTTTATCAAAACTCATTGCAAAGCCCACCTCCTGAGAATCGAACTCGGGTCCGATGTCTCGATTCCGATCACCGAAACACTCGGCTATCGTGAAAATTAACAATAATAATAAAATAAATTCCATAGATGCAGAATAAAATTAAAGTAAGTATTAAACTACATTCCGATTATTAAGTTTTACATTTAAAAATAGAAATAAAAAAAAACCAATTCACTTCCATTCATGACCTATTCCACAGACGTCAAGGAATCGATTTTAACAAGCACGCAACGCAGCAAATCAACGTGTTAACGACATCGATACCGTAGAGTCGTTCGTTCGATGATCGTTATTATATCGATAAATTAACGGATACCGTTTCCCTCGTAACCGGACTCTAGTTTTTTTTTTATAACCTATGCGATGAGTGACATAATCATTATCGAAACTTATTTATATTCTTTGATATCTTCAAAGATCACGTTCCGTGGGTCTCTTGTGTGACGTCTTTCTAAATTATTATGAATTAATGTTATGTGTCCGTGAAGTTCGGGTGTTGATTAAATTAAATTCTTAATTTAATTTACACAACAAAGATTTTTGAAATATTATTAATTACAGTTTGGTGGGTAGCCTAGCTTTAGATGAGAGTGAGCCACGTTCGATCCTCGGACTGTATCCATTCAAATAGCTAACAGAAAAATTCTGTGCTGAATTTTCCACTAGCTCCGCCATGGTAGCGCGAGGTATCATGAATGTTTGGGAAATAATATCCGAATTCACTGATTAATCTACTAATTGAAGATCTCAGTGGACGCCTCGCCAGCTATGGGACCTTAGATAAATTACTGTTCGATTCCCGGTTGCCTCACAACACTTTTTAATTGACTTCAAAAAGGAGGACATTCTCAATTCGATTGTTATTTTTTTTCATGTATGATCACCGATTTTTTTTGATGCGATTTACTTGATTCTTCTTTAGTGCGTGTAATGCGTAATGGGCCCCATAAAAATTTTACATAGACTGGCCCAGTACTTTTTATTTTATGAACATTTTTTTATTTATGAACACGTGGTTTACTTGGACTAGGCAATTATAGTTTGTGTTCGGCTTTTTAGGAGTTTTAATTTTTATACATTTTCCCGGTTCTGGTGATTGTGGTACCTTCGGTGTATCTGTATCTGCTTCCATAATATAACCCACCATACAATACAATGGTTACCGTTATTTTTAAATGACAAATAAAAAGTCACGATAGCCGAGTTGTTGGGTGGTCGGAATTTCGAGTCGAGAGACCCGAGTTCGATCCCCAGGTGGCAGTACCAATGAGTTTTTCAAAAACTTATGTACGAATTTCATCGTTGGCTTGGACATAAGGGCGGCGACAGGCTCACCACCTGTCACGTTGTCCCGAAAATATCTTCGGTGGAAGGTGGGTCAAAGGGACTTAATTGTCTAGACTTGACCTCTGTCTACCCCTGTATTGGGAATTGCGTGAAGATATTTATATATTTATTATTTATTATTACAAATGATATTGTTTCGTTGCTATCAACAAAGACGGTACATATAATATATCATCGAAGGCGCTATAACCGAGTGATTGGACGATCAGTATTCGGATCAAGAGACCCAGGCTCCATCTCCAGCTGCTGGGCACGCACCAATGTTTTCTTTTTCTTCAAAACTTTTCTATCACTGGCTTGGACATAAAGATGGCGATAGCCTCACCATTTCTTACGTTGGCACCTAATTTTTTTATCATCGAAGATGTTATTTTCACTTATCTTAATAAACTTAGACTCTAAACAACTTGAATAACTTGACCTTATAATCAGGAAATAAAATTATTTAACTTAACACATCTGTGACACAAATAATCAAAATATATGTAAACAGTATGTGATATATTCCGTAACGATCTAATTAGAATTTCAGTCATTAGCGATTTACGACGTCTAGGGTAAGATAATCGACAATAAACACACTGTTAAATCTAATGTTTGTTACATTGTCATTGAAAATTGAAGTCCTAGTAACGGAGATAAAGATAAAAATGGAAAAGCAAATTAGTGGTACTAAACAGGTGCGAGCGAGGTCCGGCCGTCACCACTTAACTCTATGACCAAAATACATAAATCCCATCACAGTATCAAATTCGTCGCAACTAAGATTTTCATCGACTCGACTGAACTAAGGTGGAAAAATAAAATTTCAAAATATAGCGACATTTATTACGTTCACGTTAGAGATTTCGTTTTGAATTAATGTTGATTATTTATTAGTGAACGGATATTCCAATTACAATCACATTGGTCACGATAGTCGAGCGGTTGGCTGATCGGAATTCGGATTAAGAGACGCGAGTTCGATCTCCAGGTGACAGGCGAAAAAAAAAAAACAAAACTTATGTACGATTTATTTCGTTGGCTTGGACTAAAACACGGCACAGGCTAACCATCTTTCACGATGGTCCTAAAATGTCATCGGTGAAATATTAGTCGAAAGGACTTAATAGAATAGACCTCTGTTGACCCCGGTTGACCTCAGTACTGAGAAAATAGGTGAACTTAAAAAACGTGTAAAAGTACTGCAGGATATTGGCCAGCGTAAAGAGGATTACCTATTAAAAAATATCTTCACATCGTCCACAATACTGGGGTACACAGAGGTCTAGACAATTAAGACCAGTTGGAAACACTTTTCACAAAAACAAATCCTACATTAGATGTAAAAAACTGACATGTAAATGCCTACCACTGAGGATCGGACTCGGATCTCTTGACTCGGATACCGGTCACGCAACCACTCGGCTATCAGGACCTCTTTAACTAAATTTAAACTTTAATTTGAAAAAAAAGCGGTATTCGTTATGATTTAAATAAAACTTAGTCACCAGCACTAAGTGTTCGTTATATAATTATAGAACACTATCAAAAAACGGAGTATTTTAATTAATGTCTTTATTCGGAATATAAAGCGTCGTATTAACATTATAATTAATAAATAGCAATTAATGGTGATAGGTTAGTTAATAATTTTGTCACCATACTGTGTTACTTATGTATAAGATCACATGTTTTTTATCTTTTTTATAATTAGCTTTATGATATAATAAGTCACGATAGCCGAGTGGTTGGGTGGTTGGAATTTCGAGTCAAGAGACCCGAGTTCGATCCTCAAGTGGCCGTACCAATGGGTTTTTCTAAAAACTTATGTACGAATTAATATCGTTGGCTTGGACATAAAAGGCAGCGACGGGCTCACCACCTGTCACATTGTCCCGAAAATATCTTCGGTGGAAAGTGGGTCAAAGGGACTTAATTGTATAGACTAGACCTCTGTCTACCCCTGTATTGGGAATTGCGTGAAGATATATTTATTTATTATAGGGATGTGAAGTAGATTTTGGAAACACGTTATTTTAATTATTTTATAGATAAATATCTTCACGCCATTCCCAATATAGGCGTAGACAGAGGTTAAGACAATTAAGTCGTTTCAACCTTCCACAATGTCTTTATGTCCAAACCGATATAATTCGTACATAAGTTTTTTTAAATCCTCCTTATGGGAGAGGCCTATGACCTGCAGTGGACTTTAATAGGCCGTTATATATGTATGCATGTAAGATTTAAAAAAAAACCCATTGTTACGACCTGGGGATGGAACTCGGCTTTCTTGACTCGAATTCCGACCACCCAACCACTCGGATATCGTGACTTTTTTTTATTTAATTATATTACATATTACAATATGTAGTAAAAAAGTAAGAAGTCCATTTCGTACCAATGTTTCGTGAAAAAATATATTGTCAAATGATAACAAAAATCATGTGAGCAAATTGCACGAAGAGGGGAGGGTCAAGAGTACTCGGATACCTCGACGTGCATGTATGAAGAAAATGATGAATCTGACAGGCATGTCGCTGCCAAAACAAGGTCAACGGTGCCCTGACTGCGTTAGTCCAAATGCAAGGCGTAGTGAAAAATGCACGCCTTGCGATACATAACGCAGTGCTGGTACCGACTTTGTTATATGGCAGCGAAACCTGGGTATGCCTGAAGAAGCATTAAAGCAGGTTGAATGCAGTGGAGATAGTCCCTTAGTCGCCTCTTACGACACCCACGGGAAGAAAGGGTGTGACAATATTCTTACACCGTTACTGTGGTACCGGTGTAAGAATATTGTCACACTGTAATAATATTGGTAACACTGTAATAATACCTTCCCTATCTCTAACTCTAAAACGATCTCCTAAAATTTTGTAATGAACGCGTCAATAAAATCTAATCAAATCATTTAATGGACATACAGCGTCGTATTAGTGTATTAGTACAGGCGATTAAGAGAATTACTTGAAAAACAGCTAGCAGGACAGAAAGGTGTCTGCTACTGCGATCGCCAATCCCCTTGCTAAGCGTGACGATTATGGTATACCCTTAAACTAACGGGACCCTATACTGACGGGAGAAGGCTATTTTCCAGAGAGGGCTTTTGCAGATCGTAATGCAGGCTCGTATCGGCTCGTAGGGTTTTTTTCAATAAATTTATCTACGAATTATATCGATGGCTTGTAGGCGGCGACGGGCTCACCGCCTGTCACGTTGTCCCAATCAATCCTCAGTGGAAGGTGGGTCGAAACGGAGGAGGGGGGGCACAAGTTTAGACAATTAATGTCTACACTTCATGTACACTACATGGTACATACATTTATCAAAAACTTATGTACGAATTATATCTTTGGCTTGGACATAAATACGGCGACGGGCTCACCAACAGTCACGTTGTCCCGAAAATATCTAGACCTCTGTCCAGCCCTGTGTTGGGAATTGCGTGAAGATATTTATATTTATTTATGTCTAATTTTTACTCCATTGGTACGAGCCTGCCATCTGGCAATCGAACTCGGGTCTCTTGACTCGAAATTCCGACCACCCAACCACTCGGCTATCGTGACAATAAACAAAATTAAACAAAAGAAGATATGCTTTGATGTTCCATACTTATGCAAGTGGTTGTGTAATTTGTTTCATACGATTGTAAAATTAATAGAGGCTAATGTCACTGTGATCGCAAATCCGCTTGTCGAGCAGAGAGGAGAGCTTCTTTCTAAATGAGAGGCCTAAAGCTCTCCTTTCGCGAAGGGCCGAAAATCCCGCAGTAGACATTATATGGGTAAATTGTCGTCGAAAAAAATGTTTTTTTAATATTGAATTCTTTTGTTGCTTTTGTTTGGCAACTGATAACTACCAAATTTGGCAAGTTATTAACCGTGGTAATAAGGAACATAAATCACTTTTTATAACGAAATCAAAGAGTATACAACCAGTTCGTTCTAATCGAAAAAATCTTTAAAATCACAATGCAATTGGCGGCGCTTTTCGAAATTCGAATCAACTTTTCGCACTGACATTCTCATCGGCGATATTTTTATTTTTAATTTGGATACATGATAATATTTATAGCGGCCAGTAATAAAGCGATCCTGATTGACTGAGCTGTATTTGCGTGAATAATTAAATGTCAAACATGGAGACAACATAGCCTGTGGGGCAAGAGCCCGGGTAAGATGTGATTGACGTGGACTCCTTGGAGCATTAATCCTATATAAGCGTGAAGGTGGAATGTGGGATACCGCAAACCAAACCATGTGTGGCCATTTCTGCAATTTTATGTAGCTAACTGGCTACCACTATTTACAATTTTGTCGGATTACTGTAAAGTAAATCTAAAAAAAGTATCCCATAACAGGGATAGACAGGAGTCTACAATTAAGTCTTTGAGACGCTCCTTCACGACAATATGACAAGTGGTGAACCTGTCGAATTCTTTGGGCCCAAGGCATCGACATAAATCACATAAAATTAAAAAAAACCCCAATGCTAAGATCCTGTCGGCTGGGCATCGAACTCGGATATCTTGACTCGAATACCGATCGCCCAACTAGGCGATGGTGTTTAAATATAAAATAAATAATAAATAAATTTCTTCACGCATTAACAATACAGGGTTAGACAGAGGTCTAGTCTAGACATTTAAGTCCCTTCCACCCACCTTCCACCGAAGATATTTTCGGGACAACGTGACAGGTGGTGAGCCCGTCGCCGTCTAAGTCCAAGCCAACGATATAATTCGTACATAAGTTTTAGTTTTTATAAACCCATTGGTACGGCCACTTGAGGTTCGAACCCGGGTCTCTAATTCCGACCACCCAACCACTCAGCTATCGTGACCTCAAATAAAAATAAAAATTTAAATGTAACGAAAAAAAAATAACATTATAACCGATGTCACCTTTGTCGCTATTGCCCGACTAACTTTCTATTTCAACACTGTTATCTCGGTGTGAGAAACGCCAAGCTATATCTAATCTTATCTACGTGTCTGACAGTAGTGTCGCAGAACGCGAACACTACTTAACCGATCTCGGTCCGGTTAGAAAATTGTGACTAACTCGTGGATTTGTGGTCTTTGTTAGGTACATTTCCATTTCATTATATTGATTGTAAACAATTAAATTACCAGTTAAATACGTGCCTGCAACCGGAAGATCGAACCCGGGTCTTACGACTCGCATTCAGGTCACCCAACCACACAGCTATTGTGACTATTTTACTATTTTATTGATTATGTGGTTGGGTAACCTGACTGCGAGTCGTAAGACCCGGGTTCGATCTTCCGGTTGCAGGCACGTACCAATGGGTTTTTTCGAACCTATGTACGATTCATATCGTTGGCTTGGATATAAAGACGGCAACGGGCCCACCACCTGTCACGTTGTCCCAAAAATATCTTGGTGGTGAGGTGAAACGTCTTAATTGTCTAGACCTCGGTCTACCCCAGTATTGTGAATGGCGTAATGACATTTAAAAAAAATAACAAATTTAAAGACGAAATTAAACTAATTACAATATCTAATAACAAAATAGATAGCGATGACATCACATAAATAGGTCTGATCTCAAAATAAGTAGCAAAGGCACTTGTGTTATGGAATCAGAAACAATAAATACGCCACAAACACCCAAACTCGAGACAATGTAGAAGATGTGTGTTCTATTTGTGTATATTAACCCGAACGGAAATCGAAACCGGGACCTCAGAGCTGGCGACACCGTGAAAATCGTCCACGGAGGTCGGTAAATGTACTGAAAAAATAACATTTGTTTTTCATTGTCCCACGAGTCGTAGCTCAATGGGCAAAGATCAACTGAGCTTAATGCCGCAGTTAAATTAAATTACCAACCCCCTTCTTCTCGTGAGTGTATTGAAAAAGTTAGTTATATTTTCACGCAATTCCCAATACAGGGGTAGACAGAGGTCTAGTCTAGACAATTAAGTCCCTTCGTCACACCTTCCACCGAAGATATTTTCGGGACAACGTGACAGGTGGTGAGCACGTCGCCGTATTTATGTCCTAGCCAACGATATAATTCGTAAATAAATTTTTGAAAACCCTGGTACGAGCCTGCCACCTGTGAATCGAACTCGGGCCTCTTGATTAGAAATTCCGACCACCCAACCACTCGCCTATCGTAACTTAAGTTAGTCGTGGTAAAAGTTAGTTGCAAGCGGTACACGGCGGGACAACCATCTGGTAACTTATCGGATAAAAATAAGGTTATGACTAGCAGCAGCGTTTAAGACTCGCCTTGTCTGTATGTCTGGTACTGCGCTCGCCAATCTGCTTGCATAAAGTGGGTTTAAAGGCAAATCCGTTCTTACGCAGAAAAAAACGCACATTTATTCACGGTCTGAACACAATAAATACAATTAAAAATGTATAATTACACAGAACATAAAGTAATATTGCGCAGAAATTCAATTCGATTCGTTAATCAGGACAGGAAAATTTCTAGCGCTGCAGTAAATTTTGTTCTAGTAATAATATATCTGAAAAAAAAAATGTCAAAATTTGTACCATTATTATTCTACCAACTTAAATATACATAAATACAGACTTGTAGCCAGCACATAACCTATTTCAGACTGCCTACCTGTTAATATTTCTCTTTGTCTACACATTTAAAATAATTTAATTTACAAATAAAAATTTGAGTCACGATGGCCGAGTGGTTGGGTGAACGGAATTTCGAGTCAAGAGACCCGAGTTCGATCCCCAGTTGGTAGACTCGTACCAATGGGTTTTTCAAAAACTTATGTACGAATATCGTTGGCTTGGACGTAAAGACGGCGACGGGCTCACCACCTGTCACGTTGTCCCGAAAACATCTTCGGTGGAAGGTGGGTCGAAGGGACTTAATTGTCTAGACTCGACCTCTGTCTACCCCTGTATTGGGAAGTGCGTGAAGACAAATAAAAATTTAGATTTATTTTTTAATTTTAACGTTTTATCGTTAATAAATATATCACAATTAATAACAGCACAGTCTATATTTTTGCGTGAGAAGTTGTTTGACCTTTTGCGAATACGCTTCATTTTTTTTTCAAGAAACAACGCAATGAAAACTTTATTGAGACGACATGCAAATTTCGCCAATCATTCCGGTTGGGATATTTTGCCTAGCATACTGCTTGTTTGGATGTAATTAACCACATAAAACTCATATAATTATTATATCATAGATTAGATCTATCGATTGCTTTTTTCATATTTTTTTATTTCTATTATCTAGCGACTTCTAGACATGTAAACGATTTCCATCCATTTTTCAACGAAGCTTATTCGGTACAACTTGTTCGTGAGCCTCTCGCTATAATACTTTAAGGTACGTACTTTTATGTCTAGCTTCACGTGCGAGTCCGGGACGGGTCGCTAGTCTATGACACTTTGCTACGTTCCCACAGATAATTTAATTAAGCGTTACACTTGTACCCATGCGGGTTATTCTCAGCGGGTGACTTTATAGTTTGCATTTATGACAGAAAGTTTCTACTATATCTTGCGATGTTTATGGTAGACGATTTTGTAGTTATGAAGATTTTGTAGTGCGTTCCATTTATGGCTCTCTGATATTTAGAGATCTGTATAAGAATCGAAAACATTAAAGACCTGTTAATATTTCCCTTTGTCTACACATTCAAAATAATTTAATTTACAAATAAAAATTTAAGTCACGATGGCCGAGTAGTTGGGTGATCGGAATTCGAGCCGAGAGACCCGAGTTCGATCCCCAGGTGGCAAGCTCGTACTAATGGTTTTTTTCAAAAACCTATGTACGATTCGCATCGTTGGCTTGGATATAAAGACTGCGACGGTTTCACCACCTGACACGTTCTTTCAAAAATAATTGTTCTGTTGACGTGTAAATCGTTGTTCCAAAAAAATTCTTCGGTGGAAGGTATGTCGAAAAGACTTAATTGTCGATATCTCTGTCTACCCCTGTATTGGGAATGGCGTGAATTATAGAAATCGAATGACATTGTCCGTTTTTCACAGCTAACTTTTTGTTAAAAGACAAAATTTTTTGATTAGTTAATGTGGTTGTCGCTTTAGGCGACTAAGCGAAAAACCTTTGCTATAACTGGCTACCGACAGACCTTACTTCTTCCTCCTCTGATTTCTTTCGCTTCTTTCATCAATCCGCATCACCTTCGTACATGTCTAGCTCCGATTACTTTTGACCCCTCCCCTCTTAGAGCAATTTATGGTCTTGGGAATCATGCTTTGATATCATCAACTTAACGATTTCATTTGTTTTATGAGTGAGGCGCCATCGCAATTATACCTGTCACTCTCTATATTAGTGAGATGATGACTTAACTGCAAAGTGAGTGCATAAAATGCCTCGTAAAAGATGTACCTAATCCATATGAAGATTGTTTTATTTAATTGTTTAGATTTAATTGCAAGCCAACGAACTGACATTGTAACTCCGAGTTGTGTATAAATAAATAAATATATTCATATATAGATAGCAGCAACATCACATACCTTCCTTGATCTCGAAGTAGCTCAAGCTGGGGTCTGAGTGTTCGTGGTACCTTCGTTGTTTCTGATTTCATAATGGAAGTACTATAGCTGCTTACTTTGGGATCAGAATAATGAATGTTATGTTGTCACTATCTATGTTTTATTTTTTTATTATTTATTTAAAGCATTGGTGTTATGGAATCGAAAACAACAAAAATATCACAAACACTCAAATCCGAGACACCATAGAAAATAAAAGTTACTCAAACGGTAACTGAACCCTGGACCTCTAAGCTTGCGACACCATGAACCAGGTAATTACGCCACTCGTACACTGAGATCGTCAATAGCTGGACGGATTTGAAAGAAATTTGGCATACACGGTATCGCCAATCGGCTTGCCAAGCGTGGCGATTATGGCAATTCTTTACGAAAGAGGTCTACGTCCTGCAGTACCTTAGACAAGTCTAAGGAGGTCGCCGAAATAAGTAAGTTATGTGTACACTGGAATTAGATAGACAAGGATTAGTAGACTAATTCCAGTTTGTGCTATTTATAAACAGTAGAACAAGACCTTTAACAGTTATCTGGCTGTCGCAACAAAATAAATAAAGCCGTCTTAGTGTCTCTTATCTACAAAGCAACAAGTGTTAAATTGCTCTACGCAAGAGTAAATGCGACCTTAGCGAAAATAAAGTTATGCTTTGGCATCTAAATGTAACTTCGACAACTTAAAGCTGTCCAGTTTATATGTGTCCAAAGTTATTGATAAGTAATTTTTACCTTTATTTTGTAGTTAAAAATTAAGTATTATATTATTATTAAATAAATATTCAAATAAATAGATTTCAATACTAGGTAAAGTCGGCTAAGGTACACTTTATAAAAAAATATTTTACCCTATTTCCAATACTGGGGTAGACGGAGGTCTAGAAAATTAGGTCCTCTCGCCAGACCTTTTACCGAAGATATTTTTTGGGACATCGTGACAGGTGGTGAGCCTGTCACCTTCTTTATATTCAAGCCAACGAAGTAATTCGTACGTTATTTTTTCAAATCTACGTTCACGTTGTCTCGAAAATATCGTCGGTGGAAGGTGGGTCGAAGGGACTTAATTGTCTAGACTAGACCCCTATTACCTACCTACCCCTATATTGGGAATGGCGTGAAGATATTTATTTATTTAATTCGTTTAATTTTATTTACTATTTTTTAAGAGTTCTTAAGGTAAACATACCAAGGTAACAACTGCCTGGCAAGTGGCAACCCTGATATTGCACTAAAATGCCAACAAAATTCCGCATAGCTTTCACTGGTAGTCAGTTTAGTAGAATCGAAGTTGGGCAACTTGATTGAACAATGTTTGTACATACACAAAATTTGTTTATATAGACGGGCCTCGAGATTCAAACGCACCGTGCCGTCCCAATATTTGGTAAAACCTTTGTCCAAACAATCTTACACGCGATTGCTTATGTAAAACATTTGCCCAGACACCTTGCGGTCGAATGGTATTGGAGATCAGTTTCCTGTTTGTACACGATAAGGGCTTGATCAAACATTGTCGTGGAATGTTTGGGGTCGTTTCGGCATTCGTCACAACTTCAAATGTCATCGTATTTAAAAAAAAAAACATTTAAGTATTAAATACTTTTAAAGTATGATCCATATTTCGTGACTTACAACAACTAATGGTGATATTCAGTGGTCGGAATTCGGCGTAAATTTTTATACTAAATAAATACGATAGATATTATATTATAAGATACTAAAACAATATGCAAAGATAAGGAAAACATCACGTACATGAATCTTTTATAATGAATAAATACATACATAGAGAGGGACAACGTCACATACACTCCGATCCCAATGTAAGAAGCTAAGGCACTTGAGGCATGGGAATCGGAAACAACGAAGGCACCATAAACACTCAGACCCGAGAAAATGTAGAAAAAGTGTTTTTTTTACATTGACCTGTCCGGGAATCGAGCCCGGGAACTCGCTATGGCGACACCATGAAAACCGGTATTTACGCCTATAGCCCACGGAGGTCAACGTCCATTCTGATCTCAAAGTAAATAAATAGAAGCACTTATGTGCAAGAATCGGAAACAACGAAGGTACCACAAACATCCAGATCCGAGACAATGTAGATAAAGTGGTTTTCAATAGACCGGAAATCAAACCCGGGACCTCGGAGCTGGCGACACTAGGTCCGGTCATCAGTAGGTCTGTAACCGGAACAGATATTTTGTCCGGGATTAAAAGAACTTTATGTTTTGATGAAAGATATATTTTATTTTCATTTCTAAGGACACTCAAATCAGTTGAGCCTGTAGAGAGGAAACAAAAAACAAATATATTAATTATTACTAGAAAAAGTCACGATGACCGAGTGGTTGGTTGATCGGAATTCAAGTCATAAAACACAAGTTCGATCCCCATATTATATAGTTGGCTTGGAGCTAAAAATAGCGACAGGTTCACAATCTGTCACGTTGTCCTAAATGTCGGGGTTTCTTCAGTGACACTTTTCACTTGTCGAAAGGACTTTATTGTCTAGACCTCTGTCTACCTCAGTATTGGGAATAGCGTGAAGATTTTATTTTATTTAAAAAACTTGGTAAATTATAGGTGAAACACTTTTGCGCATTTAGTTCTATGTATAGACGCAATGTTCATCAATCAATATCTATTTATTATATATTGACCAAAATTAAACACATTGCTTCGGAATTTGTTCGGTGTACTGTGAAAATTTACACTCTCATGTGAATATATTTGGAATTTATATAGTACTAACTAAATCCGGCCGGACTTCGCTATGCAGTTTATTATTTAAAAGAAATAGACTCACCACATGTCACTTTCTTCCCAAAAATAATCTTCGTGGAAGGTGGGTCGAAAGGGCTTAGTTGTTTAGATCTTTGTCTACCCATGTATTGCGAGAAGATGTTTTGCTGTTATAATTATTAAGAATTTTAACCGCGACTGGTCGTAGCCGCTGGTGACAAGATGGCTGGTTTTTTTTTCGCTCAATGGTTAAGTCTAGCCATTCAACGTGGAAATGCTGCCAGCGATCTTGGTACCATGCCACGAGGAGTAGGGCTCTACGATTATAGTAGTCTTTAGTTAATAAGTATTTAGATAATAATTATTTAGACAATAAATATTTGATAAAAAGAAACTGTTGCTATCATAAAAGATTAACATCTTTGAGCAACAGATATCAAAGTGTATATAAACATTACAAGCCATATCATATGTAATATTTTTTGCTGTGTGGTTACGGCGTACTCCTTTTCATCCCATGGGTGTCGTAAGAGGTGACTAAGGGAAAAACTTTAATAATATTACAGGCTGCGATGATAAAGCTGACTTTTTTTCTGTTGGTAGCAGAAAAGTCTTGGCTGTGTAACATCCGAATATGGACCGGAATTGCGAGTGCTGCACAGCTCTTTAGTCTCGCAAAAAGTAGTATTCGAAGCTGAATGCCAACCTTGGCTAGTCGGAGAGCCACAGGAAGATGATGAAAAGGCTATGACACAGATAACAGATAACTAAAACAAATACTAGATAAGTCACGATAGCGGAGTTGTTGGGTGGTCGAAATTTCGAGTCGAGAGACACGAGTTCAATCCCCAGGTGGCGGTACCAATGAGTTTTTCAAAAACTTATGTACGAATTTCATCGTTGGCTTGGACATAAAGGCGGCGACGAGCTCACCACCTGTCACGTTGTCCCGAAAATATCGTCGGTGGAATTTGGGTCAAAGGGACTTAATTGTCTAGACTTGACCTCTGTCTACCCCTGTATTGGGAATTGCGTGAAGATATTTTTTTTAAATACTAGATGAGAATTTGAACACCGGTGATGCGTGGTTGACACCTGCAATTTCCAAGGTAACGCTTACCAAGCGTAGCGATTATGGTAAACCCTACCACGGGAGAGGCCTATGACCAGCAGTACACTATTACGAGTCGTTATTATATAGTTGTACAATAGTTAATTCATTTATAGTAATTATTACTTTTAACATTCTAATCTTCTATTTATATAAATTTATGCGTTGATGCATATTGTGGGTGTTGTAAAAGGCGACTAAGGGAAACAGCCTCGAATATCGTCATGGCAACCGAAAGTTGGCGGGATAACAATCTCTAAAAACTTAAAACAAAAAAATCAGACCGAAGATGGGCAGCAGCGTCTGAGGTGCGAGTGGTATGGTGGTGCGAGTGGTATGGTGCTGCGATCGATAATCCGCTCGACAAGCGTGGCGATTATGGCAAATCCTCCCCATGGGAAAGGCCTATGTCCAGCAGTGGACTTTATTAGGCCGTTATGTATGTATGCATTGATGTCTCGGGCACTGACTCTACTCGAACGATTTAAATATTTTTTTGTAAAATGCAGTTAAATGTATTTAAAAATGTATTTAAATATAACAGACTTTGAACAAAGCTTGATTACCCAGATGCTTTTAATGTAAAACACCGTAGTTCAATCACATTTTTTAATACATCAAATGATTTATCGGGTTTAATATAGACACATACATACGGACAACATTGCTCTGATACCAAAATAAGTAACTAAAGCAATTGTGTATAATCAAAAGCTACGAACAAACACCCAGACCAAAGTGGCTTTACTACACATACTAGCTGGGCTAGTTGCGTGATGGGAACTGGAGCCAAGATATCCGAGTTCGATCCCCAGGTGGCAGGCTCGTACCAATAGGTTTTCAAAAACTTGTATACGAATTATATCGTTGGCTTAGACATTAAGACGGCGACGGGCTCACCACCTGTCACCTTGACTCAAAAATATCTTCATTCTTCTTTTATTGGGTTGTTAGTTGACCCGATAGCCGAAATGGCCCTGCCTACGACGCTGAGAGTTGCGGATGCGAATCCAGCTAGGGACAAACTGTGATGTTTATGAAAGTTTATAATCGAGTCTTGGCTGTTTATATCTATCTATGAATATTTATCTCAGTAAATATATATCTATGTAATTTTATTGTACCATTGGCTTGGATACTAAGTCACCACTTGTCACGTTGTCCAAAATAAGCTTCCTTGAAACGCAGTCGAAACAACTTAATGGTCTATACCTCTGTCTACCCCAGTAAAGGAAATATGTATGAATATATTAAGTAGTTTCTTTTTATCTATTTTCTTACATTTCCCATTGTTTCTAATTCCAATAATCCATTACTGGTATAACAAATTTTAAATCAGTACAGTAACCCACTGGGGACGTAGTGTAAGTTGAATGGCACTAAATTTATTTTAGTTCGGACCAGTAACTGCTAGATACCGCTAGGCGTCGAACTGACCCATTGATACGAGGTGAGGTCAAATACGAACAGTTTGATGGTCAATGTCAAAATGATCAGCGTGCCAAAGTTGAGGTAATGTTTGAAATAACCATTTCATAGTTTGAATAGACTTGACGTAGGCTCTTTGAACAGCGGAGCTTTGGGAAGTTATCCTGAAATTTCGTGCAGAACGCTGTGCTGTGTCATAATATTCGAAAGTGTCGAACTTAATGAAATAGAGAAATAATTGAACGGATTGATAGAGGAAGTAGGTCGAAAGGCTTCTCAAAGATCCTCATAATATATGATACTACAGCCTATCAAGAGTCCATCCCTCAACATAGACCTCCCCACTCCCCGCCAAAAACTCTTAAATAAAGAAAAAAATTATTTGTCTAATTGTTTTTATTACAAATTATTTTTTATTAATCATTAAAATGTATGAAAAAAATATACAATTAGAGTTTTACAACAATTTCAGCTTTATAACAAGCTATCGGAACGTGTAAAGAACGCTTCGTCCTTAAGGACAATTTAATACAATTTGAAATTATAAGTAATAATTTAAAATTGCATTTGTTAGAAAATTCATAACATATTTCCGACAGTCTTAACATAATAAAATAAATAAATATCTTTACGCAATTCCCGATACAGGGGTAGACAGAGGTCTAACGACCCACCTTCCACCGAAGATATTTTTCGGGATAACGTGACAGGTGGTGAGCCCGTCGCCGTTTTATGTCCAAGCCATCGATATAATAATTCATTTATAGTAATTATTACTTTTAACATTCTAATCTTCTATTTATATAAATTTATGCGTTGATGCATATTGTGGGTGTTGTAAAAGGCGACTAAGGGAAACAGCCTTGAATATCGTCATGGCAACCGAAAGTTGGCGGGATAACAATCTCTAAAAACTTAAAACAAAAAAATCAGACCGAAGATGGGCAGCAGCGTCTGAGGTGCGAGTGGTATGGTGGTGCGAGTGGTATGGTGGTGCGAGTGGTATGGTGGTGCGAGTGGTATGGTGGTGCGAGTGGTATGGTGGTGCGAGTGGTATGGTGGTGCGAGTGGTATGGTGCTGCGATCGATAATCCGCTCGACAAGCGTGGCGATTATGGCAAATCCTCCCCATGGGAAAGGCCTATGTCCAGCAGTGGACTTTATTAGGCCGTTATGTATGTATGCATTGATGTCTCGGGCACTGACTCTACTCGAACGATTTAAATATTTTTTTGTAAAATGCAGTTAAATGTATTTAAATATAACAGACTTTGAACAAAGCTTGATTACCCAGATGCTTTTAATGTAAAACACCGTAGTTCAATCACATTTTTTAATACATCAAATGATTTATCGGGTTTAATATAGACACATACATACGGACAACATTGCTCTGATACCAAAATAAGTAACTAAAGCAATTGTGTATAATCAAAAGCTACGAACAAACACCCAGACCAAAGTGGCTTTACTACACATACTAGCTGGGCTAGTTGCGTGATGGGAACTGGAGCCAAGATATCCGAGTTCGATCCCCGGGCGGTAGGCATGTAACGTTATTTTTTTTAAATACGATTTATCGATCGTTGAATAGGACTACCTCTGAGCTAACGATACATTGGCAACCGTTGTGCACGCTACTCGACCACGGAGTTCGTCTTTATCTATCTATCTAATTATAATATCTGTGTTAAGAAAATAGCACTGTAAAAGCAACATGGAAAACAACTAATGCGAAAAGGAAGTATTGATAAAGTGGCGTTACACCTAATTAATCCTATCTGACCACAGTAAATATTATCTATGGAATGTGGACTATCGCATTATTAATAAATATCGTTGTTATAAAAACTCTTTATCGTCGCAAAAACAATTGACGCGATTAAAGTATTTACTGGCACAAAACAATAAAGTACATAATGGGGGACAAGAGGAAAAATAATTATGACGTCGTTTTGGAAAATCCATTGGCGTATAGATAAATATTAATAATAGTCACGATAGCCGAGTGGTTAGGTGGTCGGAATTTCGAGTTAAGAGATCCGAGTTCGATCCCCAGGTGGCAGGCTCGTACCAATAGGTTTTTCAAAAACTTGTATACGAATTATATCGTTGGCTTAGACATTAAGACGGCGACGGGCTCACCACCTGTCACCTTGACTCAAAAATATCTTCATTCTTCTTTTATTGGGTTGTTAGTTGACCCGATAGCCGAAATGGCCCTGCCTACGACGCTGAGAGTTGCGGATTCGAATCCAGCTAGGGACAAACTGTGATGTTTATGAAAGTTTATAATCGAGTCTTGGCTGTTTATATCTATCTATGAATATTTATCTCAGTAAATATATATCCATGTAATTTTATTGTACCATTGGCTTGGATACTAAGTCACCACTTGTCACGTTGTCCAAAATAAGCTTCCTTGAAACGCAGTCGAAACAACTTAATGGTCTATACCTCTGTCTACCCCAGTAAAGGAAATATGTATGAATATATTAAGTAGTTTCTTTTTATCTATTTTCTTACATTTCCCATTGTTTCTAATTCCAATAATCCATTACTGGTATAACAAATTTTAAATCAGTACAGTAACCCACTGGGGACGTAGTGTAAGTTGAATGGCACTAAATTTATTTTAGTTCGGACCAGTAACTGCTAGATACCGCTAGGCGTCGAACTGACCCATTGATACGAGGTGAGGTCAAATACGAACAGTTTGATGGTCAATGTCAAAATGATCAGCGTGCCAAAGTTGAGGTAATGTTTGAAATAACCATTTCATAGTTTGAATAGACTTGACGTAGGCTCTTTGAACAGCGGAGCTTTGGGAAGTTATCCTGAAATTTCGTGCAGAACGCTGTGCTGTGTCATAATATTCGAAAGTGTCGAACTTAATGAAATAGAGAAATAATTGAACGGATTGATAGAGGAAGTAGGTCGAAAGGCTTCTCAAAGATCCTCATAATATATGATACTACAGCCTATCAAGAGTCCATCCCTCAACATAGACCTCCCCACTCCCCGCCAAAAACTCTTAAATAAAGAAAAAAATTATTTGTCTAATTGTTTTTATTACAAATTATTTTTATTAATCATTAAAATGTATGAAAAAAATATACAATTAGAGTTTTACAACAATTTCAGCTTTATAACAAGCTATCGGAACGTGTAAAGAACGCTTCGTCCTTAAGGACAATTTAATACAATTTGAAATTATAAGTAATAATTTAAAATTGCATTTGTTAGAAAATTCATAACATATTTCCGACAGTCTTAACATAATAAAATAAATAAATATCTTTACGCAATTCCCGATACAGGGGTAGACAGAGGTCTAACGACCCACCTTCCACCGAAGATATTTTTCGGGATAACGTGACAGGTGGTGAGCCCGTCGCCGTTTTTATGTCCAAGTCATCGATATAATTCGTACATAGGTTTTTTAAACCCATTGGTACGAGCCTGCCACCTGGGGTTCGAACTCTGAACTATCATGACTTCAGAAAATAAATTTCATTAAACCAAAAGTTCTCCCACAAATTCTCCGAGTGACATTGGAAAAAAATGTCTTTATTTTTACGAAAGGTTACGCCTTATCAAAAATTAAAAAAAAATCTAAAATACCGTTCCTGGAACCTTATTGGGATGGTGTATCGAAAAAAAAAATGAACTAAGAATTTGGAAAAAGAATTGCTTAAAGTATATGGCAATTTGTAGTTACGATTGCCGAGTGATTAGGTGGTCGGAATTTCGAGTCAAGAGACCCGAGTTCCCCAGGTGGTAGGCTCGTACCAATTGGTTTGTCAAAAACTTATTACGATAGAATTTACAACGAAGACATCCAGGGCAGTATAGCCATATAGCCATAAAAATCAGCAAGCTGAGATGGCTATGAGTCTACCATTTACCTAAAAACTCTGACAACCAATGGAGTACATGATCTCCAGTGACAGACTCGTACAGGCAAACTCAGTATAGGACCATATCCCAAAAGATGAAGAGAACTTGAAATATGCAAAAAAGCAACAAGTGTTAAAATATCTACACGTGTCCAAGGTAAATGATTTCATACACTGATTACGCTATTGCTTATTAAATAGGTAAACGACGTATTGAAAGTATACAATGTTGGATGAATGGTTTGCTTTGTTAGCGGTTGGTCTTGGTTTGAATAAATTATGAATCAATATGGTTTTACTGATTATTAATGGGCACCTCTTTTTTATTCTCATTGGTCATAAGTTAATGAATATACTTTACATTATCGAGCATTACAATGATAGTAATAGACATCTATTTATAAGTCATAGGAACGCTTAATAAAATAATTATTTCTAGCAGTCAATTGTGTATGTGAATTTTTAAATTAAAATGTTACATTACGTTACTTCTCACGATAGCCGAATGGTCGGGTGATCGTGATTTCGATCATACGAGTTCGATCTCCAGGTGGCTCGTACCAATTGGTTTTATCAAAAACTTATGTACGAATTATATCGTTGGGTTGAACATAAAGACGGCGACAGGCTCACCATCTGTCACGTTGTCCCGAAAATATCTTCGGTGGAAGGTAGGTAAAAGGGACTTAATTGTCTAGACTAGACCTCTGTCTACCCCTCTATTGGGAATTGCGTTAAGATACATTACTTTTAGTTATTAATTACTATTCTTATTATTTACCTTCCCGTTTTTCATATTATTATGTATTTTATGCTAAAGACCCTTTATTGGGTAAAGGCCTCCTCAAATCATTTCCTTTTTCTCGATTCTGTATTAGTTCAATCTAGTTTTCTAAGTTTAAAAATTTTATAAAGTTGTTTTTGAAAGACTTTTGATATAGAGTTCGGCCATTTCACCTTTATAGTATCATATACAATATTTTTTTATATATTTGTTTGTATATGTACATACATTGAAGAGAAGAATATAAAGTTCCCATTTAAAGTTCTTAAAAATACACACCCTGAAAAAGTGTACAGCAATTTGATTTTTGTATTTATATTAGTTTTGCTCTTCAACACTGTATCCTAATTTACTAGGTTCAGTCAGTTCTATAATAACATATGCTATACGTTTTAAGGTATGAGTCAATTCAAATATTTTTTCAGTTGATGCTAGTGTCCTAACATTATAACATTTTAACAGTGGTAGAGCCATGCATCAGCTTTTGTTTTTGCATGAATGGGCCGGCTCGACCGAGGAAGTACCACGACCTTACAGAATACAAACGTGAAGTAGAAATTGGCTGATACCAATGGGATTTTTTCAAAAGATATGTCCGGTGAAATGTTTCATTTGATAAGTTTAAGAAGAACTTACCACTCATCTCTATTTAAGAAACCAAAATTTCAAAGAGGACGTGGTTACGCCACTAGCGATTAAAATATTTTTCTATTCTAGGGTAACCATCGATAATCGCTATTGATGGTCAAAATAATAACCACACATTTTAATAACTCAGTAAGTAATAAAGAAGGTCAATAAAAAGCTCCAATAATTTTAAGATACAAAAACTATTACGCAATTTTTTTTATATAATTTTAAGTAAACTATGGGATCAGAACAATGTATATTTTCCACATTTAAAAAAAAAGAATCCTCCCGCCAATTTGCTTTTATTACACAAAAATAATTAAAAGGACTTTTCTTAGCATTTACACCTATACTTAACTTTTTCTTATTATTTTTTTAATCTGAATTTCGCCAGCCAGTACTATACAACTGCAATAACCTTGTTCCGCGGCCTAGGAATTCATTTCCAATGTTCTGACATTCGTCCACAGAAATAATAAACTTGTGAACAATTATACTGTAGTTGTTTTTAGACCGATTTTACTGTTTCCCAGATTTACGAGTGCTGTTAAATAGTTGAAATTACTCCTTAGTAAAGCAGATATTGTTTTACTTGAAGCTTTGTTGGTTATGAATAGAAATAGGTATTAAGCAATACTGGCTTTTAAATATATTCTCTGACAATAGCGCTTTACTTCGTTGTGAAATCAAATAATTTGTCAATCCGATAGCCGAGTCTTAGTGACCTCGCATTCGAGCTAAGGTGCGGGTTCGAATCCTGTTAGGTACATACATAAGTATAATGAATATGAATATTCGTTCTCGATTCACGGATGTTTATATGTATTTAAGTAAATATTGTACTGTATAAGAAATAAATAGAAGAGACATAAAAGTACCTAAAAAAAAACAACCAATATTAACAAGTCAACAATAGCGGAGTGGTTGGGTGATCGGAATTTGAGTCAAAGGACCCGAGTTCGATCCCCGGGAGGAAACCGCGGACTACTGATTTTTTTCGAAATTTATGAAGACACTAAGACGATGACCGTAAAATTGTCCCAAAATAAGCTCCTGTGATATACGGGTCGAAAGGATAATATTGTCTACACCTCTGACTACTTCGTATTGGGAAATGCATGAAGATATCATCTTTATTTTTTTGTTTTTATATGTCCCTGTGAACTATCTAAGTAATAAGAAGCCACTAAGGAGTAAGCCTTGAAAATAGCTATACCTTCCGACAAATGGGAAAGCAATGAAAAAACCAAAGGATTTTCGTCAATAAGGTTTGAATGGTATCTGGTAAAGCCATTATGACAGTTTATCTTGGGGTGTCTTTCGTCTTCTATCGAACTTTTACAGGCCGTTAAGAAAGTAAATTTTATTAGTGAAAACCGTTTACACAATAAAAGAGAGCTAAGTATAAAAAAACCATACTGTAAAATTTTAGATACCTACGCCAAATAAAAATATACATTCAGAAATTATCTTTCTATAAGCTTCATTTAAAATCTATTACACAATGTTATATAAAATTAAAAAAAAGATATTATAGCAATATTTTAATTGATCTCACCTGTCCACAAAGAATATGGTCTGAGTCACTTTGTTTTAAATAGATCACCACAATAGAATTAATAATGTTTGAATAATAACAAGTAATTGTTAAATGTCATTTATTTCAATTGTTTTTAAAAATAGGTAAATTTAAAGCTTGGACAGATTCAATTTTCAATGACAAGTGATTTTCAAAGTGCGTTTTATTTTTTTTGTCGTGTGAGATTTTTTTATGACGGAACGCAAAGAAAGAATTCTTAAAATATTTTTTTTAATTCAAAAATCCAACCTAGCTGAAAGTTGTCCCCGTCTTTTAAATTTTATGCCAATTGTTAATAAAACAAATACTTTAATGTAAAAAAAATATTATTTGTGGACTTACCATTTTAATTGCCATGAGCAAAAATAAATTTGTCCAAGGGCTTGAATAAATCATACATAAAATTTAAGGCCGACACTTCCGTTCATTTGAAATATTTGACACACCAAACACTTCTTCAATTAAACTTTAATTCACATAATAGACACTTAAAATATTCTATAACAAATTACTGATCTATTATATTAATATAATAAAACAGGTAAAATACAAAAACATTCATTTTTAAATGTGCAGTTCGCGCCGTTCGTAGCCAAGGCAAGGCATATAGATAATACTTTTTTTTATAAGCGTCTTCTACTGCCTACGGTTAGAGGCGTACTGCCGCCTTGGCGCGGGAAACGCGTCGCTTACTGAAAGCATTATAACTGGTCAGCTTAATGAAATGCCGTATTATTTTTCATTACGCATAAAATTATAATCAAATTAATTTTAATACGCCGATACCACTGTGACTACAAACTCGTCTGCCCGACGTGCCCGTTCGGCTAAATGTTTCATTTAAATTATACTGGATTTTGGTGGAGATTTTTAATAAAATAATCTCCTAAAATTTATCCTTCTCCGGGTTGTATCGGCGTAAGTGCTTATCCATTCCCTTTCCGTGAGTGTCATAAGAGTCGATTAAGGGTAAAGCTATGCAAAACTTTCATTAACTGTTGATAAAAAAAAAATATTGCCAACTAAAAAAAAGTATGCTGTCCACTTTATGTCAACGGTGCCGACAGAATATCAGGGTTGCGGCGTTGAGGATGTCGCAACAAGCTTAGTCACCTTCTAATGGCTGCAATGCATGTCATTATTTATTCGTTCTTTTTTATTTTTTTTTGCAAGTTTTTTATATTGTGCCAACAAATAAAATATTTTTCTTTCTTTCTAATAGATGGTGACGGCAGGGTTTGAGTTGCGAGGTGTATGGTACTGGTATCCGCAATCGGTTTGCCAAGCCTTGCATTATTGTATGCTCTTTACAGAAGAGATACATGTCCAATAGAATATTTTAGGCCGTTATGCATGTATAGCACAATAGCCGTAAAGGGCTCTCAGGGCTGAAAATGCAAATTTCCTTCTTGGGGAATTGTTTATTCATAGGCTTGATCGGGCTTCTTCCTAGGTTGCCCTCCTCCATTAAGGTTGGTAGACTGTAGCCTGCATATACAATACATATACAATACTAGCCATTAAATTGGTCGTGTTAAAATTAATTTTATTTCGAAACTGACTAAAATGTACTTATTCCCTTAAGTACACATGTCATGCAGCCGCAACGTCACACAAACACTAAATTACGCTCGTTCCGAGCATATCAAAACAACGTCCTGATTTTTAAATCATGTAAGAAGCCGACAGCGGCTTCCTATAACCACTAATGAAGATCTCGTTAATATTCAATTAATATTCGATCAAAGTAAAACAGTGACTATGTTATATATATTTTTTTAAAACGCACTTTATTAAGAATTTGGATTAACGCGTTATTTTTGTCGGCATTAATGATATTTTATTAGTTTGTATTAATAAAATCGTTTCTTTGTTAACGATTTGATTGATTTTATATTAATATTTCCCATTAAATATCATGCGAATAGGAAAAGCATCAATTGGAATTTTATTTACTTTTTTTAGAATTCAATTGCACAAAATAATAAACAAAATGGCGGACGTAATGTTAAGAGGCATTCTCTACTATTCTACCAGGAGAAACCGTAAAGGATGGAAAATGCGTAAGAGGTAACTTCTACTGCTAGTTAAATATAGAAAATATTTAAATTTCATAATTTCAATTAATTATATGAGTGTTTTTTTAATGTGATAACTATAGACATCATATACCAGACGGTTCATCTATGTAACTTCTAAAAATATTTCTAGAGACTGCCTTATTTTGTGTCTATATTTTTTGAAATGGTGGCAATTCGTTCATCGCTATTGCCACTTTTAGCGCTAAGGCAATAATCTTCTCTTATGATAAATGTATAAACGAAAAACTAAATATTTATTTTTAAAGAATACATACAATGCCAAATAACATTACTAGTATTTATCTTAACCTCACATACATTACTTTGATCCCAAAGTTAAGCAGCTTAAGCACTTGTATTATGTAATCAGAAACAACGAAGGTACTACAAACACCCAGACCCGAGAAAATTTAGCAAAAGTGATTTTCTACAGTTACCCGATCGGATGTCGATCCTGGGTCCTCAGAGCTGGCGACCATGATAACCGACGTGTTCGCCACTCGTCCACGAAGGACGTCTTCGTCGTCTACGGAGACAATGGAGTGCTACTTAATAGTTCAAGGATGGGTTCTAAATTACGAAATTGTGTTCCGCACAGCGTTAATAGCCTAAGTAAGCTTAATTAAAGATATTATGTAGAAAACAAATGGAAGAAGAAATAGGTAATACGCCTTCTTACGCCTGAAGCCCACGACAATAATTATTTAAATTTAATTTGATAATGAAATACGTACAGACGACGTATATATGGGTTTTTCAAAAACTTATGTACGAATTATATCGTTGGCTTGGACATAAAGACGAGACGGAACGAAGGGACTTAATTGTCTAGACTAGACCTATGTCTACCCCTGTATTGGGATTTGCGTGAAGATATTTATTTATTTTAGAGAGACGAGTTATATCCCCTGGTGATAGGATCGTACCAAGGGTGTTTTTCAAAACTTACGTACGATTTATAAGGCTTGGATATAAAGACGATGACGGGATCACCCCCTGACATGTTGTACCAAAAATATCTTTGGTAAAAGGTGGGTCGATATGACTTAATAGTCTAGATCTCAAGGACTGGCGTGAAGATATTTTTTTTTTAATTTTACGTGCCAAAACGCGTTTCCTGTTGAATTTTCTAGCTGAATCTCGTGTAGTACCTATTTACGATTAATATCGTCAGCTAGGATATAAAGACGGCGATGGGCTCACCACCTGAAACGTTGTACCAAAAAATATCTTCGGTGAAAGGTGGGTCGATATGACTTAATTGTCTATACCTCAAGAAATGGCGTGAAGTTTTGTTTAAAATTTTACGCGCCAAAACGAGTTTCCTGTTAAAATTTCTAGCTATATCTCGTGTAGTCACCACCTGGTAAACCTCGGTAGGAGCCAGACGGAGGCGGTAGCCGTTAGAGCGGAAACAATGGACGTCTGTTACAAATTGGATTGCGCCCCGAATCCGTTGAATGGTTCGAATGATGATACGTAATTGAGGCATTGTCAGTTTGAACTAGTTAGCGTGTTCGACATGTTTAGTTTTAATCCGTTTTGTGAACGTCCGTTGACCGAAAAATTGGTTACGACTAAACGTATGTGCATTGTAAAAGTTGTTTAGTTTGCATTAAAAGTTTCGATTTGTTCTGATGCACTTCTGATGTATTTCTTACACTTTTAAATATTATGTATGCACGTATATAAGTTCAACTAAAAAACGAGACCGAATTTCCTTACGTTTGCACATTTCAGAAATCTTAAGTTGCAATCCTTTTTTTAAAATTATTTTCTTAGATGTTTTGTTGACTTTTTTTTAATACGTATTTGAGCTTTAGATTTTTGCTTTAGTTTTTTTTTTCATTTCATTTCCTCCGTTTACTTATTGTTTATTCCTTTTAAGTGTTGATGTACCATTAAAGTGTCTTTCTTTCTTTGCTTTATTTCTAAAGTGATTGTATGGCAACGGTTTTAATTATTTGCCAATGTAAAAGTAATTATCTATAATGCTAATGATTATACACTTTATATTTGAGGTGTTTGATAATAGTTACAATTAAAAAAACAACGATGTTTTTTAATTGCCGCCAAAAATCTATAAGGAAAGCCGCATAGATAAGTCAAGGCGATGTCGTAATAGTTATTAAACGTTGAACATCTTGATCACAACCGGTCAAAGTTGTCTATGCCCCGACTTTGAAATGTTGCCTCTAATTCGGCACGGCGAGCAGTTGGCAGCTTTAATTACGTTTTAAATAAGCATTTAAATTAATGGCTGCTTATATAAATTGAGTGTTAAGTGTTGCGAAATATTATGCGCTTGACTTGCTCAACATTTCCCTAAGTTAACGCGATCACTACGGAGATACTTAAGAAATGTACTAATAACGAGTTATGATATGCAGTAATTTGTAAGTGGTGGTGGGCAGCCTAAGAACATTTGATACGCATTTCATCCAACAGTTGAAAATATATTCTTCGGTAATAGCATATAGTGTAAGAGTTGTATAATAAAGTACATCCAAAAATAGTCTAGTATCTAGGGTATGATTTTCTTTGGGCGAAGGGCCAATGGAAAGACTTGGGTGATGGCTAGTGATAGATGACGGGATAGTCAACTTGAAATTAGTTTAAAACTAGCCCATACTAAGATTAATGATTCCGTTACTATGCTTAGCAAATCTGGATAGATTACAATTAAATTTTCTATGTTATTCCTTAGACACCTAGCCCTAACTAAAAAAAGAAATTGCGACAACTTCATTTAATATAAAATTGTTAACGTTTAGAGATACAAGGATTTTTATGAGCATGACGTGTACAGTCAAGTGTGTTTTCTTGCCGCGGAGAAGTGCAAGCGTAAGGTCAGGCGGTGCAGCAACTTTTCTGCCTAATTATAAAGTTAGGGCAGTCTAGCTATGTGTGTTTACACGAGCGACCTAATGCTGTTCATTTGTTTTGTTTATTTATCTTCGAGAAAATCTTACAGCTAACGAAATATAGTCGAATAGAATAGAAAAAAAGGCCAGTTACAAGTTTATACATTTAGCTTAGTTAATGCAATACGAGTAGAAAGAAAATACATGAATAATATTAAATTGAACGTAGGCACAAAAGCAACATACACAGATAATGATCGTGAAAACTAAGTCATATAATTTTTTTTACTTTTTTATTTTTTTATTTAAATGTGAATAAGCCAATGTCTTCATGTTGGAACGCAGTACTGAAAGTATTACACGTATTAATATTATTATAAGTGTATTTTGAAATAAAATAGACAAAGTCGACTCAAATTGTTAATAAGATTAATCTATATCGAGTATTATCATTATAAATATACTCCCTTGAACAATAACAATAAAAAAAAATATCTTCACGCTATTCCCAATAGAGCAGTAGACAGAGTCTCGACACTTAAGTCTTTGCGACGCACCTTTCGCCGAAGATATTTTTGGGACAACGTGACAGGTGGTGAGCCCGTCGCCGTCTTTATGTCCAAGCCAACGATATGAATATGATTATAGGTTTTTGAAAAAACCCAATGGTACGATCCAGCCACCTGGGGACCGGACTCGGGTCTCTTCACTCAAATTCCGATCACCCAACTATTCGGCTATCGTGACTCTCGTAAACAATAATGTAAAAAATAATAACGTTATAAAAATACATATAACATATTTACTCGTACGAAGTCGGGGTATCAGCTAACCTTCGTTATGAGTACATCTTACCGCCGGGTATCGGCAAGTTTTTTAATATGAGTACATCTTACCGCGAGCAAAGTGGACAGGGCGCTTGCCATGAGCATAGTAGCAGCGCGAGGAGCTACGCGGGCGGGGCGGCCGCAGGTAGGGCGCGCGCGTGCCCCGCCCGCCCGCCTTCCGGCCCTCTACCACCGTCGCCACGCCATCCTGCACCTGCAAACAAACACCTGTATTACCATAAAAATAGACACCATAGATAGATATATAATTGTAGCGAACGATGTGTTGCAGGAAAAGGGTAGCTACCCTGCTAACAAACACCTGTATTACCATAAAAAGACAGATAGACACCATAGATAGATAAATATTTGTAGCGGACGATGTGATGCAGGAAAAGGTCCCCGCCAGGTCGGGTGATCATGACCTGGCGAGGACGTTCGCTATTGGTAATCGTATGTATGCTTGTAATTTTTGCGAACTTCGATAGCTCGATGTAGGACGTCGATGTGTTTCCTGAATCCGCCACTAGCGAGCTCCTTATGTGGAGACATAGATGTCGCCACATCTTCTTACATGGATAGACGATCAGAGGCTTCGAAGCTACGTCACCAGCAACCACCACCAATACACCAGTATTACCATACATCATGTATAGAGACAACCAGAGCTATCTGAGCTACGAGTTACAGGTTTGTATTTGAGATATACATATACTTATTAAAATAAATAAACAAATAAATAAATATCTTCACGCAATTCCCAATACAGGTACGACCCACCTTCCACCGAAGATATTTTCGGGACAACGTGACCGGTGGTGAGCCCGTCGCCGCCTTTATGTCCAAGCCAACGATATAATTCGTACATGTTTTAGAAAAACCCATAGGTATGGCCACTAGAGGATCGAACTCGGGTCTCTTGACTCGAAATTCCAACCACCCAACCACTCGGCTATCGTGACTTCTCTACCTAATAATAAAATAATAATAATAATAATAAATAAATATATAAATTAATAAAAATAAATAAGTTTCTTCACGCAATATTCGAAAACGAAGACAATACAGAATTATTCCGAAGACTGATTATAGACGAGAAGGAATGACTGTTTTTAGATCGCGGAGGTAGGGGTAAATAGAAATAGACAATAGGTAGGTTAGACATATAGTGTTATATTCTTTATGGGGTAGACAAGAGGCGAGTGATTGCTATTGGTACAGCCCCGCACATGCGTATTTGAAGCTTTATTGGTCCAATGATATAGGTAGACGCGGATCCAGCCTCCAGAAAAGGTTGTGGTCACAACCACTCAAAATAAGCCGGTGAAAGCCGAAAAAGTGCGAGACGGAGTACAAACTAGCACATAATCGATATAAAGCATTCCTGCAAAAGAGTAACTAATAGTACAGATTTAAAGTAATAGTAAAGGTAAAAAAAAAAATTATATATGTATGAAAATATTCACAGAGAGATAATCATTAACCAAGATGCAACGTTGATTCTGTTTCAACAGATTTCTTTATTTATGTATTGCACAGAGCTGGCAAATAGGCAAACAAAGGAGATAAGAAAAATAATTGTCATTCTGCTTGATTAACAATGAGTGATATAAAAATATAATTTAACATACTAGAAGTCTTTAGAAAGAAAGAACAGGTAATATTCCAGTTGGTAGTAACCCTGACTTTGAAGCTAAGGGATGAATATAAGTGACGCATGAATATATTAATATTTATCTATTTATATTGCATTATGTATATTGCATTCTTAACTTGGATACTAAGTGGGAGATATGCTCACCGCCTGTCACCTCGCAAATAAGCTTCATTGAAAAGTGGAGCAAAAGGACGTCATTGTCTAGACCTCTGCCGGTGAATTGTGTGAAGAACCTTACAAATATAAAGTCACGATAGTCGAGTGGTTGGGTGGTCGTAATTTCTAATCAAGAGACCCGAGTTCTATCCCCAGATGGCTGGCTCGTACCAATGGATTTTTCAAAAACTTATGCACGATTGATATCGTTGACTTGGACATAAAGACGGCGACGGGCTGATGACCTGTCACTTTGTCCCGAAAATATCTTCGGTGGAAGGTGGATCGAAGGTACTTAAACGTCTAGACAAGACCTCTGTCTATTGTTTTTGAAATTGCGTGAAGATATTTATTTATTTTACAAATAAAATACTTCCTTCGTATTCTTTGGTTCTCTTCTTTCCCGCCTAACTGTACCATATATATCGAAAGGAATTTTTTTATGTCGTTGCAGTAAAATTAAATATCAATTAAAATAATATTTAAATCCGCCAGAGTTATTTAATCAGCTCACACCTCCACTACGTCACAATTATTTTGCAGAATAATGAATTGAATTAAAACTAAACTCTAAATTTAACCTTATCCAAAGATAATACAGTAGATTATCATTTGTACTGTTTCACAGATTATCATTGATAAAGGTGCCATGTAGAATTATTATCAAAGTTCTATCGCGGCGCCTAGCTTTATCGTTTTTCAGTGAAATATTTTTATTGTGATTCATTAAAACATGACAAAATTCAATATAATGATAACAGGAAACAATGCATTCCAATGCGCTGATATGTTTTTTTCTTTTAGGAAATGATATTAAGTCCCTAAAATCTATATATGTCTGTGGGCTGGTGCAAAAACTTATAGCTAAAAGTATACTTAGCAGTTTTTTGTATGAAATAAGAATTTTAGAATAGAATACCAGTTTATTGAAAAAGTATAATGTTTCTTTATGCTAAAATGAAATATTTCAAAAGTTACTATGTGTACTAAGTTACTATGTGTACTAAATATACGTAAATAATAACATTTTCATTATTCTGTTATAAAAATTAGGAAATAGTCCCATTAGTACCAGACTACAAATATATACAATATACAAGATTCAAAGTTATCAATAAATATATACCCGATTGACTAGAGATTTAGTTTACTGTATTCGCAATGTAGATGCTCACTAAGGACGTATTTTACGCAAATCGTTTCAAACTTATTTTTCTTATTTAATGAATACATACATAGTCACGATAGCCGAGTCGTTAGGTCATCGAAATATCAGTCAAGAGTTCGATCCCCAGGTGGCAGCCCAATGATTTTTTTTTTCAAAAACTAATGTACGATATGTATGGTTGGCTTGGTCATAAAGACGGCGCACGGCAACGGGCTCACCACCTGTCTCGTTGTGCCACAATATCTTCGGTGGAAGGTGGGTCGAAAGGACTTAATTGTCTAGACCTCGGTCTACCCCAGTATTGGGAACAGCATGAAGGTATTTATTTAATAAATGGTACAGATGATCCGCGCTGATCCGCGAGTATATTGATATCTCGCTAATGTATTAGATAATCGTTTTATCGATTAAGTAATTAAATATGTTGCAATATCTATAACCAGATTGTTGTTCCTTCAGAAGTGCCAACGAATAACTTTCTTCGACTTGACTTGTTTGTTGATTACTGCTGTTCCAGTATCAAAAACGTACTGGTGAAATAGAACACGATAGAACTGAAAATAGTAAATAAATATATTCATGCATTTCCTAATATTAGGGTGGTCAGCGGGCGAGAGAACTTAGTCCTAACAGACGAACATTCATCGCAGCAGATTTGGAACAACTTGACAGGTGAGTCCATCGCCGTCTTTATGTCCAGGCCAACGATATAAATCGTACATAAGTTAAAAACTCATTGGTACGAGACTATCACCTGGGGATCGAACTCGGCTCTCTCCCATTGAATTCCAGCTAGCGTCACTACATTTTTACATATATAAATATATACATATAAACATTTACAACTACCAACAATACACATACGTACAATGTCGCATATTTCCCGTAAGGGTAGGCAGAGACCATTTTTTCCACTTGCTACGATCCTTACATACGTGTTTCGTATCGTCCAATTTCATTATTTCCTTCAAAATTACTTACTAAACAAAATATCTTCACGCAATTACCAATACGGGGGTAAACAGAGGTCTAGTCTAGTACTAGCAGTACTAGTCTAGTCTCAATTAAGTCCCTTCGACCCACCTTTCACCGAAGATATATTCGGACAACGTGACAGGCGGTGAGTCCGTCGCCGTCTTTATGTCCAAGCCAACGATATAATTCGTACATAAGTTTTTGAAAAAATATATCGAACTGGGGTCTCTTGACTCGAAATTCCTGTCACCTATCCATTAGGCTATCGTGACTTTAAAATTACTGCTAACAATAAAATTACTTACTAACAATACAATATGTTATAGTATATTTTTCTTGTTAATATTATAAATGAGTCGCAGTCGAAGTTGCGAGGATAAGCTAGTCCAGTACACTCAAATAATTTAATAGATTTTGCTATTTTGATTGCAATAGCTCTCTTAGAATTGAATATTAAAATATGGCGTCGATTTAACGCTAGCAAAATTAATAGACATGACAAACAAAACTTACCGCGAATCCGTTCAATTTAATTTAATTCAATAAATGCTAAAAGACACGGCGTGTCTGCTCGCATTGAGTGTTATTTCATAAAACCGTGTTTAATTCCTTCTATTTGTCATCGTGAGGTAAACGCTGTTTACATGACAATAGTTTAAATTCATTGAAATGGGTTCACAAGCCAATGTGGGTGTGGGATATGTCGGTTACTTGATTATACAGTAATATAATGGCAGTGTTAATTTAGATAAATTATTATTTAAATTTGTCTACGGAGCTAGAATGTTTACAAGTTTATTAGTGTACTATACTCTGCAGGCGAGTACGTGCGCATCGTAAATTAAATCGTAGGTTAAAGTAATATCTTCACGCCATAACAGGGGTAGACAGAGTTTTAGATAATTAAGACCTTCAAGAAAAGCTATCCGATCGGCTAGATCCCCTGGCTTTGCGAAGAGATGTTGTTTGCGACATCTCTTTGCATTTTCTATAAGATCTACTACGGGGAGTGCTCCGAGGAATTGTTCGGTTTAATCCCAGCCGTTGAATTTCACCATCGTACCTTACGGCATAGTCAAAAATTTCATCGTCACCACCTATACTGCGCATACCTGAACCAGGCTGCCACTTCAGAACCCTTCTTCCCCAACGGATGCCAGTTATTCGAGCTATTTGGGCGGCCCATTGCCATTTCTGCGTGCTGATCCTTATGGCTATGTCGGCCGGTTCTGCTGCAGTCTTCGTTGCGGGTTATATTTTTTTGGACTACAATGAGCACAGCTCTTTCTATAGCACGCTGAGCAAGTAGAACGATGAGCTAACTTTTAGAGTCGATAGCCGTGTGGTTGGGTGGTCGAAATTTCGAGTCGAGATACCTGAGTTCGATCCCCAGGTGGCAGGTGGCTATGTACGAATGATATCGTTGGCTTGGATATAAAGACGGCGAAAGGCTCACCACCTGTCACGTTGTCCCGAAAATATCTTCGATGGAAGGTGGGTCGAAGATACCTCTGTCTACCCCTGTATTGGGAATTGCGTGAAGATATTTATTGATTTATAGCTAACTTTTAGCTTCTTTTTGCCTCTAGTGAATATCTTTTCCCTTCCCTTTAATAGTCATCTGAAACAAGCATATATCAAATACTACTATTTTAACCACATCCGTTGATTAGTGGCGTACGTACCGGTTTTCATGTTGTTGCCAGCTCAGAGACCCATTCAAGAATCGAACCCGGGATGGGGTCGATTCTTGAATGGGTCAATATAGAAAACCACTTTTTCTACATTTTCTCCGCTTTGTGTGATTGTGGTACCTACGTTGTTTCTGATTCCATAACACGCGTGCTTTAGCTATTTACTTTGGGATCAGAGCAAAGTATGTGATGTTATGCAATCTATGTATGTATATATATTATGTAATCAGATGTATGTCATGAAGATTATATCGGAAAAATACTAACAATTAATATCAATATGGCTGCTCTTCCGCAAATAACCTCGTCTGCAATAATCGTGGGCGTAAATTTATTCGCGTTTACTGGACATGAGGTCAATCAAGAGGTATTTTGTCGTGTTTAGATAAATATCTCAACGTACATCCAGATATTGTTTGCTTCGACACCTCCAAAGCTAGTACACTAATTGGCCCTTCTCAAAGCACAATTTATGTGTTGAGTTAAAATTGACATCGAAATTTGGTAAATTAATTATTTTACATAGTATTATTATACAATTTTTGATTTACATTTTTTAAAGCATAATGCTGAACTTTTATGTCATTAAATTAAAGAGAAAAAATGTTTTTTTAATTTCATAGCATTATTCATAGTATTATTTACAGATTTTGAATAATAAATAAGTAAATACATATATAGATAGGGACAACATCACATACATTGCTCCGATCCCAATGTAAGATGCTAAAGCACTTGAGGTATGGGAATCGGAAACAACGAATGCAACTCAAACACCCGACAAAATGTAGAAAAAGTGATTTTTCTACATTGACCCGACCGGGAATCGAACCCGGGACCTCGAGTTGACGACACCTTGAAAACCAGTGTTTACGCCCCTCGTCCACGGAGGTCGTCAATAGAACTGAATAGAAAATAGAAGTGAAGAGAAAATATTTTTCGGTATACGTATTTTATACCGTGATGTGTTGCCTGCAAATGGTATTTTTCAATGCTTTTATAGTCGCCTCTTGGGTTCACCACGAAAAGAAAGGGATGATTTATTTATGTCAAAACCACACGACAAACTAATGTAACTAACACATAATTAACATACTATCCGTGCCAGCGGTACGCACTAAGGCGTTACAAGAATCCAACATTATAGTTGCGTAAGCCCTAAGACATGCCTTAGGTCGCTTGTTCCGAATTTATAGATGGAGATAATTTTGAATCAACCGGTGATAACTCCTAACGGTTGTGGATATAACCTAACTAGTTTCAGTTAGTGTTACGACACTAACGGATTTTGTGTAATGGCGTATATACTGTGGGATATGTGAACGTATTCAATCATTAAAACATTTTAGAATCTTTAAAAACATAAGGGATGTATACATACATACAGATCGGCCTGTTAAAGTCCACTGCAGGACATAAGACTCTCCCATAGGCAGGATATGTATGTAGCCGAGTGGTTTGGTGGTCGTAATTTCGATTTAAGAGACCCGAGTTCGATCCCCAGATGGCATGGGTCTAATGGGTTTTTCAAAAACTTATGCACGAATTATGTCGAGGGCTTGGACATAAAGACGGCGACAGGCTCATCACCTGTCACGTTGTCCCGAAAATATATTCGGTGGAAGGTGGTTCCGAGGGACTTAATTGTCTAGACTAGACCTCTGTCTAACCCAATCTCTGGGAATTGCGTGAAGATATTTATTTATTTATTTTTAAACTTTATGATAAGGCAGAGGTGTTGTGTCTAGAGCACGGTAGCAGAAAGATAGAAAAAAATATGATAGCACCTAATGGTTAGATGATCGGAATTCGAGTCAAGAGATCCGGACTTATGATTTTTTTCAAACAAAATTTTACGATTTATTTCAACCACTTACACATAAAGACTGCTACATGCTCACCACCTGTCCCGTTGTTCCAAAAAATGTCTTCGTCTAAAGATGGGTCGTAACGTAACTTAATTGTTTAGGCTTCTGTCTAGCATAGTATTGAAAATGTTGTAAAGAATTTTTTTTTTTACTTGATGTAGTTCTTTTATTTACTTGATGTAGTTCTTGTCAAAATTCTCTAAATTGTAAAGTTTAAATATTATTATTATAGCGTCGCTTGAATGTTTGTAAACCAATTCCACGTTCTCTCAGAGTAATTGTGAACTACTTTAACAAAATATGCTTTGTATATGTTATTTTGGTCTGACATTTTAGACATGGTTATCCCGCCATCTATCGGTTGTCATTAGGATATTCTAGGCTCCTTGGTACCTTACCGCTGCTTTTTAAAAACCTTAATCGCCTATTATTATTAAATTACGATGATCACCGCAGGAAGAAAGGGGCTAGTATTCTTTCGCCGGTATCAAACCACGTCCAATGTATCTAAAAAATAAATATCTTCAGGCCATTCCCAATACAGGGGCAGACAGAGGTCTAGACAATTAAATCCTTTCTATCCAACTTACATCGAAGACATTTTTGGAGCAACGTGACAGGTGGTAAGTCTGACGCCGTCTTCTATCTATCTACCGTCGTTATGTATCTATATATCTATAAAATCCATTGCATTTTAATTATTATTGATAAATGCTGTCTGTATATAAAAAAATAACACATTACTAATAATGCGCTTCTCCTTTAAAATAGCTAAAATATACCACAAAATTAACTCCACACATTCGAAAACCGTGATTGATTGTTTGCTTATTTCCATTAAACTTTGACCTGATTGCCGCAGTCATTCCATTACTCGTATCATTACGCCCGAGACGATTGAGTGGACGTGTAGCGTTAAGCAAAATCAATAAACTACCGGCTGAATTGCAAAATGAATAATTTGTATAGAGATGTACCGAACGCGATTTAATTGTGTTATTGATAATCGATTTTAGTTATTTAGTAATTGATTTGTGATACACGTAGCCGAGTTGTTGGGTGGTCGGAATTTCGAGTCGAGAGACCCGAGTTCGATTCCCAGGTGGCAGTACCAATGAGTTTTTCAAAAACTTATGTACGAATTTCATCGTTGGCTTGGACATAAAGGCGGCGACGGGCTCACCACCTGTCACGTTGTCCCGAAAATATCTTCGGTGGAAGGTGGGTCAAAGGGACTTAATTGTCTAGACTTGACCTCTGTCTACCCCTGTATTGGGAATTGCGTGAAGATTTGTGATACACGTAATTAGGGGGGAGGGGATGATTATAAACATATATATGCATGCAGTAATAAATACACACACATATACGTAAAGATTGTGTAAATATTAACAAATCTATGAGTATAGTATTAATAAATCTATATTTAAAAAAGTATTTTATTCATTTAATCTTTAATGCGATACCGTATATAAGATCACAAAAGGTGGAGTTCATGCCTACTGACATTCTTTCTCAGTCAACCAATAGTATGATTAAATTTGTGTTAGGCGCGATAAAGTTAAAAGAAAAACTTAAATACAATCTATAGACATACATAAAATCCTTACGTATCTAAGTGTATTAGTTGTGTATACGAAAGCCCAGTAGTTGGGTGATCGGAATTCGAGTCAAGAGATCCGAGTTCGATCCCCAGGAGCAATTGAAAAGTGTGTCGGAAGAATTGAATAGTCCAGACCTCTGGCTACCCTTGCATTGCGACGTGTATGAATAAATTAAAATAAAAACTTAACCGCAACCAGGCACGTCACTAGAACAAACTCGTATTTCGTCTGATACATTAATTATAATTCACCGATACATTCATGCCGCCGGGATATGAATTATCGAAAATTTAATTGAAATATAAAATATGACATTCGCAATTTGAATGCTCCCGGGCTATTTGATAGGCTGTATCTATCAACGAACGACATGAGTAGTGGTTGTTCAATTGATTAATGTTGGCAGATTCATTAAAATTAATGAATTATTAAATAGGGTTTGTCGTAGTAAACCGTTACCGGTATATCGCCGTTATTGCGCTAGGAAAGAGACGGTTTTGACTCGTCGATATTGTATCGTTAAGTCAATTCCACTTTGAAGAGCAATATTTAAAAATATGTATCTTTACACCATTGCCAGTACTGGATAGGCAGTTAAGTCCTTTTGTAAGGATTATGACAAGCCCTACATAACGCAAAAGGCTTTGCTTTTCTCAAACAAGTCCAATGAAGTCTGCATTGAAAAGACTATACTATTGTCTAGACCTATGACTACCATAAAAAGAAAACAATATTTTAAGTGCGCAAACATGTCACGATCTTATAAGTCACGATAGCCGTGTGTTTGGGTGATAGGAATTGAATCAAGGGACCCGAGTTCGATTCCCAGGTGGCAGTACCAATGAGTTTTTCAAAACTTATACACGACATATCGTTGGTTTAGACACAAAGTGGCGACAGGCTCACCACCTGTCACGTTGTCCTGAAAATATCTTCGGTGGAAGGTGGGTCAAAGGGACTTAATTGTCTAGACTTGACCTCTGTCTACCCCTGTATTGGGAATTGCGTGAAGATTTGTGATACACGTAATTAGGGGGGGGGGGGAGGGGGTGATTATAAAAATATATATGCATGTAGTAATAAATACACACACATATACGTAAAGATTGTGTAAATATTAACAAATCTATGAGTGTAGTATTGATAAATCTATATTTAAAAAAGTATTTAATTTATTTATGTAATCTTTAATGCGATACCGTATATAAGATCGCAGAAAGGTGGACTTTATGCCTACTGACATTCTTTCTCAGTCAACCAATAGTATGATTAAATTTGTGTTAGGCGCGATAAAGTTAAAAGAAAAAACTTAAATACAATCTATAGACATACATAAAATCCTTACGTATCTAAGTGTATTAGTTGTGTATACGAAAGTCCAGTAGTTGGGTGATCGGAATTCAAGTCAAGAGATTCGAGTTCGATCCCCAGGAGCAATTGAAAAGTGTGTCGGAAGAATTGAATAGTCCAGACCTCTGGCAACCTGCAAGGGTTGCGACGTGTATGAATAAATTAAAATAAAAAATTAACCGCAACCAGGCACGTCACTAGAACAAACTCGTGTTTCGTCTGATACATTAATTATAATTCACCGATACATTCATGCCGCCGGGATATGAATTATCGAAAATTTAATTGAAATATAAAATATGACATTCGCAATTTGAATGCTCCCGGGCTATTTGATAGGCTGTATCTATCAACGAACGACATGAGTAGTGGTTGTTCAATTGATTAATGTTGGCAGATTCATTAAAATTAATGAATTATTAAATAGGGTTTGTCGTAGTAAACCGTTACCGGTATATCGCCGTTATTGCGCTAGGAAAGAGACGGTTTTGACTCGTCGATATTGTATCGTTAAGTCAATTCCACTTTGAAGAGCAATATTTAAAAATATGTATCTTTACACCATTGCCAGTACTGGGATAGGCAGTTAAGTCCTTTTGTAAGGATTATGACAAGCCCTACATTACGCGAAAGGCTTTGCTTTTCTCAAACAAGTCCAATGAAGTCTGCATTGAAAAGACTATACTATTGTCTAGAGCTATGACTACCATAAAAAGAAAACAATATTTTTAAGTGCGCAAACATGTCACGATCTTATAAGTCACGATAGCCGTGTGTTTGGGTGATAGGAATTCGAATCAAGGGACCCCGAGTTCGATCTCCAGGTGGTAGGCTCGTACCAATGATTCTTTTCAAAACTTATACACGACATATCGTTGGTTTAGACACAAAAGTGGCGACAGGCTCACCACCGGTCACATTGTCCCAAAAAATTTCTTCGATGGGAGGCAGATGGAAAGGACGAGACCTACACCAGTATTAGAAATAGTGTGATGATTTTTTTTAATAAAAACCAATCGTTAAACCAATGTATAGATGAAAGGAGTAGGTTACGTACTTTTAGAGATTTGTAATTAAATGAATCATTTGCAATGGTGTTATTGCGATGGAGTTATGTAAATGATGTCTGTCAGTTCAAGGGATATTAAATTAATTTATTGGCGAATCGTTAGGCTGCTCGGAATATTACTTAAGACATGGAAATAAATAGGAGTTATTAATTAAAGAAAGATTTAAATGAAAAACTGTTGGTTATTTATGTATTATTTTCTGAACTTTTGTATATTAAATACGTACATAGATAGATAGGAACAATATCATGTATATTGCTCCGTGTAAGGTGCTGTAAAGCTCTTGTGAATAATGAATACGTTTTTTTTTATCACAGATTAGAAAACCCGCCATTACACCATAGAATAGTTACTCTTCCCAAAGTGATATGACTTATTAAAATCACATCACTTTGATCATTGATTACATCGTATGACATTATTCATACGCGAGAAATAAATTCTATAGTAAAATCTTCACGCCATTCCCAATAGAGAGGTAGACAGAGGTTTAGACAATTAAGTCCTTTCGACGACCCACCTCAACGCGAGCCCGTTGACATAATGGCATCTCTATAGCAATGAATTTCTGCAAAATAACACCAGAGTCTAACTAACTTCTTAAAGTGTTTAAAAGATAAGAAAATAGCCATAGTCTTGTCTGTGCGCGGCGTAAGCTTTGTCTAATCTCTTTAAGGCTTTATTACAGTAATAAGAACCTACAGTCCAGGAGCTTAATTTACACAGCTCAGTCACAAAATCAATTACCGATTCCAATGAGTGATTAGCTGCTAAGCCTATCCTGTCGGTGCCTAGCAGGGGCCTAACAGACCACCTACGCACAGATACTGCATTACCCAATGCTTTGAAACCGGCAGTTATAAAGTAAAAATAAAAATAAATAAATATCTTCACGCAATTACCAATATGTATAGACAAAGGTCCTTCCACCGAAGGTATTTTCGTGACGGGTGGTCACGTTGTCCCGAAAATATCATCCAACGTCTTCTCGTCTTTATGTCCAAGCCAACGATATATTTTGTACATAATTTTTGAAACATCTATTGGCACGTGCCTGCCACCTAGGGATCGAACACGGGTCTCTCGACTCGAAATCCCGACCACCCAACCACTCGGCTGTTGTGACAATTTCTTTATTATTTATTTCTGGAAGTTGAAGAGTCAAATCAAAATTCAAAACAATTTTATTATATTTACTATTTTGTTATTATGAGTATTACACCATGTCTTAAATGCAGATCTAGACAAACTTATAAGGCAGCAGCGCGTTTAAGGTCTCTGATATTGCAGCAGCTAAACCCAATTATCAGGTAGCAATTCTGGAGAGTAACCTCCTTCTGGGAGTATATATTTTATCATACAGAATTTATCTTCTAGTCAGTGCCGACATGACAGCTTTTGAAAAGGTTTATGCAAGTTAAAGCCCCATCATTCAGCTGGTGAAGGGCGGTAGAGTCTATGATATCAGGTGTTTATATGATAGAAATCCTCCCTTATGGGAGAGGCCTGCGTCCTGCAATGGAATTTTAGATGCTGGCATAATGATGATGATGAATATCTGCTTACCCTTATAGAAAACAAGCGTCAGATTTGGTTAGGTTACGAAACGGATCCATATGGATGCATTCCGAAATTTTTCTCTTGTTATTAATTTGGTTAATTCTCTGTTATTTACATACTCTGTGCTATGGATGACACAGAATTATAGTATTTATTAAGTTAGTTGATATTGAATCAACGTACTTAATAAATACTTTTACTTGACGTAAAAGAATTTATTAAGAACCTTGATTCAATATCAACGTGCTCCTTAGACCAGAAATAGATTTTATCTTCTATTAGCGTAATGTGAAATCTTGTAATGTTTGACATGAGAGAATGCAAAATGTATTTATAATTTCTTCCACTCAAACTGTTAGTCCATTTGCCGAGCTCCGTGGATGACCAGCTCGGTTCCCGGGTTCGATTCCCGGTCGAGTCAATATATAAAACACTTATTATAATTTTTTTCGGGTCTACTTGTGGTACCTTCATTGTTTCTGATTCCATAACATACGTGCTTAAGCTGCTTACTTTGGGATCAGAGTAATGTATGTGATGTTGTCTTTATCTGTGTATGTATTTATTATATTAATCCCACTACAACTTACGGTTATGTGGTGTATTAGGAACGTGGTTTAAAAACGAACTACTACTAACAATGCTTTTCCTCTTTCGTCGTCTCCCATGACCTCCCCAGGAAGAACAAATTGATATAAAATGTTATTAGACAGTCATATTTTATTCTTTCTTTATAAAATAAAAAAATATCTTCACGCAATTCCCAATACAGAGCAAGACAGAGGTCTAGTCTAGACAATTAAGTCCCTTCGATCCACCTTCCGGCGAAAATATTTTCGGGACAACGTGACAGGTGGTGAGCCCGTCGCCGTCTTTATGTCTAAGTCAATAATATCGTTGTATAATTCGTACATAGTGTCTTAAATATTATAGACAATATATACTACACAAAATCCTCGCGAACGATAGTATAAACCTTATATTTTGCAAAAATTCTATTGCTACGAGCCTGCTATCCGGGGATCGAACTAGGTTCTCTTGACTCGATTTCCGATCACTCAACCACTCAGCTATCGTGGCTGTTACGTATACGATGTCACAAGTCGCTGTACTATTGTCGGTACGCATCAATCCAATTTCATAGTTACAAACACATTTTTCTAGATTAGTCCCAATTCATTTACACAGCCCAGTACCGTGCTTGTTTTTGGCGCTTAATACCAATGCTTAGTGCAATAAAGAATAAATTACAAAATAAAATAAAATTCGCAATTAAAAGGGGACTCGAACCTGCAATCCTTTGCTTCGAAGGCAGGATCACTGCCAACCAGGCTATCGGATCGTCAGTCGGTTTAGTATAAGTGTTGCTACAGACCATTCAGAAGTTTATATAATTACTAGCCTAGCAAACGTTGTTTTGTTATATAAATATTTAATATGGCTATAAATAATAGGGATTGATTATAGAAGGGCAAAAATGTAGGATTGTATGTATTTGTGAATTCAGAATAAAAAAAAAAAGAAAAACTTAAAAAAATACGGGTAGATCTTCCTTAACATTTAGAGGTATGAATAATAGATGTCCGATTCTCAAACTAATCAACATGCACACAAAATTTCACGAAAATCGGTCGAGCCGTTTCTGAGGAGTTTAATTTTTAACAGTGGTAGAGCCACGCATCGGCTTTTGTTGTTGCATGAATGGGCCGGCTCGACCGGGGAAGTATCACAACCTCACAGAATACCGGCGTAAAGTAGAAGTCCCACTATTCTGAGAGGTGGGGGGGGGGGGGTGTACTCTAAGGTCGGCAACGCATCTGCTATGCCTCTGGTATAGCGGGTGTTCATGGGCGGCGGTAATCACTTACCATCACGTGAACCTCGACACCGTGACACGAGAATTTTATATATTAAAATATAATCAAAAGAAACAATTCAATTATTTAGATCTTTTTAACAATTCAATTATTTAGACATTTCACAAGAGCTTATTTGTGATGACCTGACAAGTGTTGAGCCTGTCATATTCTTATTGCGCAACTATAATTAAAAAAACTATACAAATAAAATTGGGGTGTCTATTTGTAATATTGAAGTAACCATTTTTAATACGTGTATATGAATATATACGGTACATACACCAAAATATTTTTTTAGAATTTTGTCTGTCTGTCTGTTTGTTCCGGCTAATCTTTGAAATGGCTGAACCGATTTTAACGGGACTATAACTGACAGATGTTATAAGGACTAACTTAATTTGTGATTGAAGTCTAAACACTTCATTTTAATTCAAACGACCAATCAGATAATATATCGACATGATTAAATTACTTTCCCAACACTGATCCAGTGTATTGCGTATTCGTTGTTAAGTGTACAGAGAAATATGCTTTTTCTTTATCGTGCAAGATAGCGAGGCGCCAATAGATTCCCAGGTCGTGTGTCGCCGCGGAATGTATTAGTTCGATACCCAGGCTGACACTTTATAGTTTCAGCACTACTCGTACTTTCGAATTGTGAATTAGATCATCTATAGTTCAAATTTCTAATACACACACAGACAAATAATAATATCGATACTTAAAGAGATGTATTGAGTACTCGTGTTTATAGCCTATGGTTTGGTCCATGGTTAAAAATATGCTTTTACTTATTTCGCATTTTATATCTTCACGTAATTGCTATACTGGGGTAAGCAGAGGTCTAGACTAAAAACTTCTTACGCCTCTATTTTCTGGTGGTGGTGATCTGATAGTCATCAACTAAACTACCATCGCGTATGCTAGAGTTATATATGCTTTTATCAAATGACATTTTTTTAATTGTTTTACTTTGATGATAATTCATGAGGGCTTGGTGGTCGGAATTTCGAGTCAAGAGAACAGAGTTCGATTCCCAGGTGGCAGGTTCGTACCAATGAGTTTTACAAAAACTTATGTACGAATTATAACGTTGTCTTGACATAACGGCGACGGGCTCACCACCTGTACGTAGTCGGGTGAAGTGTCGAAGTCTAAGTCGGTGTCGAAGGTGGGTCAAAGGACTTAATTGTCAAGACCAGACCTCTGTCTACCCCTGTCTTGGGAATTGCGTGAAGATATTTATTTGTAATTTATTTATTTGAGAAAAAAGGTGTAACTCCTGTTAATATGTAAAATATAAAGCACAAAAATATAATCAAAAGAAACAATTCAATTATTTAGATCTTTTTAACAATTCAATTATTTAGACATTTCACAAGAGCTTATTTGTGATGACCTGACAAGTGTTGAGCCTGTCATATTCTTATTGCGCAACTATAATTAAAAAAACTATACAAATAAAATTGGGGTGTCTATTTGTAATATTGAAGTAACCATTTTTAATACGTGTATATGAATATATACGGTACATACACCAAAATATTTTTTTAGAATTTTGTCTGTCTGTCTGTTTGTTCCGGCTAATCTTTGAAATGGCTGAACCGATTTTAACGGGACTATAACTGACAGATGTTATAAGGACTAACTTAATTTGTGATTGAAGTCTAAACACTTCATTTTAATTCAAACGACCAATCAGATAATATATCGACATGATTAAATTACTTTCCCAACACTGATCCAGTGTATTGCGTATTCGTTGTTAAGTGTACAGAGAAATATGCTTTTTCTTTATCGTGCAAGATAGCGAGGCGCCAATAGATTCCCAGGTCGTGTGTCGCCGCGGAATGTATTAGTTCGATACCCAGGCTGACACTTTATAGTTTCAGCACTACTCGTACTTTCGAATTGTGAATTAGATCATCTATAGTTCAAATTTCTAATACACACACAGACAAATAATAATATCGATACTTAAAGAGATGTATTGAGTACTCGTGTTTATAGCCTATGGTTTGGTCCATGGTTAAAAATATGCTTTTACTTATTTCGCATTTTATATCTTCACGTAATTGCTATACTGGGGTAAGCAGAGGTCTAGACTAAAAACTTCTTACGCCTCTATTTTCTGGTGGTGGTGATCTGATAGTCATCAACTAAACTACCATCGCGTATGCTAGAGTTATATATGCTTTTATCAAATGACATTTTTTTAATTGTTTTACTTTGATGATAATTCATGAGGGCTTGGTGGTCGGAATTTCGAGTCAAGAGAACAGAGTTCGATTCCCAGGTGGCAGGTTCGTACCAATGAGTTTTACAAAAACTTATGTACGAATTATAACGTTGTCTTGGACATAACGGCGACGGGCTCACCACCTGTACGTAGTCGGGTGAAGTGTCGAAGTCTAAGTCGGTGTCGAAGGTGGGTCAAAGGGACTTAATTGTCAAGACCAGACCTCTGTCTACCCCTGTCTTGGGAATTGCGTGAAGATATTTATTTGTAATTTATTTATTTGAGAAAAAAAGGTGTAACTCCTGTTAATATGTAAAATATAAAGCACAAAAATATAATTCGCGTTAAGTATCAAAGAAATGGTCTATACATACTATTTTATGTAATCTAAAAATTAGAATTAAGTCCCAAAAGAGAAATTTTGAAGTTATTTATAAGATATGTTTAGTCGCAAATGTTATCTCCTCGCATGTAAATAATATTGGAAAGGTGTTTAAGATCAGCGATGGTGTCTATCTTTCAGTGATAAATCTAGAAATTTCTTCGATATTCAACGCTATCGATTAAATATTGTGTTTGTATTCACAGATGTACTAATACTGTTTCAAAATTTTAAAACAAAATGTTAAACCTCTACTTAATCAACATTTTAAATTATAAGGTAACCGGCAATTTTGAGAAGAACTAAAACCATAATTAGGCAGACTACCTACTGAACAAAGGAGTGAAAGAAAGAAGAAGAAATAAAAAAAATATTTACCGCTGCAACAAAAAGCTTACTTTATAATATAAATATTAAAACTAAAACTTAGCTTTAATTTTACATTAATTTTAACATTAATTATTGGGTTGCAGCAACAAAACGGTCACCGACTCAGTGTAATGCTGTACCCATGTTACCACAATCACAGCTCTTCCTTGTCACTCCCATGACTGACTTGATACTGGCAGAATTTTATCAAGAGAGGCCATAAACCAAAAGAAAAGGAGAAGAACCACAGCTCTGTTATACTATTAGAGCCATGAATAAATAAATAAACAAATAAATACGTTAGTTGGCCGACTAGCATATTTTTATTGTTTATATTTATTGTTTTATTGTTTATAATTAAGGCACGATAGCCGAGTTGTTGGGTGGTCGGAATTTCGAGTCGAGATACCCGAGTTCGATCCCCAGGTGGCAGTACCAATGAATTTTTCAAAAACTTATGTACGAATTTCATCGTTGGCTTGGACATAAAGGCGGCGACAGGCTCACCTCCTGTCACGTTGTCCCGAAAATATCTTCGGTGGAAGGTGGGTCAAAGGGACTTAATTGTCTAGACTTGACCTCTGTCTACCCCTGTATTGGGAATTGCGTGAAGATATTTATTTATTTATTATTTATATTTCATAGTTTGTACAACGCAATATCTTAAATTGCCATACGAAAAATAGTAAAAAAATCACAATAGCCGAGAGGTTGGGTGGTAGGAATTTCGAGTCAAGGGTCCCGAGTTCGATCCCCAGGTGGCAGGCTCGTACTAATGCGGTTTTTCAAAAACTTTTGTACGAATTATCGTTGGCTTCGACATTATGACGGGGACAGCCTCACCAACTGTCACGTTGTCCCAACAAAATGTCTTCGGTGAAAGGTGGTTCGAAAGGACTTAATTGTCTAGACCTCTTTCTACCGCAGCATTAGGAATGGCGTGAAGAAATGTTTTTTTTATTTCATCGTAATCTACTCGGAGCGCAGTCATCGTTATATTTCACTGCGCCTATAGATAGCGTAGAAAAAGTCGGGGGATAAGAGCTTGTTAAGAAAATTATATTTTAATAACACTCGCAATATGGGTGTCCAATTAATTACGTCGACGAGGTCCATTACAACAAAATGGCTGAACTAAATTGATTAAATATATTATAGGTAATGTATCCAAGGCGGCGAAGTAGTATTTAAATATAATCGTAATCAATTTTGCTGTCTGTACGAGTGCCTATGGCGCCACATTCTTGTTCTAGCTGCTAAAGATTAGTGTTATTAATAAAAAATATAAGTTTGTCTGTTGGTTTTTATTTATTTATTATTTATTTATCTTCACGCAAAGTCCCTGACGGGGCAGCCAGAGATAACAGATCGCCAAGTGTTACGATCCTTACACACCTCTTTCTCTTCTTTCAGCGCTATATATTTTCTTCACCATTCGGTCTTCGCTCATTCGTTCAAAGAGCCCAAACCATCGAAGCACGCCCTTATCAATTTTTGTGATAAGGTCATTTTTTAAAACTACCATATTGCGAATCTCTTCGTTTCGCTTTCGGACGGCCATGGTGATGTGTTAGTTTTAAGTTATTAGTTTTGTATATTAGAGTTTTTTTCTCCCAAATATATCTGGAGCCACGGTACCGATTGTTTAAGTGATCGTATTCTAATCAGGAGACGAGAGTTCGATCCCCGGTACCGATACTGATACTGCGATCGCCAATCCGCTCACAACATACGGGAAAAAAAAAAGATTTAACCTGCAAAGGCAGAATTAATGCGGAAATAAGAGCATAAAATGAGAAGCATTTGCCCTGCAGAGGCACAGATAGGATAAATTCTCCTTCTTTCTTTCTTCTTTTGTAGGCCGATGTATGTACGTTATTTGTAAATTAAAACCATTTACTTTAGATCAGTTCTTACATCCATCGCCTCTCCGAGAAACAATACCTTGCATATCATACACAAAATACGTCATAAACGTAGCAAAAAGATACTAATGTTATCGTGTGTGGTGTGATGTTCAAATATTTCCCATTCAAAAATCATTCATCGTGCCAAAATAACTTTTCACTAAAAAAAGAAGAGTGATACGGAAAGGGAAAAGAGGACTGACAAATTTAAGCATTTTTGGATCAGCATCTGGGTTTTGATTTGCATTGATTTATGGATCTTTTGAATGTTTTTTTTAGAAATGAGGATTGTGGTTACTAAGGATACTAAGTGAAAGTGAGGGAAATTATTCTTTTGTAGAACGTTGTGATCAAAAAGGAGAAAATACAAATTAAATAGAAAGGTATATTTGAATGGTTTGCGCGTATAGAGAGGATATACGAGTACATTTAAACATCTGCCTAGAGTACGAACATTCATATTTATCACACACTATATGTTTGCTTTGGGCTCCGAACCAGTAACCCTTAGCTGCGAAGGCAGAGTTACTACCTACAAGGCTATAATGTCGTAATTTAATTTCTACATATAATATGTTGTTGACATTTATTTTACAACAAACGTTTGGTGCCCTCTACGCGGCATTAAATCGACAGTTACCTCCACGATGTCACGATAGCCGAATGGTCGGAATTTCGAGTCAAGAGACCAGTGTTCGATCCCCAGGTTGCAGGCTCGTACCAACGGATTTTTCAAAAACGAATTATATCGTTGACTTGGGCGTAAAGACGGCGACGGGCTCACCGACTGTCACGTTGTCCAGAAAATATCTTCGGTGGAAGGTGGGACGAAGGGTCTTAATTGTCTAGACTAGACCTCTGTCTACCCCTGTACTGGGAGTAGCGTGAAGATATTTATTTATTTATAGTTACTTCCTCCAATACCATACAAACCACGTGTAACCTTTGAACATGCATCAAGGCAGGACAGGTTACCATTTATTGTTTTGTACCGTACACATAGTATTTATTACTAGATAATGAATAACCTGGTCTGTAATAGAGTATAGATAATTTATTGCATTACGTATTAATAGGAATAGTCAGCGACAGGCGCCAGTTGGTTAATGCTGGGACAGATCGATTGATTGATTAATGTTTGTATTATAATCGGATTCAGTGTATCGATTGATTTGTTATAGACGTACGATGGATACGATCGAGTGGGCATGATATGCCATGTCGATTAGGGATGTGCGATACCGAATGATTGCAATCGAATCGATTAGTGATTTTCTTTAGTCATTTCGATTGTTAATATTCAAATAGCAAATCTTACTATTATTACAGTTATTGTCACGAAATCCGAGCGGTTGGATCGGAATTCGAGTAAAAAGAATTCGAAGTCAAGTCTGTCATGGAGCAACGATCCCAAGGTGACAGGCTCGTACCAATGGGTTTCTTCAAAAACTTGTACATAAGATTTTATCGGTGTTATTAAGAATTATACCGTTGGCTTGAACATACAGCGGGGACGGGCTCACCACCTGTCACGTTGTCTCAAAAAAGGTCTTCGGTTTAAGTTGATTAGAAACGACTTAATTGTCGAGAACTCTGTCTACACCAGTATTAGGAATTGCGTGAAGATATTTATTATTATTTATTTGTATGAAATTTGGCACAGAAATTCCTTCTAGATCAGTGACATACAGATACGGAGCACACACGAGTGCGAAAAATATGATACATGATATGGAATAACGATTATTTAATTTAGATATCGAGAGTCCAGATGACGGATATAGTCTACTTTTACTTTGGTACTGGTAAATTAATAAATTCAGGGAAAAAGTCACGATAGCCGAGTGGGTGAGTGGTCGGAATTTCGAGTCGAGAGACCCGAATTCGATCCCCAAGTCGTACCAATGGATTTTTTCAAACCGATGTACGATTCATATCGTTGGCTTGGACTAAAAGACGGCGACGGGCTCACCACCTGTCACGTTGTCCCAAAAAAATGTCTTCGTTCGAAAGGACTTAATTGTCTAGACTAGACCTCTGTCTACCTCTGTATTGGGAATTGCGTGAAGCTATTTATTTATTTATTTGTATGAAATTTGGCACAGAAATTCCTTCTAGATCAGTGACATACAGATACGGAGCACACACGAGTGCGAAAAATATGATACATGATATGGAATAACGATTATTTAATTTAGATATCGAGAGTCCAGATGACGGATATAGTCTACTTTTACTCTGGTACTGGTAAATTAATAAATCTTGCGGGAAAAAGTCACGATAGCCGAGTGGTTGGGTGGTCGGAATTTCGAGTCGAGAGACCCGAGTTCGATCCCCAAGTGGCAGGCTCGTACTAATGCGGTTTTTCAAAAACTTTTGTACGAATTATCGTTGGCTTCGACATTATGACGGGGACAGCCTCACCAACTGTCACGTTGTCCCAACAAAATGTCTTCGGTGAAAGGTGGTTCGAAAGGACTTAATTGTCTAGACCTCTTTCTACCGCAGCATTAGGAATGGCGTGAAGAAATGTTTTTTTTATTTCATCGTAATCTACTCGGAGCGCAGTCATCGTTATATTTCACTGCGCCTATAGATAGCGTAGAAAAAGTCGGGGGATAAGAGCTTGTTAAGAAAATTATATTTTAATAACACTCGCAATATGGGTGTCCAATTAATTACGTTGACGAGGTCCATTACAACAAAATGGCTGAACTAAAGTGATTAAATATATTAAAAGTAATGTATCCAAGGCGGCGAAGTAGTATTTAAATATAATCGTAATAAATTTTGCTGTCTGTACGAGTGCCTATGGCGCCATTCATTGCGCATTCTTGTTCTAGCTGCTAAAGATTAGTGTTATTAATAAAAATATAAGTTTGTTAGTTTTTATCTATTTATTATTTATTTATTCACGCGTGCCCCTGACGGGCAGCTAGAGATAAAAGATCGCCAAGTGTTACGATCCTTACACACCTCTTTCTTCTTTCAGATTCATCATTTTATTCATACTTCATCTTTTCAAGTTAGTTGAGTCTTCGAAGGTTAGTCTCGGCCTACCTTGACCCCTTTTAATATTAACTTTCGCGCTATATATTTTCTTCACCATTCGGTCTTCGCTCATTCGTTCAAAGAGCCCAAACCATCGAAGCACGCCCTTATCAATTTTTGTGATAAGGTCATTTTTTAAAACTACCATATTGCGAATCTCTTCGTTTCGCTTTCGGACGGCCATGGTGATGTGTTAGTTTTAAGTTATTAGTTTTGTATATTAGAGTTTTTTTCTCCCAAATATATCTGGAGCCACGGTACCGATTGTTTAAGTGATCGTATTCTAATCAGGAGACGAGAGTTCGATCCCCGGTACCGATACTGATACTGCGATCGCCAATCCGCTCACAACATACGGGAAAAAAAGATTTAACCTGCAAAGGCAGAATTAATGCGGAAATAAGAGCATAAAATGAGAAGCATTTGCCCTGCAGAGGCACAGATAGGATAAATTCTCCTTCTTTCTTTCTTCTTTTGTAGGCCGATGTATGTACGTTATTTGTAAATTAAAACCATTTACTTTAGATCAGTTCTTACATCCATCGCCTCTCCGAGAAACAATACCTTGCATATCATACACAAAATACGTCATAAACGTAGCAAAAAGATACTAATGTTATGGTGTGTGGTGTGATGTTCAAATATTTCCCATTCAAAAATCATTCATCGTGCCAAAAGAACTTTTCACTAAAAAAAGAAGAGTGATACGGAAAGGGAAAAGAGGACTAACAAATTTAAGCATTTTTGGATCAGCATCTGGGTTTTGATTTGCATTGATTTTTGGATCTTTTGAATGTTTTTTTTAGAAATGAGGATTGTGGTTACTAAGGATACTAAGTGAAAGTGAGGGAAATTATTCTTTTTGTAGAACGTTGTGATCAAAAAGGAGAAAATACAAATTAAATAGAAAGGTATATTTGAATGGTTTGCGCGTATAGAGAGGATATACGAGTACATTTAAACATCTGCCTAGAGTACGAACATTCATATTTATCACACACTATATGTTTGCTTTGGGCTCCGAACCAGTAACCCTTAGCTGCGAAGGCAGAGTTACTACCTACAAGGCTATAATGTCGTAATTTAATTTCTACATATAATATGTTGTTGACATTTATTTTACAACAAACGTTTGGTGCCCTCTACGCGGCATTAAATCGACAGTTACCTCCACGATGTCACGATAGCCGAATGGTCGGAATTTCGAGTCAAGAGACCAGTGTTCGATCCCCAGGTTGCAGGCTCGTACCAACGGATTTTTCAAAAACGAATTATATCGTTGACTTGGGCGTAAAGACGGCGACGGGCACACCGACTGTCACGTTGTCCCGAAAATATCTTCGGTGGTAGGTGGGTCGAAGGGACTTAATTGTCTAGACTAGACCTCTGTCTACCCCTGTATTGGGAATTGCGTGAAGATATTTTTTTTGCGCGAATTTTGGGATACTGCGATGGATAATTCACAAATCGTGTATAAGTTTTGTAATACTTATCTACTATAGACTCGAATTACAATCACCCAACCTCTCGACTGCCATGGTTATGTTTCGCTAATAAGCGCTATGTATGAGTTTCTTTCTGCACTATAGCTATTTAAAACCTGAACAGATATGGATGTAAAGAATCCTGAAATTATTTCCACTGACACTGGCTGTAGACTTCAGTAAAAAAATTGCGGCACTCCATTTTCAAATTTGAAAAAAGTTTTAGCTCGTTTTGTGGGACTGTGGTCTGTTTTCTTGTTTTTTTTATGCAATTATTATAGCAGAAACTACATTATAAAGTTCTATCGTAGTGACGCATTTAGGTCGTACTTAAAGCATGGTAATGCTGAGTGAATGCGTCTGTTTGCGCGTTCGCTTACGCGCATTAATCTATCAATTTGCTGATAAATCAACGCGTGAGTACAGGTAAACAAGAATCTAATATGCGTTATCATTCAACGATATTTTACACCAAATAGTGGGGTAGTAAGATATCTAGACTGTAAAGTCCTTTCGACCCAATTTTCACGGAAGCTTATTTGGGATAACGTGACAGGCGGTGAGCCCATCATCGTCATAATTTAAATAAATACATACTTACATAGGGTCAAGACCATATACATTGCTCCGATCCTAATGTGACCAGCTTAAGTAATTGTATTGTGGAACCAGAAACAACAAAGGTATTACAAACACCCAAACCCGAGAAATGTAGAAAAAGTATCTTCTAGATTGAGTCGACCGGGATTCAATCTCTGAGCTGTTCACACCATGAACCCCGTTTTTCGGGGTTCGACTCTCGGTCGGATCAATGTAGAAAACACTTTATCTACATTGTCTAGATGTTTGTGGTACCTTCGTTGTTTCCGATTCCATAATACAAGTGCTTTCTATGGGATCAGAGCAATGTAAGTGATATATTTAGTGTAATATTAGTTAGGCTAGGATTATAGCTACTGGGCATGGTAATTAATTAGGTGTTTAGGGGTTTAATTTCGCTGGAACACTCATCTGGGTGATGAACACTTTTGTACTCGAGTCAAATATTCATGTTCACATGTTTGCACTTTTACTGACAAAAAAATACATCTTCACGCAATTTCCAATAAAGAGGCATACAGAGGTTTAGTCAATAATTTTTCGACCCACCTTCTAGCGAAGGTAGTTTTGGGACAAACGACTGGTGGTGAGTCTGTCGTCGTCTTTATAACCGTCATCGAGTAACAAAAGGGCTTTTTGAAAAACTATTGGTGCGAGCCTACTTCCTGGATATACAATAGGTAAAATTAATATCCATGTGGACATAGCCGAGTGGTTGGGTGGTCGGAATTTCGAGTCAAGAGACCAGTGTTCGATCCCCAGGTTGCAGGCTCGTACCAACGGATTTTTCAAAAACGAATTATATCGTTGACTTGGGCGTAAAGACGGCGACGGGCTCACCGACTGTCACGTTGTCCAGAAAATATCTTCGGTGGAAGGTGGGACGAAGGGACTTAATTGTCTAGACTAGACCTCTGTCTACCCCTGTACTGGGAATAGCGTGAAGATATTTATTTATTTATAGTTACTTCCTCCAATACCATACAAACCACGTGTAACCTTTGAACATGCATCAAGGCAGGACAGGTTACCATTTATTGTTTTGTACCGTACACATAGTATTTATTACTAGATAATGAATAACCTAGTCTGTAATAGAGTATAGATAATTTATTGCATTACGTATTAATAGGAATAGTCAGCGACAGGCGCCAGTTGGTTAATGCTGAGACAGATCGATTGATTGATTAATGTTTGTATTATAATCGGATTCAGTGTTTCGACTGATTTGTTATAGACGTACGATGGATACGATCGAGTGGGCATGATATGCCATGTCGATTAGGGATGTGCGATACCGAATGATTGCAATAATCGAATCGATTAGTGATTTTCTTTAGTCATTTCGATTGTTAATATTCAAATAGCAAATCTTACTATTATTACAGTTATTGTCACGAAATCCGAGCGGTTGGATCGGAATTCGAGTAAAAAGAATTCGAAGTCAAGTCTGTCATGGAGCAACGATCCCAAGGTGACAGGCTCGTACCAATGGGTTTCTTCAAAAACTTGTACATAAGATTTTATCGGTGTTATTAAGAATTATACCGTTGGCTTGAACATACAGCGGGGACGGGCTCACCACCTGTCACGTTGTCCCAAAAAAGGTCTTCGGTTTAAGTTGATTAGAAACGACTTAATTGTCTAGAACTCTGTCTACACCAGTATTAGGAATTGCGTGAAGATAATTATTTATTTATTTGTATGAAATTTGGCACAGAAATTCCTTCTAGATCAGTGGCATACAGATACGGAGCACACACGAGTGCGAAAAATATGATAAATGATATCGAATAACGATTATTTAATTTAGATATCGAGAGTCCAGATGACGGATATAGTCTACTTTTACTCTGGTACTGGTAAATTAATAAATCTTGCGGGAAAAAGTCACGATAGCCGAGTGGTTGGGTGGTCGGAATTTCGAGTCGAGAGACCCGAGTTCGATCCCCAAGTGGCAGGCTCGTACCAATGGATTTTTTTAAAACCTATGTACGTATATCGTTGGCTTGGACATAAAAGACGGCGACGGGCACACCACCTGTTACGTTGTCCCGAAAATATCTTCGGTGGTAGGTGGGTCGAAGGGACTTAATTGTCTAGACTAGACCTCTGTCTACCCCTGTATTGGGAATTGCGTGAAGATTTTTTTTTTTGCGCGAATTTTGGGATACTGCGATGGATAATTCACAAATCGTGTATAAGTTTTGTAATACTTATCTGCTACAGACTCGAATTACAATCACCTAACCTCTCGACTGCCATGGTTATGTTTCGCTAATAAGCGCTATGTATGAGTTTCTTTCTGCACTATAGCTATTTAAAACCTGACCAGATATGGATGGAAAGAATCCTGAAATTATTTTCACTGACACTGGCTGTAGACTTCAGTAAAAAAATTGCGGCACTCCATTTTCAAATTTGAAAAAAGTTTTAGCTCGTTTTGTGGGACTGTGGTCTGTTTTCTTGTTTTTTTTTTATCCAATTATTATAGGAGAAACTACATTATAAAGTTCTATCGTAGTGACGCATTTAGGTCGTACTTAAAGCATGGTAATGCTGAGTGAATGCGTCTGTTTGCGCGTTCGCTAACGCGCATTAATCTATCAATTTGCTGATAAATCAACGCGTGAGTACAGGTAAACAAGAATCTAATGTGCGTTTGTCATTCAACGATATTTTACACCAAATAGTGGGGTAGTAAGATATCTGGACTGTAAAGTCCTTTCGACCCAATTTTCACGGAAGCTTATTTGGGATAACGTGACAGGCGGTGAGCCCATCATCGTCATAATGTAAATAAATACATACTTACATAGGGTCAAGACCATATACATTGCTCCGATCCTAATGTGACCAGCTTAAGTAATTGTATTGTGGAACCAGAAACAACAAAGGTATTACAAACACCCAAATCCGAGAAAATGTAGAAAAAGTATCTTCTAGATTGAGTCGACCGGGATTCAATCTCTGAGCTGTTCACACCATGAACCCCGTTTTTCGGGGTTCGACTCTCGGTCGGATCAATGTAGAAAACACTTTATCTACATTGTCTAGATGTTTGTGGTACCTTCGTTGTTTCCGATTCCATAATACAAGTGCTTTCTATGGGATCAGAGCAATGTAAGTGATATATTTAGTGTAATATTAGTTAGGCTAGGATTATAGCTACTGGGCATGGTAATTAATTAGGTGTTTAGGGGTTTAATTTCGCTGGAACACTCATCTGGGTGATGAACACTTTTGTACTCGAGTCAAATATTCATGTTCACATGTTTGCACTTTTACTGACAAAAAAAATACATCTTCACGCAATTTCCAATAAAGAGGCATACAGAGGTTTAGTCAATAATTCTTTCGACCCACCTTCTAGCGAAGGCAGTTTTTGGGACAACGTGACTGGTGGTGAGTCTGTCGTCGTCTTTATAACCAAGTCAACGGTATAAATCGTACACAAGTTTTTGAAAAAAACTATTGGTGCGAGCCTACTTCCTGGATATACAATAGGTAAAATTAATATCCATGTGGACATAGCCGAGTGGTTGTGTGGTCGGAATTTCGAGTCAAGAGACCCGAGTTCGATCCCCAGGTACCAATGGGTTTTTCAAAACTTATGTACGAATTATATTGTCGGCATGGACATAAAGACGGCGACGGACCACCTGTCACGTCGTCCCGAAAATATCTTCGGCGCCAGGTGGGTCGACGGGAATTAATTGTCTAGACTAGACCTCTGTCTACCGTTTTTAGAGATGGCGATGGCGATTTTTAGCTTTAAAATCGGTGTGTGCGCCACTCGTCCTCGAAATGTATCAAAATACATTACATAATTATGGAAGCACAAACAAGTTTTATCCGCTGAGTGTACTCTCCTGCGGCAGTGCTGATAGGTTGCACACGAATATAACACAACGCAAAACCTAACGGAGAAAGTTTGAATTTACTTGCAATAGATTTTCATACCGCCGGAATGTATAAATAATTCCCAATACAGGAGTAGACAGAGGTCTATTCTAGACAATTAAGTTCCTTCTGCCCACCTTCCACCGTAGATATTTTCGGGACAACGTGACAGGTGGTAAGCCCGTCGCCGTCTTTATGTCCAAGCCTACGATGTAATTCGTAAATAAGTTTTTGAAAAACCCATTGGTACGAGCCTGCCAACAGGGGATCGAATACGGGTCTCTTGACTCGAAATCCGATCAACCAACCACTCGGTTATGTACATATGGATATTCATTTTATCTATTGTATATCTAATTCTTATCCAGTTGCCAATGCACCTTTCATTTTTCATACTTTACATATTTTCTTCTTCTTACTTTCATTCTTTCTTCTTAATTACATTCTTTCTTCTCACTTTGGAGCTGGACTTCGCTATCGCAGGAATCTATGAAAATTGATTCTTAACTTCAAATATGATATTTAAATCGATAACGAGTTGATACGAAATCGATTTTCGATGTTTCTATAAGCGGTGTCATTCGTTATCTTGACCCGACGCCGGCGCCAACTACCAACATAACCTCTGACACTCTGAACTTACGCGAAAAGGGAACTTTAAAAGATAAAAAAAATGTCTTCACGTTTCAATAGCAGACAACAAGTTGGTAGACAAATATCAAGACCCACCTTTGACCAAAGGTTATCTGGAACAATGTGATGGGTGGTGAACCTATCGCCGTGCTAGTGTCCAAGTGAACAGTACAAATACTTACGACTTATTTTCTCACAATCCCTAAGGAGGTAGCCAGAGAGTACAGATCACCAAATACCACGATCCTTACAAACCTCTTCCGCTTATTTACAATTAATCATTTTCTTTAAACATGCCCGTCAAGGTATCCTAATACAAAATTAAAGAGAAAATATGTTTTTAAAATTTCAACTGACACGGGCGGGATTCGAACCCGCTACCTTAGCCGAACCGTGGCAACGCTCTTACCTCTGAGCCACGATGCAAGCATCATTTTTTTTCTTTGATAAAAAATTACATCATAACTTTTATGCTTTAAAATCAATAAAAATTGGATAATGAAATAGTTGGCGTTATCTTATGATTCCTGGCTGAAAAGTCATTAATTTTGAGCTGTCATGAGCCAAAGTGATAGTAGATGGCGCTGATGTCAAAACAGGCATAAATAAAGAACTCTATTTAAAATTTCAAGTGAATCCCGTCTGACTAAATCTCATCTTCCATCCCGGCTATACCGTGGGGTAACGGGGTCACTCCCTTTTTTCCCGTGGTGCCGTAAGAGACGACTAAGGGAAATAGCCGTGAACATCGATATGGCGACCGATAGATGACGGGATAACCATCTCTAAAAATATCAGACCAAAGATGGGCAGCAGCGTCTGAGGTGCGAGGTATCTGATACTGCGATCGATTATGGCAAATCCTCCCTATGGGAGAGGCCTATGTCCTGCAGTGGACTTTAATAGGCCGTTATGTATGTATGTATGCCGACTTAAATCGCTCCACATGTATGCAATTTTATTCACTTCTTCTAGACATTACTGATTTACTCATATTTCACAATTCCTTCTCTCTTCGTCCCTTTCCAATAACAGTACAATATAATAATAAAATGTGTACGTGTTTTAAGGCACCATCCAACAAAAAAAATTAAGCAAATAAATAATTAAATTTCTCCACGCCATTCCCAATACAGGGATAGATTGAGGTCTAGACAATTAATTTTTGGGACAAGGTCTAGCGTTTGCCGGGCGCGTAATTTTTAATGATTAAGTTAGTAAAAAGAATGTTAGATATTGTAAAGATTATTAATTAATTTCGAAGTTCACAGTATCAGTGGCAGTATTATTGTTTTGTGTCGTATTTAATCTATGCACGATAAGATTATGAATTAAATTGCATACATTTTACATCAACTGGTCCTTTTGACTGTACTGCGCCGACATGTTTCTTGCAATTACAAATACGGAATATATATTTTATAGTTTTTTTTTGATGACCAGATAGCCTGATTAGAAATGCCTTATTTTTAAAGCTAAGTATATCGGTTTGAATCTCTCTGTGGACTTAATGTTTTTACATATGTGTAATGATTAGGAATCTATGTACTCGAGTTACAATAGTTGTAAAAAAATATCTTCACGCCATTTCCAATACTGCGGTAGACAGAGGTTCAGACAACTAAGTCCATTCGTCCAACCTTTCATCGAATATATTTTTTGGGATGGCATGACAGGTGGTGAGCCCGTCGCCGTCTTTATGTCCAAGCAAACGATGTAAATCATACACAAGTTTTGAAAAACTCATTGGGTATCACCTGGGTATCGAACTTGGGTCTCTTAACTTGAATTCCGAAAACTCGGCCATTCGGCAAACTGTTTAGTTAAAAAAATAAAGCTGTCATTGTAGATTGCTGAAAGAATTGAAAATTAAAATCTATAACATAATAGTTGAAGATTAGATAGGGTTGGGGCTTCGAATCCTGCTAACAGACGAGAGCAAACATTTGTTTGATGAATATTTTTATTTAATTGGGAATGGCGTGAAGATATTTATTTTTTACGTATATCAAGGTTGTCGTAAAACCTTAAAGCCTATTTACAATATCCATTAACTCGATACCTTTAGGTAAGTGACAACCTTATAATTGGTACTGAGACTGTACCGAGTTGCTATAGTCTAATTCCTATTGACTAAGAATCTAGTTAGGGCAGTTCGAATTAACATTCTAGATGCAATTAATCAAAAAAGAATAGGAACTGGTTTTGAACGACCTTCTAAGGATATACCAGTGGCTGCATAAAGCTGGGAGACGGTGCTTAGCCCTAATACGCTGTAGCGTTTGCAAATGCATGAATAAACGACTCGATATGTATCCGTCGGTACCACGATACTTAATAGGGATGTTAGAATTGTGATATTTTGTTAATAATCTGTAGAATGTTATATAACGCAATTTTATTGATTTTTAAAGCATATTTGTTATGCTGAACTTTTATGTGATTAAATTAAAGAGAAAAAAAAATGTTTTTAAAATTGTTTGTCACGGCTCGGCAGAGGTCGCGCGTTCGAATCCCGCCCGTGTCAGTTGAAATTTGAAAAATATTTTTTCTCTTTAATTTAATCACAATTGTTGTATAATTTTATTTAAAATGTTTTTGTAACACCATTTTGTTTGATTTCTTGTTGTTGCTGCTTTCAATATTTTATTAAATGCGCTTGTTGCTTGCTTTTTAGTACCTCGTTGCATGCTTTATTATGTGAATTATTGAGACAAATAATTAATTTTTATTCAACTATCAGATTAACCAGTGGCGATATAATTCGTTAGAATTTAGGTAAGAAAGAAAGAAGAAATAAACTATGAATTAAACTAAGCATTAAACCTACGGAAAGATAGATTACAAAAAAAAAATAAAAAGACAGGAAAACGCAAGTCGCAGATGATATTATTAAACAAAATATACCTTTTTAACTAAATAAGAAATATACTAGTATATTTATTCTTATATTCGAATGCGTGAAAGCTGTGCGTTGAGTACTAGGTGTACACTCGCATAGTGCCATGACAACAAAAAATATTCTATGGAACATAGACTAATTAAGGAAATCTATAATTTGATTTACCGACTTCAAAAACAGAGGGAAGTTCTCAATACCTTCTTCTTCTATATACTTAGTGCGCTACTGTGTTGCAAATAGGTCGGACTGTTTCCACTGCACTTAAAGCTCTATGTAAGTCCTGTAATGGAGGATTTGCTATCGCCACACTTGGAAAGCAGACAGATAATCTCTTTATCTGACAACTTCCATCTATATGTCCCCCGCCACGGGTCTGCTGTATTTAAAATTATTTTTATTATTAAATCGGGCATTTTTCGAGATGGTTAGCCCGCCATCTATCGGTAGTCATTGATATTGTCAAAGTTTTTCTGTTAATCGCCTCTTGCGTCACCCTCGCGAAGAAGAGTAGTGGCATTATATGCTCAGATAAAATATGCTCTGCTCGAAGAGAGGAGGGTCAAGAGTACTCGGATACCGAAACATGCATGTATGAAGAAAATAATGAATCTGAAAGAAGCGAAAGAGGTGTGTAAGGATCGTTAGACTTGGCGATCTGTTCTCTCTGGCTACCCCGTCAGGGACTGTGCGTGAAGATAAATAAATAAATAAATAATAGATATAATATTTTGTCTCTGCGTGTTCGTTTTTTAAGGTATTGAGTATTATTCGATACGTGTAGCTGGTCCGGCTGGTCTGTCGGTTTACAGAGTTTGTGGAGTATGCTGAAGAGCTTCATAATCTCATACCGCCATCATCCTTATCCTTTCAGGATACCAGACGCACTGAGGGATACCACCCATATCTGGTCAGCATTCCCAACATTCGCACGATGTGTTTTGTATCGTCATTTAAAATGCGCACGGCCAGGTAGTGGAATGCTCTTTTTACGTCTGTATTTCCTTATACATATACAAGCTTAACCTTTTCAAGGTGCGAGTAATCAGGCTTTCCATGAGTAAACTCGCTAACTTAGAGTTCTATGCCTTCATGCTCGAAAACTGACCCATTTTTTAAATAAAAACATAATTATAAATACTTACAAAGAGCGGATATATGCATTTATAGAAATACACTGTTCATCATACGGACAAAGTCGCAGTAAAAACTTGCATTCACTATCAACTATTAAGACATGAGTGTGACATAAATCTTAACTCGGCTTCATTAAAAGAAGATGTATGGTTACCAGTTCTATTACACTGAAGATGATGTTTCAAATGACCTTTATAGCGCATTAAAAAGCAATAAAAGTTTTAATGGCTCTTAGTCAAATTTTTAAGCATTTGTCACATTACGATTTACGATCGAGTCTAAGCTTGATTGCTTGTTTGAGTAATTTTTTTCAGTGACAAAGTTTTTGTGCTCATAAAAAAGTTAAAGCTCGTTCCTCAAAGTTATTACTTTAGAATTGTTCTTTTTTCAACTTTCAAAAAATATAGCAGTTCCGTTTTTTATGGCGGTAAGTGGCAAACGCCCGTGCAAATGGACGTTTTCACAACACCAGGAGGGCTGAAAATGCGCTGCCTACCATTAAGAAAGGGATCGGAAGAGAAGAAAGAGAAAAAGGAAAGAAGGAGTGTAAGTTATTATGTCGGTTATCTCACTATATGCAGTGTGGTTACGGCATAAGAATATAGAGAAAGACGACATAACAACCATCTCGAAAAATATACAGCGTCTAAGGTGCGAGGTGTCTGGTAGTGTGATCGACAATCCGCTTATCAAGCGAGATTATTATTACAAAGTCTCCCAAGAGAGAAGCCTAAGTTCAGTAGTGGACTTTTACAAGTCGTTATTCCGTGAACACCGGGTTTCAAGGTGTCGCCATCTCTGAGGTACCGGGTTCGATTCCCGGGCGGGTCAATGAAGAACAACCAAATTTTCTGTATTTTCTCGGGTCTGGGTGTTTGTTGGTGCCTTCGTTATTTCTGACTCGATACCACAAGCTGCTTACTTTGGAATCGGAGCAATGCATGTGATGTTGTGTCTATCTATGTATGTATGTGAAAATGGACAATATACCTTTCTGTGTACAATTCATTCTGTATATCACTGGTCTGTTACTTTAACGTAAATGAAAGTTTAAAATTCATTGCCTGTAATTAAATATAATAGAGTTGTATATAATACCTTACACTCAGTGCAATGTATGTGATGTTGTACCTATCTATGTATGTATTTATTTGTATATTATTAAACTTTTAATTTGAACTAAAAACATGTAAGTATTTCTCGATAAATATATTTAATTATATGGTGCTGTTAATTGGGAAACTACTAAGACGCTGATGGGTTCATCACCTGTCAATTTGTCCTATATAGAACCACCACCACCATGAAAGATGGGTAATAAGGACCTAATTGTCTAGAACTCTGTCTACCCCGGTATGGGGAATTGAAGATAAAAAAAGACCACAGCTTATATTTTATATATTTTAACAATAGTCAAGATAGCCGAATGGTGGTGTGGTCGGAATTTCGAGTCGAGAGACGCGAAATCGATCCCCAGGTGGCGGGTTCATACCAATGGGTTTTTTCTAAAATCTATGTACGAATTATATCGTTGGCTTGGTCATTGAGACGGCCGACTGTCACGTTGTCCCAAAAATATCTTCGTCGAAGGGTGGGTCGAGACGATTTAATTGTCCAGACCTCTGTCTACCCCTGCATTGAGAATGGCGTGAAGATATACATATATTTATTAACCATCAATCCAGTCCCCACTGGCTGCCTATTGTGATATAGAAACAAGAGGAGTTCTGGAGTAACATAACCTCGTGAATTCAGACACCTCTGGATGTAACCACGTGAGTTCAGACACCTCTGGATGTCCGCGGTCAAGGTGAAGTGGTCTAAACATATCGGAATTATCCCGTTTAACAACTTTCATGTGACCCAGTCGGACCACGGGTGCACGGAGTGGTTCGTCCACTACGAATAAAATGGATCCTTCCGCGTTAGTGATACCTTTGCGGTGCTGGTAATGTACTAGAGGCGGTTTGACGAAATACACTATTTATAATGTGCCAAAATACAATATAAAAATAAGTTAATCAAACCATCGGGAAGCGGATTATGAATTCTCAGAGCGATACCTGCTATCTGGATTTTTTGAATATCACAATGTATATTAATTAATAAATATCTTCACGCAATTCCCAATACAGGGGTAGAGAGGTCTAGTCTAGACAATTAAGTCAGTTTGACCCACCTTCCACCGAAGATATTTTCGGGATAACGTGACTGATGGTGATGATAAAATTCGTACATAAGTGGTTTTTCAACATGAGTTTTTCAGACGAGAGTTTTCATTGGTACGAGCCACCACCTGGGGATCGAACTCGGGTCTCTTGATTCGAAATGCCGACCATCCAACCACTCGGCTATCGTGACTTTTATATCACAATGGAAATTTCATATGTGCAGTTAAAATCATAAGATATAATATAGTTGAAAAAGATTATGTCGCATCTTGCGAGACGAGTCTAAGACGCAGATGCTCATCATAGATTAGTGCTCATATAGACAGTATTATTGTGATGATTATCTTACCATAAATGATTTGAAAACTGTAAATTATTATACCGATAACACTCAAATTTTGTATAAGTAGGATCTATTGGAAGAAGCTGTTTTTTTTTCTTCAAGTATTTTTGAAAATGCTTGAGTTGACAGAAATCTATTAAATTAAATCCTTTCAATCTATCTCTCGTCGTAGTCTATTTGGGACGTGTCACGTAATCTCATCGTCATCTTAGTGAAGCTGTTATAATATAATATATTTATATTCATGTATAGAATGTGTTTTCACATATCTCATGCTGAGCCAAACCACTCTTCGATACAATACGACCTGTTTACTTTTTAATGTGTATAAAAATATGTCTTCACACCATTCTCAATATAGGGGTAGACACAGGTCTAGACAATTAAGTCGTTTCAAACCACCTTTCACCGAAGTCATTTTTGGGACAACGTGACAGGTGGTGATCCCGTCGCTGTCCTAATGTCCAAGCCAACGATGTTATTCGTACATTAGTTTTAAAAAAAACCATTGGCACGAGCCTGCCACCTGGGAATCGAACTCGGGTCTCTTGACTCAAATTCCGACCGCCGAACCGCTCGGCTATCATGAATTTTTGAATAAATGTTTTTCTGTTCTATTCTATTCTATAGTACTCACGATAGTCGAGTGTTTGGGTAATCGTAATTCGAATCGAGAGACCCGAGTTGGATCCCTAGGTGCAGGCTCGTACCGATGGGTTTTTCAAAAACTTATGTACGAGTTATATAGTTGGCTTGGACATAAAGACGGCTACGGGCTCACCACCTGTCACGTTGTCCCGAAAAATATCTTCGATGGAAGGTGGGTCGAAGGAACTTAATTTTTTAGACTAGACCGCTGTCTATCTCTGTATTGGGAATGGCGTAAAGATGTTTATTTCTATTTATTCTATTCCATAATTTACTCGTCCTTTCTAAACTTTTCTTCTGTCTACGGGTTCGATTCATTGTCTTAGCGTTGGGTTGTTGGGTCGATACCACCGGCTGTCTCTGGTTTTATCAGGTTATCGTAACTCAATTGATTCAACACGTGTTAGCTGGTTGAAGGTACTTCAAGGATTTTCAGTCAACTTGAACTTCCTTTGTGACAAGGAGCATGCATTTTATATGCATATGTAATGCTTACCCTAGAATTTTTCTTTAAATAAAATTCGAAAACTTGCCTGAATATATGAAACAAAATTCGTTTTTAAATTCTGCCTAATCTTGACGCATTTTTCGTAATAAATAGGTAGATAGAGACCTAGACAGTAAAGTATCTTCGGTAAAAAATAACTTTTTGGGACAATGCGACATGAGGTGAGCCTGTATTTACGCGTATTTCCAAGCCAACGACATAAATAGTATATAAGTTTAAAAAAAAAAGGATATACGAACCTACGAAAGCGTATCGAACTTGGGTACCTAAATTCCAATTTCGACCTAACCACCCAGCTAATGTGAGTTTTCCTAATTATTTTTAAAATATATTTAATTGTCATAAGTTGTCGTGCTAATTATATATATCACAGTTTTTCTTCCAATGGATGTCTTAAACATTATTTAATGGCAAAATTAAAATAGAAATGTTTAATGCTACAATCGCCATGCGCATCAGCATGCGTGACGATCATGTTATTATGTGAATTAATCTTAATGCCAATAACAACGTAAATGACATAACTTCAAAGCTAAAGACAGCATATCAGTACCAGGACTGCATGACTTCATCGTCTTTAAAATCTGCAGAAACTTCATAAAATATTCCCACACAAAATATTGACAATTTAGTTATAATTTTAAGCTGGTTGTAATATACATCAAAATGACGTATTTGATATTTAAAGCACGATAACCGATTGTTTTCGTTTGGGTGAACGGAATTCAAGTCAAGCGACCCGATTTAGATCCCCAAGGCTTGTATCAATGGGGTTTTTCAAAATCTTTACGATTTATATCGTTGGATTGAACTTAAAGACGGGCACGTGCATACCATCTGCAACGTTGTTCCAAAAATGTCTTCGGAGGAAGGTAGATCGAAAGGGCTTAATGGTCTAGACCCCTGTGGACCCCTATATTGGGAATGGAAGAAGAAGTTTTTTTTTTCATAATTAGCACGCGCCATCAATATTTGTCGGAACAAATTCAGTAAATTATCGTCAGAACCGAAAACTTTTATTTCAAATGAAATATAAAATAATGCCTTATTAAAATATGTGCGCTACCCAAAAAAAACACTTTAGTCATTTCTAATTTAAAGGATTGTAATATTGCCAGTGTCATTAAGGATGTTTAATTAAAAAAAAACGATATCCTATACATCTAAATCGATTCAAGAATTAAAAAGTTGTGATAAAATAAAGCATCATTCATGAAATACTCTTCTTTTTTTTTCCAATGTCCCAAGATGTTAAATGGCGTGAAGTCGAGGACAGCATTTAATAATCGTAACGGGTAACACTGTCAGCTGAAATTATAGCTTTCGATGGCGGGAAAATCAATCTGCGTTATGGAGGTGTGATGAATATTAAAGATATAAAGGTTTGTGCACAGTGGATTGAAAAAGTTTTAACAATATCGTATTTTTTTATCTTCACGCTATGTCCCATACAGGGGTATGCAGATGCATAGGCAATGAAGTCCTTTTCATAGAAGCTTATTTGGGACTGTGACGGGTGATGAGCCTCTTAGAGTCCAAGTTAAGGCACAACGTAAATACATACATAAAAAAAACTAAATAGATAAATATTCATATAAACATAAATATATCCATGACTCGAGTACAAAACTCATATTAATTTCTCTATAGAAAAAGACAATACAGAATAATATTAAAAAAGTGGTTTTCGACGTTAACCAGTACGAGATTCGAACCAGTGACCACAGAGCAAATGACGCCTTGTAACCTCATTAATGATCATTTTCTTGATGTTCCGGGTAAACATAGTGTACCTATCTCGAATCTCACTTATTATGAGTTTAATGGAACAAGACCCAATTTATTTAAATTTAGCCTGGTAAATGAAGCTGAAGTATATAAGACCATAAATTCACTTCATTCGAACGCAGTTGGTGTTGATGGTGTTGATGGAATCTCATTAAATATGTTACAATTACTACTACCTGAAACTTTAAGTATTATTACCAAAATCGTGAACACTTCACTTGATTCAAATGTCTTTCCGCAACCATGGCAAACAGCGCTAGTGAGACCAATTCCAAAAAAGCGAATCCTTCTGAACTAAAAGATCTTCGGCCAATAAGCATCTTACCTTGTCTTTCTAAAGTTTTAGAAAAATAGTATGCACGCAAATGACAAATTTTTAGAATCTAATGACTTGTTGCCAATATCACAGTCCGGTTTCAGAAAACAACGAAGCACTTCTACTGCACTTATTACTGTCGTTGACGATATTTTAACTGCGCAGGACGCTGGAGAAGGGACTGTGTTGGTGTTCCTAGACTTTTCTAGAGCCTTTGACGCTATTAACATTCCACTATTATTGTCAAAATGACATATTACGGTTTTAGCGTGGATAGTATAAGATGGTTCCATAGTTATTTTAGTAACCGCCAGCAATTCGTTGAAATTCAAAAACATGACGGAACAAAGATTGTCTCGCAATGCAAGCGGATACATAGGGGTGTCCCGCAGGGGTCAATTTTGGGACCTTTGCTCTTTATCTTGTACAGCGCAGACTTAACAAAATACATTATGAATTGCAAATATCATATTTTGCGGATGATACACAAATATATATGTCTTTTAACCCTGGTGATATGCATTCTGCAATTCAAAAGCTAAATGCGGACTTAGAGCGAATAGCTTTGTGGTCTGATAATAACACATTAGCTTTGAATCCGAATAAAAGCAAGTTTATGATTCTGGGCACTAAAAGCAGATTGAACGCATAAGTGTCAAAGATCCCCAAATATGCATTAGAGGAAAAAACATCGAACGTGTATACGAACATCGAAATTTGGGCGTTCTATTCGACGATAAACTTAGGTTTGAAAGTCACGTTCAACACGTTGTCAGAAACTGCTTTTATAGGCTTAAGTTGCTATATGGCATCAGGGACTGCATCAGCTCTGACCTCCGTATGAAGCTTTGTGACTCACTCGTACTGTCCAAACTGAACTATGCGGATGTAGTAATTGGTACATGCCTGCTGTCACGCAGTAAAAAACTGATTCAGCGTGTGCAAAATGCTTGTGCCCGGTATTCTTATGACGTTCCGGCTCGCTCACACGTAACTCCATATCTAAATAAGGCTAATATTTTGAAAATGGAAAATCGGAGAAGCCTTCATTTTGCAACACTGTTGTTTGGTGTGATGAAATATAAAATGCCTCCCTATCTTTATGAAAAGTTACACTGGATAAGTGAAAATAATGATAGGCATGTAACAAGGGCTTGTGCATTTAAGTTGGCTTTTCCTTCCTACTGTTCGGCTGCTTTCCGAGGCAGTTTTAAATACAATGCGACGAAATGCTGGAACAACCTACCGCCCCGTTGAGAAATCTTGATACGGTAACTTTATTTAAGAAAAATACAAATTGTGGCTTTTAAAGTTACAAAACAATATTTTTAATACAGTTCAATGTTTATTAGTTTCTTATATTTGTTCTGAATGTTCCAGTATCTCGTTTTAGCAATAAAAAATATATGTGTAAAATTTTGTATATAGGTATGTGCTGTTTATATCCGTAGGTGGTGTATATACCATTAAATGTTACTGATACTTTATCAATTTCTTGCAGTTTTCCTTTGTTTTTTTTTTTTTATTATTACTATTATTATTATTTTCATTTGGTATGCGTTATTGTTTAGAAATTTGTTAATATGTGTCAAATTGTGTGTGTATTTTTCTTTTTTTTTTTTAAGTTCTTGTAGTTATAACTACTACCAGCCCAAGATGGACCATAGGCTGCGCTGAAAATCAGTGTTGCGGGGATACCCGAAACGTATGCTGAGCGTTGACCTTTTTGTTGTTTCATTTAATTTTTAAATATCATGTATTTATATTTTATTGATTGTTATGGTGCAACAAATAAAGTTTTCTTTCTTTCTTTCTTTCTTTCTAAACCGTTGTGTTTACCACTTGACCATGGCTATTGTCAAAATTAAAAAATTTTTGCCTATAGAAGGATTTGAATCCGCAACCTCTAGCTTCGAAGGCAGGGTCACTACCAACTCAGCTATGGGGTGTTCGTAGGAATATGTTGATGAATATAATATTTGTAAGTTTCTTTCACTTCTATACTCGTCCTTTCACAAGTGGACCAAAGATAAGAACAAATTGGAGAAAGGCGTAATTATGTTATGCTGAGAAGGAAGGAAAAGAAGGCTTTTGTTCTCTCAGATATTTTTTGAAAACCTCATTTTTACCGTGTGTTGGACTTTGTGAGTTTTTGCCCAGCAGTAGGACACAACTGGGCAAAGTCACGGAAAATGTGGTCCATCTCTACAAATAGCAATGTCTTGTCCAACTTTTCATTTTTCAAAAAAGGTCTCCTTGTCTTATAGCTTCTTCGACATCTCTTTGCGTCTATGGGGACACAGAAAGATAAGATTTTTGCCTATATATCTGTCTAGACTCTCTGTCTATACTGGGTGCATTGGATAAATGCGTGAGGATATAAATCAAATAAAAATATTACGTCACGTTATTCCAAAAAATTTCTTCGGAGATAGGTGGGTCTAGATCCCTGTCTACCCAGTATCGGGAATGGTGTAAAGATATTTTTTACATTATTCATTCGTCTTCTTTCTCTTTACCGTAAAATCACCATGACTGTCAATAATAAACGAAGAAGAAAAAGTAACAAGGCTTTATTGTGTTAAACAATTCTCAGAAGGCTCTTGTATGAATAAAATTTGCGAGCTTTCAAGTTTATTGAGGGGCAGGTGAGTTAACCACTTCGCACGTTATTGCGGCATAATAATTACGGTGCTTTTTACAACATATTTAATAAAAAAAATATACATATATCTTCACGCAATTCCCAATACAGGGGTAGGCAGAGGACTAGTCTAGATAATTAAGTCCCTTTGACCTTCCACCGAAGATGTTTTCGAGACAACGTGGCAGGTGGGGAGCCCGTCGCCATCTTTATGTCCAAGCCAACGATATAATTCGTACATAAGTTTTTTTGAAAAACCCATTGCTACGAGCCTGCCACACCCGGAGATCGAACCCGGGTCTCTCTACTCGAGATCGCGACCACCCTTCACAAAAATTCTTCACGCATATTCAGAATACTTGGGTTGGCTGAGGTCTTGGATAATGCTTATGACTCACGTTTTACCGAAGCGTATTTGGGACACAGTGACAAAGAGGCTGTCTGTCTTAGTGTCAAAACCCATGTGCATTCATATTTATTACACAAATGTTTGCACCTAGCGGGAATCGTATCCAAGGCACTATCAATAAACCATCGGCTCTTTCCAAATCATTAAATTCATTATATTTATAAATAACAGTCTTCAGAATCTTACTCCATAATAAAATCCATTGCAGAACAAATGCTTATTTCGAAGGCATTATTTACTTTAATCGCCATACATGGCGAGAAGATATGCGATCGCATAATACCTCGCACCTTAGACTGTGCTATTCGTAATCACTCTGCTTAGTTATGATCCGGTATTACACCCCCTGCAACACCCACGGGAAGAAAAGAGACAATAAAACCTTAAGGTGGCACACATGGCAAAAAGAATAAATAAAAAATAAAAGGGACAACATTCATACACAGGAACAACATCATATACAATGCACTGTTCCCAAAGTGTCAATCAATCAGAAAAAACAAAGTTACCACAAACACTCAGACCCGAGAAAATGTAGAACAAGTGGTTTTCAATATTGACCCATTCGGGAATCTAATCCGGAACTCCAGAGCTGGTGACACTGGCAAAACTGCAGTGTTCGCCACTAGTCCACAAAGGTCTTCATATAACATTTGAACATTTTTACATACATAACGGCTTATTAAAGTCCAAATGACATAGGCCTTTACCACATAGAGGATTTGTTATAATCGCCACGCTTGGCAAGCAGATTGTCGATCGCATTACCAGACCACTCGCACCTCAGACGCTCCTGCCCATATTCGGTCTGATTATTTTAGTCTGATATTTTTAGAGATGGATATCGCACCATCTGTCGGTTGCCATAACGACATATAAGGCTATATTTTTACTGCATAGTAAACTAGCAACATAATGAAGCTTTTATCCCTCATTATTATACCTCTGTTTGTAGTTTGTTTGTTACTTTAGTATTTGTGACTGTATTTCGTTATTAAGGCGCCTTAGCACGATAAATAAAAGTTTAATAGACATTTATTTCTAGGTAAATATGTTATGAATGTCTTAATAAATAGATTTAAATACATTTGCGCACACGCAGTCATCCTATTTGTGCACAAATATCTGTTTCTTCAGAAATAATTTGTTTATATTCTAAAATGGTAGCATTTAAATGTTGTAGAACAAGTTAATGCATGTTGCTTCTAAGCTCATGTCTTGAACCAAATGGCATTGTATAGTGATGTTCTGATTATATATTATGGCATTCATTAAGTTAAATAACATGCGACGAAGATGTCATATCATGTGCATTGTAATGCTAGCAGCTCCCGCGGCTTTGCCTGCGATTTAACAATTAACGAGGAGCACTAATTATTTTTTAAATAATAATTATCTACACCTAATACTACCCCTAGGATTGGAAATATTGTGTCAAGGTATGTTTAAAGTTATTTGTAAGCAAGTTAAAGAACACTAAAAAGTACCATCCGAATAGGAATCGAACCCCGGTTTCCCGCCTATCAGGTAGAGATACTGACCACTCTCTACTGAAAATTTGAAATGATTTTTCAATACAGGAACATAAATTTATAAATAAATTTATATAATTTATAAATAAATTTAAAAATAAATGTATTGGGAATATCTTCACGATATTCCCAATACATAGATAGACAGAGGTCTGGACAATTAAGTCCACCTTACACCGAAAAGATTTTTTAGGAGAATGTGACAGGTAGTAGTGGTGTATTTTCTTTCTAAATTATTCATAAACATAAATTTGAAATTTTTGAATTGTTTAAAAATAAATAATGAATAAATAATATATCAATTAATTGAATTATAATGGATTGATGAAAAAAAGTTCTCCCCGGCGGGGAATCGAACCCCGGTCTCCCGCGTGACAGGCGGGGATACTTACCACTATACTACCGAGGACTTATCTTTACTAAATAAATTTTCTATAAACATTTTGCATGTTACAATTTTCATTATAATAATGCTGAGCCACGATAAAAATACACGGCATTCGAATCTCGTATTCGAATCGTACATAAATTTGCAAAACACTTATAGTTACGTGCCTACCAACTGGGGATCGAACTCGGGTCTCTTGATACGAATTCTGATCGCGCAACCTCTCATCTATCGTTGGAAGGTGGGTCAAAAGGGACTTAATTGTCAAGTTTAAGCCTCTGTCTTATGTCTCTGCATTTGGAATTGCGTGAAGATATTTATTTATTTATTGTGCCGGGAAGGAAGAGGCTGGATTAATACAACCACATTATAAGTTCACAGTATTACATTTACATTTTATTCTTAATCACTTTTACATTTGACATTACCAAACAGAACGCCGGCCACGCCCCCCATATTTCTGTCGCGGATTACCTTTTAAAAGTGTCGGTTATTAGTGTACAATTTAAAAGTATTTATTTCGCTCCGTTCACGCCCAAACACAGTATTTTACTGTTATTTATCGATTAATATCTGGTTTATAGTACTTCTTTAAAGTTTTGATTACATTGTCAATGGAACGACTTAACAATGTGTTAAAATGAAAAATCCTTTAGCACCGTTGTAATTTGAAAGTCAATGTAAAGTAAGAGTGACACTAATTAGAGACAGATACATACATCTATTGATGTCACGATAGCCGAGTGGTAGGATGATCGGAATTCGAGTCAAGAGTCCCGAGTTCGATCACAAAAGGTAGGCGCGTACCATAGTTTTTTTAAAACTTATGTACGATTTATGTCGTTTACTTGGACGTAAAGACTACGATAGGGACTTTTACTGGTTAATAGCTGATGTTATAAGGAGTAACTTAGGCTAATTTTATTTTAGAATCATAATTAGGGTCCCGCGTTAAGTAGGTAGGACTAGGTTCACCACTTGTCACGTTATTCGAAAATAAGCTCTGGTGAAGTGTGTGACGGGTATAGAGAAATGTGAGAAGGTAAAAAACTATGGTGCAAAACATGGTGACGGTGTTTTTTATAGGAGAAGGTCACTAATAATAAGGCTGCAGGTGTGAAGACTTTGGCTTAGAAGGGAAATGGACTGGTTCAGAAGGGAATGGAAAGAAGAAGAAGGTAAGGGAGGAGCATGTGAACCTCCGCTTAATTTATATACCTGACGAAACGCAGAAAAACATGTTGCTTTAATTAACGCTTGTACTCTTCATAGCAAGTCACGGTAGCCTAGTAGTTGGGTGGTCCGAATTTCGAGTCAAGAGACCCGAGTTCGATCCCCAGGTGGCGGGCGCGTACCAATGGGTTTTTCAAAAACTTATGTACGAATTATATCGTTGGCTTGGACATAAAGATGGCGACGGGCTCAACACCTGTCACGTTGTCCCGAAAATATCTTCGGTGAAAGGTGGGTCAAAGGGACTTAATTGTCTAGACTAGACATCTGTCTACCCCTGTATTGGGAATTGCGTGAAGATATTTATTATTATTTATTATTATTACTTATACCTACCCTGCTCTGGACACCTACGCACGCCACTGGCAACCTCATTAAATAGTGACGTATAATGAAGATATTGGCAATTCTTCGTTCCACGGTTGAGCCCATTATCTCTTCTCGTTTTTGGGTTTCGTAATAGGGGACAGAGGAATCAACATCACCATAACGGCCTGTAAAGACCACTGCAGAACAGGCTATTCTCCTAGAGGTGGATATCGCCACAATTGGCTAGCGGATGACTATCACTTTAGACGCTGATGCCTGTCACCGGTCTACTGAGTTTTTTTATGATAGCAATCCCGCCATCTGTGAACTGAATTCAAGACTTTTCCCTTAGTCGCTTCTAACGACACACGGGGAAAGGGAAGGGTAAATTCTTACGCCGTAAACCACACGACTGAGGCTTATCCAAATAACTAACGATAGCTATCAAACAATATAGCTCAATAATCATATAAAACTGTCAGAAAAGTAACATCTAATATTGGAAGAGTGGCTACAATCGCGAATTTCATACTACAACCCAAAGCCTGCCACCTGGGGATCGAACTCGGGTCTCTTGACTCGAAATTCCGACCACCCAACCACTCGGCTATCGTGACTTTTAGGTAGGTATAAGTAAATAGTTTAATTTCTTTAGTAAGTAGAATTCTGAAGCAAATTAGAGAAGGCATTTGCCTTTACGCCAATAACGCCACTGAGTAATCTATGCCACTACCGGCGTCATCAGAACTATGACTCTTGGGTTTTTTCCTACTGACCATGTCCATAAGTGCAGAGTGAATTATGACGCACAAACACATCAACACAATTACATTACCGTTCCTTGTGGTAGGTTCCAGATATATATATCATTGAAGTGTTGTCGGTCTGTGTAGTCAGGCGTCAGTCGACCACCAACAGCGTTGAGTACGTAGCGCAAAAATATCGCGCCAACTCACACCGATTCAGTGTATACATAAATCAGTATCATTGAAAATCTATTTCAATTTCCATGAAGGACCCACTAAAGGAGGAAGGAGATAACCGAGTCGATAGGTGCATGGAATTGGATTCAAGAGAGCCGAGTTCGATCCCCAGGCGGTAAGCTTGTACCAATGAGTCTTTTCAACACTAATGTGCGATTTATATCGGCTTGGATATATAGGCGGCGACAGACTCACCACCAGTAACGTTGTCCTAAAAATGTTTTCGGTGATGTCGAAATGACTTAATTGTCTAGACCTCTGCCTGGTCCCCAGTTTTGGGAATAGCGGCATGAATATACATAGTATACTTCTATACATAAATACTTCTATGAACATAAATAAAATTGTGTCTATAATTTCATATTAACAGCTTTTTATTAATTGCATATGAAAGTATATCATACTTAAGTAAAAAACTTATTTAAAAATTTTTGTCCGTCTCTTTGTTCCGGCTAGTCTTGGAAACGGATGGACCGATTTTAATGAGACTTTTACTGGTTAATATCTGATGTTATAAGGAGTAACTCAGGCTAATTTTATTTTAGAATTATAATTAGGGTCCCGCGTTAAATGTTAAAAACATACACAAATAACTGCCTCCAAAAGTCTACTGCTGGATATAAGCCTCTCCCGTAAGGAATAGTTTTCCACCGCCAGGCTTGGCAAGCGGATTGGCGGTAATACCAGACACATTCCTGTAAAAGCTTGGTCTGTTATATTTAGAGGTCTGAACAATTAAGTCCACCTTACACCGAAAAGATTTTTTAGGAGAATGTGACAGGTAGTGGTGGTGAATTTTCTTTCTAAATTGTTAATAAACATAAATTATTTTTTTTTGAATTATTTAAATTGAATAATGAATGAATTATATTTTAATTAGTTGAATTATTAAAATTATTATCGAAATATTTAACAAAAATTCCAAAAAGCTACAGTGAATTATAATGGATTGATGAAAAAAATACTCCCCGGCGGGGAATCGAACCCCGGTCTCCCGCGTGACAGGCGGGGATACCACTATACTACCGAGGACTTGTCTGTTTGGAACAAAATTTATGAACTAATATTGTATCTTGCTTGCTATGTCGGTATAAGTGAGTACTTTATAAAATTTCATGTTAAATGTTAAAACATACACAAATAACTGCCTCCAAAAGTCCACTGCTGGACATAAGCCTCTCCCGTAAGGGATAGTTTTCCACCGCCAGGTTTGGCAAGCGGATTAGCAGCAATACCAGACACAGTCCTATAAAAATTTGGTCTGGTATCTTTCGACACAGTTATACCGTCATGTATCAGTAGACCTACGTGGATCTATCTTCCAATGAAGTTTCCAAATATTCTCCATCAGTCGACTCTGACGACACCCAAGAAGAAAAAGGTGTATATTCTTACTCCATGACCACACGGCAACATTATTAAATCAGATTGAATACTTTAGATTCCTTCACAGCGCGGGAAAATAAAAGACCGCATCAAACGACCTCTTTCAACACCGCCGACTGTTACGACACGCGAAACAGTCTTCTCCGAAAGTCCAGTGATAAAAATATTCCCCATCAATAAAGTTTATTTATCATAATGGACTTATGCCATTTGGCTTGGAGCTCTTTATCTGTAATAGGGTGACGAAAAATATTATAACGTGTAAATTAAGTCTCTAGGCCGAATCTAAGTTTGTGAATTTTTTAAAAAAATAAAACGGAGTTTTCTATATATATGTATTCATATCAATATTTATTTATATGTATAATATTTGTTTGTGTATAGAAGCAAGAGTACTCGGATTCCTAGACGTGCGTGCATGTAGAATATGATAAATTTATAAGAAAGAAGTCACGATAGCCGAGTGGTAGGGTGGTCGGAAATTCGAGTCAAGACACCAGGCTCCTACCATGGGTTTTTTCAAAAACTTGTGTACGAATATGTAATCTGGATATTGACAGGCTTACCATCTGTCACGTTTTCATAAATATCTTCGGCGGAAGGTGGGTTGAAAAGGCTTAATAGTGTAGAGTTCTGTCTACTTCGGTATTGGGAATGGCGTGAAGATTTTTTTGTTGTTAAAGAATCGAAAGAGGATCGTGACACTTAGCGTTCTGTTGTCTTTGACTTCGCTGTCAGAGATTTTGCGTGAAGATATTTAATTTTTATTATTTTAACAGCATTTTATAACCTAAACGCTCATTGTGATCATTTGAACGCATTGTCCAAAGCATCGACTTGAACTTGTGCTGTGACAGCTCCATGATGAGAAATGCGGTAGCGCGTTTTACAAATTTACATCAACCCTCGTAAAGTAAAGCATTTTACAAACGTGACCGTAAGACAACTATCTAAGATTCAAATTCACGAGATATGGTTTCCGCAATGGAAAATTTATATATGACTGGGCGAAAGTGAAAGGTGACAAATAAAAAGACAAGAGCGATGCGCTCAATTTGCACCAATCAAATGCGTTAAGCGAACTTGACCCGAAACTTTGGTACGGGAATGCGGCTCCATGTTTTCATAGCGGGTACGTACCGATGTTTAGCTAGCTTACTTTGTTCTGGCCATTATAAACGGGTGTATGGAAAATAAATAAATAAATATCTTCACGCAATTCCCTATACAGGGGTAGACAGAAGTCTAGTCGAGACAATTAAGTCCCCTCGACCCATCTACCACCGAAGATATTTTCGGGACTACGTGACAGGTGATGTGCCCGTCGCCGTCTTTATGTCCAAGCCTACGATATAATTAGTACATAAGTTTTTGAAAAACCCATTGGTACGAGCCTGTCAACTGGGGATCGAACTCGGGTCGCTTGACTCGAAATTCCGACCACCCTACCACTCGGCTATCGTGACTTTTTATGTGTATGGAATTTTAGGTGTATGGAATAATTAGACAATTAAATGATTGAGAATCGATGAAGATTTTTGGATGTATATTTTTGAATACAGTCACGAATAAGTGTTTGCGTGATCAGAATTCTGGTGAAAAGACCTGAGTTCGATATCGATGGAAGGCTCGTACCACCGTCGTAATCGATGGGTATTTTCGAAAAGTTATGTATGATTTATAGCGTTGGATTGGACAAAATGACGATGACAAGCTCACCACCAATCTCGTTGTTCCAAAAATTGTCTTCGGCGTTAGGTTCGACGGAATGACGTAATAGTCTAGACCTCTGTCTAGCCCGGTTTTTGGTATGGCGTAAAAATATTTCTTTTGTATTTTAATATAAATAAATGTATCGTGCATTCTTTCAGTAATATACACGGGCCTTTATTTGAGTTCACTAATCACACAATTCACGCAATTTGAGAAACACTTAATATATCTATATTAACATTGATACAAATTCCGATACGAGAGGAGATTTTCCTTCAAAGCAACTGGGGCCCTCGGAACGCATGGCCCCTCCCCCATGTCGGAAGTCTTCTCTTTCGTTTTAGGGGACGCAGCGCTTGGCAGCAGCAGCCATCATCGTCACCAAACTTCCGAGCGAGAGGCTCGCAAGTCTCTTTAGATGAAGCTGTAAAGGCCTCCGGGCCAACAGCATCCCGTGGATGGTTTTAGTCGGTGTGCTTCTCCTTCTGAGATTCGAGCCCGACATTGTTCGTTTCGGTGGCCTCCCGGCCAGGGAACGTCCGTGCATAAAACATTTCCTCCACGGTTATCAAAAATAAAAGGCAGGATCGCTTCCACCTGAGCTATAAATTCAAATAAGCTATAGCAAACGAAATAATTTGGAAAAAATGAACCATACAACCTATAATTCTCATCTTTCTTTAATTGAATGAAAAAGTCACGATAGTCGAGTTGTTGGGTGGTCGGAATTTCGAGTCGAGAGACCCGAGTTCGATCCCCAGGTGGCAGTACCAATGAGTTTTTCAAAAAAGACTTATGTACGAATTTCATCGTTGGCTTGGACATGAAGACGGCGACGGGCTCACCACCTGTCACATTGTCCTGAAAATATCTTCGGTGGAAGGTGGGTCAAAGGGACTTAATTGTCTAGACTTGACCTCTGTCTACCCCTGTATTGGGAATTGCGTGAAGATATTTATTTATTTATTTATTATTATTTATTTTTAATTGATGACGACCTCCGTGGACGAGTGGCGTTAACACTGGTATTCAAGGTGTCGCCATCTCGAGGTTCTGGGTTCGATTCTAGGGCGGGTCAGTGTATGAAATTTTCACACTTTCTACATTTTCTCGGATTTGAGTGTCTGTTACTGCTATCGCCAGTCCACTTGCCGTGGCGATTATTGCGAACACGCCAAGTAGACTTTTAGAAGCTGTTCTAAATATATGCTTGTATTTAAAGCTAAGAAAATAAATAAATAAGTCCAGACAATTAAGTCCCTTTGACCCACCTTCCACCGAAGATATTTTTGGGACAACGTGACAGGTGGTGGGCTCGTCGCCGTCATTATTCCCAAGCCAATGATATAATTCGTACATAAGTTTTTGAAAAGCCCATTGGTACGAGCCTGCCATCTGGGGATCGAACTCCGGTCTCATGACTAGAAATTTCGACCACCCAACCACTCGGCTATCGTAACGCAATTGAAGCTAAAAGGCTTACAAAAAAAGTGGAACGTGTGGGATTTGAATGAACGGTTCCCAATGTAATTCTCTTACCAATCTAGCCACTGCATTTAAACTAGAATTCTAAACACAATTAAGACATAACAATATAACGCATAGTTAAATACACAAATAAAATAAATAATAATAAATAAATAAATATCTTCACGCCATTCCCAATAAAGGGGTAGACAGAGGTCTAGTCTAGACAATTGAGTCCCTTTGACCCACCTTCCACAGAAGATATTTTTGGGACTACGTGACAGGTGGTGAGTCTGTCGCCGTCTTTATATCCATGCCAACGACATGAATCGTACGCAGATTTTGAAAAAAAAAAACCCATTGTTATGAGCCTGCCACCTGGGGATCGAACTTGGGTCTCTTGACTAGAAATTCCGACCACCCAACCTCTCGGCTATCGTGTCGCGATTGAAGCTAAGAGACTTACAAAAAAGTGGAGCGTGTGGGATTTAAATGTACGGCTCCCAATATAAATCTCTTACCAACCTATGATGTACAAACAAACTAGAATTCTAAACCCAATTAAGATGTAACACAATTTAACGCATAGTTAAATACACAAATAAAATGACACATTTAATAACATTCCTTATTTAATAAAATGCACTAAATATGTAGAAATAACTTTACTAACTTTATTAAATAATCTAAATTACACTGCCCAGAGATTATATCTCGACAATTATGAATATAAAATATATGTTACATCTAACTGCAATCAATTTTCGCACCTTTGCCAGTAACCGTAAAGTATATAATTGGTATTGAAAATTAGTCAGTCCTTTTAAGCAGGAATCTATAATGTGTTATTACATTAATTAAATATGCAATGAACTGATAATATCTCTGTTTAGAGCCAATTGCTGTGTATTTTAATAGTTATATTAATAAGTTTTGCATTGAATTCTGGCGCCATAGATTTTTTGTCTCTTAGCGCTTGTACAAGTTAAGAACTGAACTAAAATCTAAATGAGTTAAGTTTTAAATCTAGTAAATTGAAAAGTCTAACGCCCGTTTAATGTTCAGGGCTATAGTATGCGAGTGTTCAATCAATTCCCAGGTTGGTATTATGTTATAAGGATATATTATGTATATAACTACTCCTAATTACATTTAAAGTCACGATAGCCGAGTGGTCGGGCGGTCGGAATTCGAGTCAAGAGGCACGACTTCGATCCCCAGATGGCAGGCACGTATCGATGTGTTTTTCAAAAACTTATGTACGAATTATATGGTTGGCTTGAACATTAAGACACCTGTCATATTGTCACAAAAATATCTTTGGTAGAAGGTAGGTCGGAACGACTTAATCGTCTAGACTCTGTCTACCCTTGTATTGGGAATGGCGTGAAGATATTTGTTATTTATTTTAACATTATTAAGCCCTTAACATTATTAAACAAGGGGGCGTATGTGTCCACTTGTAGTTAAATTGTCAGTATAGTTGACACCATGCACATCCAAAATTAACATGTGTTTTTTATGTACGGGAGATTTTGTTAAGGCACTCATTTCCTAATGACATTGTTACAAAAGTGCCTCACTGGACGTATATGGATTATTGAAGATAAATGGTAATAATTACAAGTATTCCTATACACGATATAATATTCCTATATAGTATCCAATAGATATTACTAGTATTCCTATCACCCACTTCAACTAAGCTGAAATGATTTTTCTGGAGTTGGTTTACGACAACTGTGAAATGGTGAGCTCGAACCTGCGATATTGTTTCGCAGTCCACATGTTTAACCTATAGGCTGTTAACGCTTACATTGCTAAATATACCATAATTATTAAAAAAAAATGTTTAATAAAAAAAAAGACAGAAGAAACAATAGAACACGGTATTAAATTTCCAATTCTAGAAAAAAGAGGTTAACAAATAAAACAATAAAGGCGGTTTTAAATGAAACTGATTTATGTCTGTTATTTAAAATACATTCATTTTTATTCAGCGGCCGACTAATAGAGATGTGTGCGGAGCGTTTATGAAGCTAGAAATAAAAGAAATAAAAAATGATTTATAACTCCCAATTAAAATAACATAAATAGTAAAATAGTAGCTGCTCGCGTGTAACAACGATTTATATCTATTTTATAGAAGTACATTTTTATTATAGTCACGATAGCCGAGTGATTGGGTGATCGAAACTCGAGTCAACCGTCAGTTTTAAGTACCGGATTCGAATCCCGGACGGTTCACCGGAAAAACACTCTTTTTCTGCTTTGTCTCGAGTCTAGGTGTTTGTGGTACCTTCGTTGTTTCCGATTCCATAGCACAAAAAAATTAACTGACACGGACAGGATCAAGTATTTTTTATTTTGAAATATCTCTGCAATTTAATACCAAAAAGTTGGAATAACTTATATGCTTTAAAAATGCATAATACACTGCATTTGCTGCATTCATTTTAAATTTCAATTCAAAAATAAGACACATCACGCATCCTTTAATCGCTTCGTTATTTTCGATATTCGAAATTTGAAAAAGAACTGACAGCTGTAAAAACGTCAAACAATTGATTTGACATAACATATTATCTTGATGAGCAGAGAAAAAAACCCGTCACTTACAATATCAGCGACAGGTAACAATGATGACAACAGAAACAATACAGACAAACAAAAGAATCTATAAATAGAATTTTTAAGTATCCTAAGATGTTACAGATCACGATTAAGTCACGATAGACGAGTGCTTGGGTGATCGGAATTCGTGTCCAGGTTCCCGAGTTCGATCCCCGGGTGGCAGGCTCGTACCAATGGCGTTTTTTTAAAATCTTATGTACGATTTGGCTTAGACATAAAGACGGGGACAGGCTCACCAACTGTCACGTTGTCTGTCTCTACTTATATAACCTCATATAAACAATTAAGTCCTTTCGACCAACCTCCCATCGAAGACCCTTCATATGTCTACTTCTGTATTGGGAATGGAGTGCAGAAATTTTTTATGTTACAGATGTAGATCGAATGACAAATAAAACAATTGTGGATAGTTAGTACCTAACACTTCATATTTAAGCTGCGTAATGGCGTATAATTCTAGCTAAATGATAATAAATGCAACGAAGTTGTGATTGATTATACAGTCTGTTTTGACACTAATAAATCGCAATAGTCATAACAACTACTTTTATATCTCTGTCATTGATTTATAAATATCAGTCTTTGTACAATATCCTTATTTATTTATTTATTTAATTATAAATTCTACTTATTTATTTATACTACATTATATTCTTTATTTATGTAACTCATCTAATATTATTATGTAATATTGGAGGTACGAGCGTTGGTAAATATGACAGAGGTCGCGAGTTCGAATCCCGTTTGAATTAGTTTTTTTTAATTTTATTACTATGTAATATTCAATAACTAATAAATAGATGACCGTAGAATTAAAAAAATTATCTCTATTAAATATCTTTACGCCTTTCCCAATACAGGATTAGACAGAGGTCTAGAAAATAAGTCCCAACTTCCACCGAATATATTTTTGGGATATTCTTCTCGGCGTCTATATGTTTAAGATAACAATATATAAATCGTAAATAAGTTTTTTGATAAACCTGGTAAGAGCCTACCACCTGTGGATCGAATTCGGTTCACTTGACTCGAATTCCGATCACTTAACCACTAGGCTATCGTGACTTTTTTATCATCTATATTGAATTAATAATGGTGTTTCGCATAACTTCAAAAAGACGTCAGCTTTTCTTCTAAAAGAAAATGTTCCGACAAGAAGAAATGTCATTAAGACGTTCAAGTCACAATAAAACGAAGAAAGCGCTGGACGTTCTTAATTGAAACGACAGCCTCTGCAGAGGAGAGACTAATGAAACCGTGTGAGAGATGTCTGTCTGATCATTTGTCTGTGCTAATTGGCGGGTTAACATGTCTTTAAGTGTTGTCTGTCCGTTGAACTAATGACTTCTTTCATTACGTTTTTCGAAACCGCTAATGTGGTTTGGCATTTGTGTATGTGTGCGTGCGTGTAAAACACAAAACAATACAACACACGTGTATTCACCACCGCAACGCGAGTAATACCTTTTTGGTGCGCTGTTTTTTTGTTCTTTCTCTGGAACATATGAAATATGTGTCAAAGGAAGAAAAAAAAAGAAATTAAAAGAATAATTATGGAGTAATTTTAGTCTGTGATTGTAAATTTTAATATTTAAAAAGGAATTTAAAATTTACGACTTCCGTGGACGAGTGGCGTACACAACGGTTTTTAATTTCGTCTCTAGCTTTCAGATCCTGGTTTGATTCTCGGATGGGTTAATTTAGAAAACCATTTTTTTTACATTGTTTTGGGCCTGGGTGTTTTGTTTCAGATTCCATAACACGCGTGTTTTAGCTATTTACTTAGGGTACAGAGCAATGTATCTGATGTTTTAAATACATGCTAATGTATTTATTATTGTTATTTATTTACAGTTTTAGACAAATTGTTGTAAAGTTCTACACAGTCTACTAAAGGGTGTAAGAAGCAAAGAGTGTAAAAAGCAAACAAATTATAATAATTTTTTATTATGCAATTTTATTGATTTTTAAAGCATGTTTATGCTGAGCTTGTGTGATTCAATTAATGAGAAATAATATTTTTTTATATCTTACCTTGGTAATTTTGTACACCTCTGGATCTCGGTTAGATTTTGTAAAGTATCTGAAATATAGATAATAAGAGATTAAGTAAGAGTGATGACGTGTCAGATTTTACTATATTACACTAATATGTGTATGTATATGTTTGATAATTTGTTAATTTTTTATCATTATTAATTCACTAATTTCGTGGTGTATTATGTGCAATGTGCAATAAATGTTTCGTTCTTTCTTTCTTTCTTTCTTTCTTTCTGATAACCAAGCAACATTTGCTGGCGCAATCTTTGTCATCAAATAATTTATTCATCGGTATAACTACCGTATGCATTATATCCATTAATCTCCATTTTTTATCTACCACCGTTTCGTAATGAGGTACCTCTAACGGAGAAGAAACAGGCGAACTAAACTCCGTAGTAGTAGTATCCTCGTTTATAAATTATTTTTAACAACATAAATTCAAAATTAATCGGTTATTAAATTTTTTTCTTCTTTCAAAAAAGGAGATCATATGAATATATATTATTAACTAGTAGTAATATAAAAAAAAGAACAAAATAGTTCTTAACTTAATCACATCGTACCACTTGACAGACGATGGAGTACCATATTTAGAATTATTTAAATCTCACGACCCCATTAAGATGACATTTATTATAACATAAGTAAGAATTATTACGAGATGGTTTTTACAATTTTCAATATGTTTATACGTTATTCCATTTGTCATGTTCAAGCCACACCAATAACCATAAAAGGAGAACAATGTCGCAGTTTCTAAAGCACCTAGTTACACTAAGACATATCTTCACGGCAATCCCAATAACGGGGTAGACAGAGGTCTAGACAATCAAGTCCTTTAGACCCACCAGGGTCCTTCATACTTTCCTTACCTTACTTTCATTTAAAATATAGTCAATACAGCCGAGTGATTGGGTGGTCGGAATTTGACCGGAATTTGACTCGCCAGGTGACAGGCTCTTATCAATAGGTTTTTTCAAAAATCTTATGTACGTTTTATACCGTTGGCTTGGATATAAAGACGGCGGAGGGCTTACCACTTGTTACGTTGTCCCAAATATGTTTTCGGCGGAAGTTGGGTCGAAAGGACTTAATTGGACTTAAATCTACCCCTGTACTGGAAATGTAAACAGTCTTTTAGAAGTAAACAGGTGTACTTGATATATACAATTTACTCAATTTATTCTTATCAACATATCTAAATGGAAATTCATAACGCTTATTAGAATTCCCAACGAAATACGAAAAAGATTCTTAACTCTATGTAACTATACCATAAAATTGCTTGCATCTAAATTAGCGAAAATCTCATTCTTAAGATCATGTAAGAGAACCACGTATCGAACATTCAATCGTGTGTAGTTATAATAATTATTATGCCTTTTATAGTCTTTAATGTAATGCGTGTAACTTCATGTATAGATTATATACTCTTTGACAGATTTTACAGATTCTAATCATTTTAAAAGATAGTAAATTACGTGTAGACCATAAATTGTCATAGACTAAGTTTCACGATGAATCGCAGAACTACACTTAGGTGGAAAGTAAATTTATTATCTTTTACCGGATAAGGCTTTCTCAATGACACAACTTTGTATTTTATAACAAATTAGTCTTAGACGACTCGATAGTCAAGTTGGTAGTGATCTTTGAAAGTGACGCGGATTCGAATCCAGTTAGAAATAAACATTTATACGATGAAAACGATGAGTCATGTATGATATTTAAATATGAGTATTTATTTAGACAGATACATAGATACATTTAAATAGATGTATAAATTTTTATTTTGGTAATGCCCGATACAGGGGTAGACAGAGGTCCAGACAATTAAGTCCTTACAACCCACCTTCACCGAAGTCATATTTTGGAACCACTTAAGCCTGACGTCGTCTTTATCGTCTTTATGTACAAGCCAAAGATATAAATCGTACATAAGTTTTTGGAAAACTCATTAGGAGTCAGCTGGAGATCAAACTAGACCATTGACTTCATTTTGATATGATTCTTTACTTTGTCATTTGTTTTATGAATTTGACGACCTCCGTGGACGAGTGGCGTAAACAACGGCTTTCAAGGTGCCACTACCTTGAGATCCCAGGTTCGATCCCCGGTCTGGTCAATGTAGTAAAACCACTTTATCTACATTTTCTCGGGTCTGGGTGTTTATGGTGCCTTCGTTGTTTCCGATTCCCATACCTCAAGTGCTTTAGCATCTTACTTTGGGATCGGGGCAATGTATGTGATGTTGTCCCCATCTATATATGTATTTATTATTATAAAAAATGTACTGTAAGAGAAATCTATCATTTAATTGTAGTTTCATCGTAAGAATAACTAGTACCTAAAGCAATTACCCCTGTCTTATAATAAACATAATTCATCGTGTGCTGTGACCTTCGTAGAGCGATACTTTTGAATTTATATGATTATATGAATAACATTTGGAACGTATATTGATGTGAAGTGGCAATAGATCGACCGAATAGCTCGTAAAATCGATACGCGAGACGATAACCGTTAGGATATAAACGTTCATGAGTTAGGAAACCGGCGAACGTAGTGTAAATCGACCTCCTTGTTACATGGGAATTGATGGATGAATGTGGTTACGAAACACTTTTAAAAAAATACTGTAATGCTTCATAAAGATTATTATAAAAAATCTTCACGCTATTCCTTATACAATGTCTAGACAGTTAAGTTGTAACGATCCATTTTCCGCCGGAAGATATTTTTGGGACAACGTGATAAATGACCCGTCGCTGTTTTAATGTCCAAGCCAACGATGTAATTCGTACATAAGTTTTTTAAACACCACCATCAGACAATCGATGGAACTTGGGACTCTAGACTCGAAATTTCGACCACCCAACCACTCGGTTATCGTGACCACTACAAAGTTTTTATTTGGTGACAGGCTCGTACCAATTTTCAAAAACTTATGTACGCATTGTATCGTTGGTTTGGACATTAAGATGGCGACGGGCTCACCACCTGTCACGTTTTCCCGAAAATATCTTCGGTGGAAAGTAGGTCAAAGGGACTTAATTGTCATTTATTTATTTATTTATTTATTCATTTATTGATACAAACTTTCATAGGTTCGACCCGCATCCTAGTCTACATCCTAAACTTAGGCCTTTTACCAGTCGGTGGCCGTTTTGCTGCAACCCAATAATACATGTTCAAAATTATAGTTCTTTAGACAGCGACGGGCTCACCACCTGTCACGTTGTCCCGAAAATATCCTCGGTGGAAGGTGGGTCGAAGGGACTTTATTGTCTAGACTAGTTTACCCCTGTATTGGGAATTGCGTGAAGATATTTATTTATTTATTTATCTATTACATTGACGTTTCGTTGTACTCAAAAGTGACGACCTCCGTGGACTAGTGGCGTACAAGTTGGCGCCATCTCTAAGGTCCCGGGTTCGATACTCGGACGTGCCAATGTAGAAACATCACTTTTTCTACATTATCTCAAGTTTGAATATTTGTGGTGCCTGCGTTGTTTCGGATTCCATAACACAAGTGCTTTAGCGCTTAATTTGGGATCAGAGCAATGTATGTTGTTGTGCATTTCTATGTATGCATGATAAAGTTCTTTCGAGAAGTACAACATGGACAAAATACCTTCCTGTGTATAATCCATTCTATGTAACACTGGCCTGTTATTTTAACGTAAATGTAAGTTTGAAATTTATTGTCTGTAATTAAATATAATAGAGTTGTGCAATTTATTAACCCGATACAGACGAATACAAGCACTCGCTTGGTCTTTTATGTAACGTAACTTGGCCGTAAAATTTCCTGTTATCAAGTTCTGATTTTGAAATTTTATGTTCTGTGCTTTTCCTATATCAAGCAATTGCATACAAAGAAAGCACCTGATCTCCGCAGTGCGTGGGATTTGGTTTCTTTACACTTGCCGATACATTCTATTTTAAGGCGTTAGGTAGAAATTGGTGCTATGCCACCACGGCGTAAGAACCATCACTTTTCTGTATTAGTGCCTTTAGTGGTGACCATTGAAAATCAGTTTGGCTCCCGACATCAGGCGAATTCATAATCTCGAGAATTGAACGGACTGACGGACTATCTGGTAGTGCGATCGCCAATCTGCGATTGAAAATCGAATCGAAATCGCGAGGCCAGGAGATTGTTATTATAATTGCTATAATTGCCTCGCTCGGAGGCATGAAAAGGTTTAGGCAAAATAAAAAAAAATATGAGGTTTCTTTTCATTATTGGAAATGGAATAATTACGAAATATTTTAAAATAATTGAAATAGAAAATCTTTTTTTTCGTAATTATTTCATATTTTTTATCGTACAGAATGAAACCACCTACGACATTAAGCTTCAGCGGATTTAAAAGCCGAACATAAAGCTCTCTTAGTCACCCATTTTATAAGTTTAAACCGCTAAGGTGTCAAACTTTTTAGAGAGCACAATGGCATGTGTGAAGGCCCAATTTCATCTTCACCACATACGTGTGGCAACCCAAAAAAAAAAGTCAGCAGTCATAAAAATGAGAAAGCCAATGCACTTGAACCACCCATGACGAATCCCAAGCCACCGGCAATAAAAGTGACCCACAAAAATGCATTATTTACCATTATATATCGGCAACACGACAGACGGACTAATTACAAACATAAACATTGGCTGTACGTAGGTGTAAAAGGTATAGTCGTCGCGGTTGGGTTATTTGATGATACCTCCGAAAAACTAGCCTCTAATTTCTTTGGCAACAATGAGCGACTGCGCCCAATATTGACACTTACGTAAGTTACATTCCCACGGTGTCCTGACGGATTTTTCTCATGTGGAACCACCATCGGATCTAACAGGGCGCCTGTACCATAATATGTTCCGCAAACAAATTGTAAGGCAAATATGAGTTTGATTATTCATGTACCAAACACCCCTTACGTATAAAGGCGGCTTTTAACACACAAAGGACGTGGTAATTGCATAGCGTTCTATCTAATCGACTGAACTTTTGATCTTGGTTTAACTGTCCGCGCGTTTTAGATTTTGGGTGGTTTCCCTCGAAGTTTATACCATGAAAAATGTCACGGCAGTTACATTGTCAACCTTAAAAGTATTTATTATCGTGTGTTACAATCCTAAACGTTCGTTTGTTCGATCCTGGAACATGTAACAATAAATTTGTTTATCAGTCAAGTGTTAAAACAAAAAAGTACAGAGCATCTTTACAAAATGACATGTAATTTTAGTATTGTATTTTTTAACACAAAGTAATTCAGTGGTGCGATTATCGAAGATTATTTTGTCGAAGTTTTTTTTTCCTCTGTATGGGAGTTGGCTGAAAAATAAGTACACTTGAAAACCATTTTAAAATGAGGACATTTTTGATGCGTTTTCACACCTGAGGACTACTCGTAAGATAGAATGCTTCAAAGCCCTTGATTACATTAGCTCCGTACATCCTTCCAAAATGTTGTACGGACTCTAACATACTCATAAATAAATAAATATCTTCACGCAATTCCCAATACAGGGGTAGACAAAGGTGGGTCAAATCACACAAAGTTGGTGGTGGAAGATGGGTCGAAAGGACTTAATTGTCTAGCCTGTCTACTTCTATGTACCCCTATATTGGGAATAGCGTGAAGGTAGATTATTGTTCGTTTTGTTTTGTATTCGCAAACAATAATTATTTCGCACACAATAATTACTTCGAACACGGTGCCACTACCAATTAGGCTGTCGTGTTGTCATTATTCGAAATTTTTGTTGTTCAAAATATGATTATTGGCGTTGACGCCGGTTTTCCTGGTGTCGCCAGCTCTGAGGTCCCTGATTTGATTCCCGTTTGTGTCAATCAGAAATAAATTGTTTCTACATTTTCTCGAGTCTGAGTGTTTGTGGTACATTCTTTGTTTGGGATCAGAGCGATGTTTGTGATGCTGTTCCTATTTATGTATGTATATATCTATGAAAAATTATAATACATACCTATTTAATAAAATAAAATAAAATAAATATCTTCACGCAATTCCCAATACATTTGTAGACAGAGGTCTAGTCTAGACAATTAAGTCCTTTCGACTCACCTTCCACCGAAGATAGTTTCGGAACTACGTGACAGGTGGTGAGCCCGTCGCCATCTTTATTTCCAAGCCAACGATATAGTACGTACATGAGTTTTAAAAAGACCCATTGGTACGAGCCTGCTGTCTGGGGATCGAACTCGGGTCTCTTGACTCGAAATTCCTGCCACCCAACCACTCGAACACGTGACTACGTATATAATCATTTTCTCTTTTATAATTTCGTGGATCTAACTAGTGTTTCTATTTGGATTCCATATCAACTAACATTCAATAACTCCGTCAATATCTCTGTGAAATCAATCAGTGTCAATATCTCATTCAATAACTCTGTGTAATAATTTCTGTAAAAAAGTCAAACACGAGTGTCATCCATGTTCTTACAGTTAGGTACTTTTATCATACATGTCGCATCATTTCTGAGAACTACTGAATGAAATATGAATTCCTCATTTGCATTGGCTGCATCGCAAACATTTGATCAAAAAATAATACAGTATTTGCTCACAATATAAAACCATCAACAAAATGTCACGATAGCCGAGTGGTTGGGTGACCATAATTCGAGTTAAGAGAGCCGAGTTCGATCTCTAGGTGGCAGGCTCGTACCAATGAGTTTTTCAAAACCTATAAAAATATCGTTGGCCTGTGCATGAATACGGCAACAGGCTCCCTACCTTTCTCGTTGTCCCAAAAAACGTATTCCCCACCGAAGATGAGTCGATAGGAATTTATTGCCTAGACCTCCGTCTACCCCTGTTCTTTAAATGGCGTGAAGATTTCATTTTATTATCGACACGATAAGACAAGTTCCAGACAAACGAATATACCAACTCCGTCGTAATCAAATAAAATCCCTCATAATGTGTGGGATAGGTCCAATAAAGCTCACTTCTTGGCTAATTATCTCATTTAACACTCGGTTCTGGGGAAATAATTACACGAGTTCTCATAGATGGGGCTCGAGGGCGGGAGGTGTTGGTAATGGGGTGTTAGAGTTGTAAATAACTTAGGGTCGTTGTAATCTGTAAGTTTGCGCGGATACAATTACCATGTTAAAGTAACATAACACTTCTGTTTTGTCAGATGAAGAAAAACGAGTTGTTTATAGGATTATAAACTATATTGTCACGGTATAAAGTCACGATAGCCTAGTGGTTAGGTGATCGGTATTGGGACGTATGAATTACGGGAGATCCGAGTGCGTTTCCCAGGTGACAGGCAGACAAAATGGGTTTTATTTAATTTAATAGAGAAGGCAACGGGCTCTCCACCTGTCACGTTGTCCCAAAAAAAAAAAAGCTTCCCTAGTAGGTGGGTGGAAAGGACTTAATTGCCTAGAGCCCAGTATTGGGCGTGAAGATATTATATTCCTTTGAGCTGTATTAAGTGAAAGCTTTTAAACTCTCTCTCTAAGAGATTTGAAACTCGATGAAACCTCGTTGAAGCTAGTTACTAGACTCCGTAGCGCAAAGAACTCGTCGTAAAACCTATCTATTGAGAAGGTAAAGAAATAAAATAAATAAATTTCCTCACTTCATTTCCAGTACTAATGTTGAAAGATGTCTAAACAATTAAGTTTTTTCACCGAAGCCGGTTTTCGAACGATATGACAGACGGTGAGCTTATCGCTATCTCAGTGTCGAGGCCAACGCTGAGATGTAAATTTTCTAGATATGTTCATATAGACATACAAAGATGCATAATTCGAGTAAACACTTTCATGATCTTCAATCAAATATTTACCCCCAACGGTATTGAAACCCGCAATGCCCCCATCGTAACCAATACAAATCGAACATGAGTTCCGAAAAAACTCATTAGTACTAGCTGGCGATCGAAATTAAGTCTCCTGATTCAAACTCCGATCACACACCCGGCTCGGCTAGTCGAACTCCTAAACTAAGTAGTTTTAAAAAAAACACATTACCAACGAACCTACAAAAGCATCATTAAAATAACAACATTACACAAAGGCATAAACAAATCAACAATTAATACAACGGTATTTAATGGTCGTTTAGAGACAATGGTCCACTTGGTTTTAAAGTGAAACACACACAAAAAAAGTCTTTATCTACAGTACAATACAGTTTAAATACCATAAAGGGTTTAAATCGTTACAGAATTAAACAACAGTTTAATCTATTTATAACTATTTACAAGTTTACGACTTTAAATCGTCCAAAAAGGAAGATGTCTTCATTTTATCGTAGATAGAGTGTAAGCAATTAGGGATTTATTATGGACATTTATTGTTATGGCGGCGCTAGTAATTACTGTATGGGGATATAAAAGGATACTAATCCTTAAAGATTAAGGGGAACAAACATCACTACGCTCTCATATTTTAACAAATTCTGGTCGAAGCGAGCGGTGTTTCAATGGGGACAGTGTTTTATATCATGCACCAGCTGTATATACATAACGGACTGCTAAATTTCTCTGCAAGCAATAACTATCCCGTAAAAGAATTTGGCATAATCACTGCTCTTGGCAGTCACGATAGCCGAGTGGTTGGGTGGTCGGAATTTCCAATAAAGAGACCCGAGTTCGATCCCCAGGTGGCAGGCTCGTGCCAATGGGTTTTTCATTATGCTTGGTTTGGAACTAAAAGTAGCAGTAATTGATATTTTTTGAAGTTAAGACTTTTTTAAGCTTTGAATCTGAAGAAACGTCAATAGCCTAATGGTTTAGGGTGCGGATTGCGAAACAATGTCGCAGGTTCAAGCTCGCCATTTGACCATTGTCGTCATTTTTAATAATATCACAAGCATTGCAGCTTAGTTGGAGTGGTTAACAGGAATACTGGTATTGGTTTTTGACATTGCTTGTGATATTATTAAAAAATAACCACATTAGAATCCGTAACTTTTTTAAAAATCTATTTAATAACCGTGCATACAGGGGTAGAGTAGGTTATGTATGTAGGGTAGGTAGGAGTAGATCAGGTATTGGGAATGGCGTGAAGATATTGTTTTTTTATTTAATACCGGATGTCAACAACTTCTTACATAGAGACATATAGAAATTTACATATAATTACATAGAGATACATAAATTCCCGGGGAGAATCGTGAGGACTTTACTTAAGTAAATAGTAAAAATAACAACAAGGCCAAAACAACGAAAGTACCAGAAACACCCAGACTCAAAAAAAAATCGACCGGGAAACGAACCTGGGACTCTAGAACTGGCGACACCATGCGAACTGGTGTGTACGCCAGTCTTCCACGGAGGTCTTCGTTGAATCTGAAGAGGCAATGGGCTGGCCACATAGCTCGCAGAACTAACTACCGCTGGGGAAGAAAGGTTCTCGAGAGGCCGCCTCGTTCAGGCAAGCGCAGTATAGAGGAAGATGAAGAGATGCTCTGCACAATATTGCGCCGATATGTTGCATTTTCTAAATAAAATATCCTTTTTACCATTTTTAAAATAATTTTGTCTAATAGCCGAGTGGTTGGACGATCGCAATACGAGTTGACAGACCGTTGTGTAGCGCGTGCGATATGCGTTTTTTCAAAAACTTATGTACGAATTACATCGTTGGCTTGGACTTAAAGACGGCGACGGGATCACCTGTCACGTTGTCCTTAAAATATCTTGGGTGGAAGGCTAAAGGGACTTATTTGTCTAGACTTGACCTCAGTCTACCCCTGTATGGGAATTGCGTGAAGTTATTATTTATTATTATTATTAAAAAATACATACAACCCTAAATTTTCACTTTTCTATCTCCAAATCTCTACTTTTAATAGCCATATTAAGAATTTAAATAGCAAAACAACGTTTGCGAAGTCAGCTCTATATTCAAATAAATCTCTTTAAAAAAGTAACACATTAACGCGAGCGAAGCCGCGAACGTAACCAGTATGGCATAACTCCGTTCGTTAACGCACAAATTGATTACACCGTATATAAACCGCATCATATCTCAGATGATATCTCAATCACAATTTAATGTGCTTACTTTGTTGGCTGGGCGTAGTACGAGCGGGAGGCAATTAGTTGATGGTAAGCGGGATTAGAGTCAGGATTGTTTTAATTAATGGATTGTTAGTATTGTGCCACACCAGACTGTACAGCGAGATAACAGTTAAGTTTTTTTTAAGTTCTGATACTGCGGTAGGCAGAAGTCTAGACAGTGGTGTATTTTCGACCATCTCTTAACCGAAAGTTATTTAGAATAACGTGACAGATGGTAAGCCTATCGCCGTCTGTGTACCGATTTGTATACACGATTAGTATATGGAGTAGACAGAGGTCTAGATAAATAAGTCTTTTCGGTCCACCTTTCACTAAAGATATTTTTTGGGACAACTTGACAGTTAGTGAGCCTGTCACCGCCTTTATGTCCAAGCCAACGATATAAATTGTATATAAGTTAAGAATAAGTTTATAAGTCATGATAGCCGAGTGGTTGGGTGGTCGTAATTTCGAGTCAAGAGACCTGAGTTCGATCCTCAAGTGGCCGTACCAATGGGTTTTTCTAAAAACCTATGTACAAATTATATCGTTGGCTTGGATATAAAGACGGCGATGGGCTCACCACCTGTCACGTTGTCCCGAAAATATCTTCGGTGGAAGGTGGGTCGAAGGGACTTAAATGTCTAGACTTGACCTCTGTCTATCCCTGTATCGGGAATTGAAGATATTTTTTTAAGTTTAGAAAAAGCTCAATGGTACGAGCCTAACATCTGGGGATTGAACTCGGGTCTCTTAAGTCTAATTCCGATCACCCGACCACTCGGTTCGATTATCATTAGAAAGTAAATACTGTTTATTTAAATAATTTATCTGTAAAAGTCAAAGGATCATTTTCGACAAATTTTTGAAACGTGGGTTACACTGTCGTCATTTCGTAAGGATCTCTAATTAAAACAACACAGCCTATGTAACACACTGATACCTTTCTATTTGAATTTTTTTTTAAATCGATTCAGTGGTTCAGGTGCGAAAGCGTAACAAACAAACAAACTCACAAACAACTCACTTTCGCATTTATAACATAAGTTAGAATTTCATAACATTGATATATTGTTATGGCAAACGCTGGTATCGACGACAAGTCCTGTAGTTACAATAATATTTATTAGATTGCTCTCATAGAAATCGATTAAGATCTGTTCAGGAATTCGGAATTGTAACGCAAACAATCGATTATTTGAAAATGATTATAATACCTGCATTGCTAATTGGATGATTATATAAACCATAGTAATTTTATCAGTCTAGTAAAGTCCACGAGGCTATATGCTGCTACCTTCAAAAATAAATACATATGTAAACAGGGACAACATCACATAATTTGCTCCAATCCCAATGTAAGATGCTGAAACACTTGTGGTATGAGAATCGGAAACTACGAGAGCACCACACTCAGAACCGAGTGGTTTTTCTACATTGACCCGATCGGGAATCGAACCCGGGACCTCGAGATGGCGACACCTTGAAAACCAATGTTTATGCAACTCGTCCACGGAGGTCGTTGGAAGAGAAGTTTAGTAAAAGGTTTTAAGGTACTCCATCTTAGTAATGGTATGCAGTAGCCAAAGGCATTCAATATAGGCAAAAGACCGGTACCCACCCAATATAGTTTCTTATAAAATAAAAGTTAATATTGAATCACTATAGCCGAGTGATTGTGTGATCGGAATTCGAGGCGAGAGACACGAGTTCGATCAATGAGACGATTTTCAAAACTTATGTACGGTTTACATCATTGGCTTGGACATGAAACAGGATCACCATCTGTCACGTTGTCCCAAAAAATATCTGCGGTGGATAGGCCGAAAGGATATAATTGTTTAGACCTCTGTCTACCCCTGTATTGGGAATGGTGCGAAGATATTCATTATTTATTATAACATGAAACTACGGTAGCCGTGTGTTTGGGTGATCGGAATTCGCGTCGAGAGACCCGAGTTCGATGAGTTTTTTCAAAACTTATGTACGATTTTCATCATTGTAAATACAAAAGGCTATCTGTCACGTTGTCAAAAATGTCAGCGGTGAAACGTGGGCCGAAAGGACATAATTGTTTAGACCTCTCTACCCCTGTATTGGGATTAGCATGAAGTTATTTTTTAAAGCGATCTTACTAAAAATAGAATGAACTAATAATCTATAAATACAAAAATACAACATCCGTAACTTTGTGACAGTAAAACTCGAAGTAGTCAACGGATTGCCTTGAATTTTCGAACTGAAGCTTACATTAAAATATTAATCCATAAAAAGACCATTCAGCATCGTTCGTGGTCCAAATGTATCCATAATTCTGGCAGCATTACTGCGCTGTAAAACCAAAGATAGCTGTTTTACCAGAAACTACCCAGAACAGGAATCACATAGTTCAGTCTTACGATATGATAAATTCCCAGAGTTTGCTATAACGTAAAGGCAACCTTCAATATTAACTGATAAAGTAATTAGAAGTAATCAGGCCGCAGGTAAAACCAGTTTTCAATCATCACATTGTATTGCATCTTTAATTAATCCTGTCTGAGGTCACCACGAGATTAGATCATCGACCCGCCACATGGTACATGGCACTATGTGACATGCAAACAATAACTTCCACTTAGCACTCTTAAGGCCAATGAAGAGTAAATACTATCTAAATAAATTGACAGATATTAATAAGCAATGGCGTCAGTATTCCTTTCATAATGAGTCATAGTCGCGGTATCCATACGGTGTGATGATGACAAGCACGAAGTTTCCAAATGTAGAAGAAGCAGTTGTCAAGTTTATTTCATTGGGCTGGGTTGAGACCTGAAGGTATGATGAAGAAAGAAAGAAATGTATTTGGCACTTAAAAATATAACCATAAAAATATATACATGGTACCAAGAACATACCTAGTTCTTGGTACCATGCCACGAAGAAAGGTCTCTACGATCTTATTGTAGTTTTTAGAAGAAGAAGAAAGTAGATTTATTCATTGCCACAAAACAGTACATATAAAAGTTATAGCTGAGAATTACAAATTAAAATACAATGTATGAATGGACGGCAGCAACGAAAAGGCATCCGACGTGGTTCACGCAGTTTTTAGTAGCATTTAGTTCATAAGTATTGTAAATATCAACATAACTTTATTTCTATAAATGAAGCTAATATCAAAAATATAGATAAGTTTAACGAGACAGAAAAACAGTCGTCCGTTTTGCCGTAGTACTATGTGTAAAAAAAATATGCCACTAAAGTATATTGCTAGGGTGAAACCTACTCTAAGAGTAGTAGGTAGGTACCAGCCCTGGGAATGAAATGGAAAAAATTATGGATTTAACACAAAGAAAGAAGTACATAAGGATCGTGACACTTGGCGATCTGTTCACTCTAGGTATTCCCTCAGAAGTTAAATGCGAAGAAATTATAATTAATATTTACATCATTTCCAATACTGGGGTAGACGGAGGTCTAGACAATTAAGTCATTTCGACCCACCTTTCACCGAAAACCGAAAGTCACGATAGCCGAAGGGTTGGCTGATCGGAATGCGGGTCAATAGGCCCGGGTTCGATCCCCTGGTAGCAGGCTCGTTCCAATAGGTTTTTCATAAACTTACGTACGAATCATATCGTTGGCTTAGAGATAAAGACGGCGACGGGACAACGTGACGGGACCCACCCGTTACGTTGTCCCCGAAAACATCTTCGGTGGAAGGTGGATCAAAGGGACTTAATTGTCTAGAGTAGACTTCTGTCTACCCCTGTATTGGGAATGGCGTGAAGTTATTTATTTATTTATTTTAATGTACGATAGATATCTTTGGCTTGGTCATAAAGACGGCGATAGACTCACCACTCACGTCCCAAAAATTATCTTCGGTGAAAGGTAAGTGTTAAGCACTTAATTGTCTAGACCTTTGTCTACCTTCAGTTTTGGGAATGGCGTGAAGATATTTTTTAAGCAGTTTTAACAACTCGCCGACGAAGCTTATTACTTCGTGTATAAAATAATCGATTGACGACTTGGATGTAAAATAAGACTTTAATGACTTCGAATGTGGAAGATAGTGCATGCTTACGTGTAACATAAATTTAACACCAAACTGGCGATAAATTAACCGACTGCCGTTTTAAGTGTGTACATTTATCTAACATTAAGTTATACGTGTTGTACCTTTGGTTATAGTTGTCACTTTTTTTTCTAATATTAATATGTCTTATGAATAAATAAAAATGTCTTCACGCTTTTCCCAATACAGAGGTAGACAGAGGTGTTGTCTGGTCTAAGTCCCTTCGACCCACCTTCCACCGAAGATGTTTTCGGGACGACGTGACAGGTGGTGAGCCCGTCGCCGTCTTTATGTCCAAGCTAACGATATGATTCGTTTTTTTGAAAAACCCATTGGTATGAGACTGCCGTCTCGGGACCGAACTCGGGTCTCTTGACTCGAAATTCCAACCACCTAACCACTCGGCTATCGTGACTCCGTTATTTACTATTAGTTAATTAATTTAAGTTACTTACTTACTATAAATAACTTATTGTTACAAGCCTTTCTTATCAAGTTTCTAGAGGATCTAACTCGAGTTTCCTAAGTTGGATACCGATCCTCCAGCCACTGTGATTTTGTTTCTAGTCAAAACGATTTGAAATAAAATACGTCAAACTAAACGTGACACTCTCCAGTCTTATCGGAAATACAAAAATTCCTTTCAGAAATTATTAGACTACCACACAAGAACATTATCATTAATGAAGCTATAAATCTCGACATGTCCGTGATAATTCTGATTCATGCTGAGGATTAACATAGCATTATTTGCTAATAGCCGTTAATTAATGGAATAACGATTTAAGTTAAAAAATAATTACGTAACATATGCTACTAAAGTATTTTTATTAGAGCTGAACTTTGACACATTATATTCTTGGCTGATTTAATGCCAGGACGAATATCGCGGCTTGAAAATGTTTTGGGTCAATAGAAAACATCACTTATTCTATATTGTCAAGATTGTCAGATTCCATAACACAAGTGCTTTAGCTACTGATTTTGGGATAAGAGCAATTTATATAAAAATAAAATACATACACAGATAAAATAACATCACATACATTGCTTTGATCCCAAAGTAAGCGCTTAAGCACTTGTTGTATGGAATCAGAAACAATGTAGTTACCACAAATAGTCGTCAGAGGTAAAAAAGTATGTGATGTATTTGACTTAATTGTCTTGACATCTGTCTTCTCCAGTATTCGGTATACCGTGAAGATATTCTTTTTTGATAGCTTACTGACGGAAAAGACGTTCTTCTACAGTTACGCACACCCAACCTGGCGGGTATTTACACCTTTTCTGAAGCACATCTTTATATTTACATATCTTCATATCTTTATAAGTCACGATAGCCGAGTTGTTGGGTGGTCGGAATTTCGAGTCGAGAGACCCCAGGTTCGATCCCAAGGTGGCAGTACCAATGAGTTTTTCAAAAACTTATGTACGAATTTCATCGCTGGCTTGGACATAAAGGCGGCGACGGGCTCACCACCTGTCACATTGTCCCGAATATATCTTCGGTGGAAGGTGGGTCAAAGGGACTTAATTGTCTAGACTAGACCTCTGTCTACCCCTGTATTGGGAATTGCGTGAAGATATTTATATATATTTATTTATTATAGTAATGATAAGGATATGAGAAAGAAGAGCAAAGAAAGATATTAGCTCCAGAAAGTTCACACGAAAGCATTGATTCAGGAAGTGCGTGAAAGGCATAGAATGGAAGCGGAAGGAAGGTTGTCGCACAACTTCAAGGAGAACTCCAAACTCTTCTGGAAAGAGGTTGGAATGACCCGGAGTGGTGCGACAACCTTAAGAATTAAGTTAGGTTCGATCCCAAGGTGGCAGTACCAATGAGTTTTTCAAAAACTTATGTACGAATTTCATCGCTGGCTTGGACATAAAGGCGGCGACGGGCTCACCACCTGTCAAGATGTCCCGAAAATATCTTCGGTGGAAGGTGGGTCAAAAGGACTTAATTGTCTAGACTTGACCTCTGTCTACCCCTGTATTGGGAATTGCGTGAAGATATTTTATTTTATTTGTTTTTTATATTCTCATATTCATCATATAAATGTTTGCACTCGAACCCAATACTCCTCGAACTTAATCTCGGGTCACTACCGACTAAGCAAACGGATCGTCATGCGTGTTTATGTTTACTTAAATTGGCAAACAAACGCTCGAATTAACGACATACATAAAAATCGCTTTTAAAAACAATTGCAAGTTGAAATATGAGAATACAAAAGAGAGCATGTCAGAATCTACTTACTTCGTTGACGCTCACTGAAAATACAGAAATTCAAAACCCCTTTTACATTTGTTCGACCTAAAGTGTACTGTGCCCACGTCTCGCAAGCCATTTAAATGCTAATCCGAGATTAGAACAAAGCGACAAACAGACGGACAGATGTCGTCAGTCAGCGGGAGAATTAGCATTACATAACCGACTCACGCGAAAATGGTAAACATTCGTTTTGTGTCCATTACAGAACGTTTAGTGGAGATTCACCGCTCAAGGCATAGCTTTGATGCGTCGCTTGGAACGCATTTGCAATTTTAATATACCATGCCGGTGTATAGAGAAACAAAAAATATTATTGGACATAAAGACGGCTACGGGCTCAGCACCTGTCACGTTGTCCCGAAAATATCATCGGTGGAAAGTGGGTCGAAGGGACTTAATTGTCTAGACTAGACCTCTGTCTACCCCTGTATTGGGGATTGCGTGAAGATATTTATTTTAAGAAATTTTATTTATACATAACAACATCACACATATTGCTCTGATCCTGAAGTATTGTATAGAAGTCACGATAGCCGAGTGGTTGGGTGATCGGAATTCGAGTCGAGAGATTCGAGTACGATGCTGCCAGGTGGCAGGCTCGTACCAATGGGTTTTTTCCAAACCTATGTACGAGTCATATTGTTGGCTTGTAAATAAAGTCGGCGACAGGCTCACCATCAGTTACGTTGTCCCGAAAATATCTTTGGTGGAAGGTTGGAATTGTCTAGACTAGACCTCTGTCTACCCCTGTATTGGGAATTGCGTGTAGATATTTAATTTAATTTTTATATCATTTTTGACTAAAACAACACTGCAGAACTTTACGTTTTTCTCTGCATCAATAAACAAACATTCCGTTGAAGAAATCTGCATAGATCAAATGCAATTTCATAACGAATGCTACTGAAATGTGTATAATGATTTACAAATCCAGAGACTTACTGATATTGATAAATTGTTTGATAAGTCGATGCTTTAATAATGTTTGTCTGTAATATGCTATCATGGTAGTTTTAAGATTAATTTTGTTAATAATAGCCTGTAATTTGTATATCTCTTAAGACTTAATGTCATCGGGAATTTGTAAGGATGCCTTACTTATGGTAACACATTAACGTTAAAAAGATACCTTAACGTCATTCCCAATACAGGTGTAGACAGAGACCCAGACAAATAAGTCCTTTCGACCCACCTTCCACCGATGACATTTTTTAGGACAACGTGGTGGTGGTGAACCTTCCGCCGTTTTTATGTTCAAGCCAATGATATAATTCGTACATAAGTTTTTGAAAAAATATTATTGGTACGAGCCTTGGGGATTGAACTCGCGTCTCTCGAATTACAAGTGCGCAACCACTCGGCTATCACGACTACAACATTAAAGAAATATTGTATAAAGAATGAAAGAATAATTGTGAAGTGATATTATTGACATATAATTCCTAATTAAAAATTTTAGTATATACAAATTGATACTTTATTTAAGGTATTATTTGAAAGTTAACTCTAGTGAAAATAGAATGACCTAATAATGTACATAGACAAAAATACAACATCCGTACGTTTCTAGCCGTAAAACTCCATAGTATTTGGGATGCCGTGAAGTTTTTTTTTTATGTACTAGAGGGTTAAAATGGGGATGAAGGTTTGTTAATTAGAATCACATTTGAAGAGAGAGAGAGAGAGAGAAAGAAATTCATATTGTAAATAGCAAATATGGAAGTAGTTAAGTAAGCCTTTTGTCAACTTAATGACTAATGTCAATTGTTCGTAAATTAGATAACCGTAGTTTTGTTGCGGATTCTGCAGCCGTAAATATCAGCGCGATGAAGTGGTGTTGGGCCGGCCACAGCTCAACAAAATGCATAGTTAGAATTAAACCGAACCACGTTGCGGAAAAAAGTTCTCGAGTGGCAACTTCGCTGTGTAGTATCACCCACTAGAAGACAAAGTGACGTCTGAGGAACGTTCTTTCGAAAAAAATATAGGCCAGAACTAGGAAAAAAGAAGAAATAGAAGCGTGTATGTATAAGACCAATACTATATTGTAAATGTTACAGCTATTTACAAACACCATTCACACATAACTGGCAAAGGAAAAATATCGAAAAAAATAAAGACCATCAAGAAAGAAAAAAGAAGAAATAGAACCGAGACTGAGACTGAGTCGAACACACTCTACATGTAACTGGCCCCACAAGCAAATATCAAAAAAATACAGACCATAGGGAAATAAAATCAAATATATGTAAGACCTCTACAATATTATAAATGTATTGGCTGCTTACTAAAACATCACACATGACTGGCAACAGAAAAATATCGAATAAATATATAGACCATAACGAAAAAAGAAGAATTATAACCGTGTTGTAGTACTATACAGAATTATAAAAATACTGGCTGCTTACACTGTGTTACTAAATGAGCAAATTTTTAAGCCAGTGCACTTTTCAAGCGCAACATAGCAAGACTATAAGTGTGAATCAAGCGTAAATTCTTCTAACAAACAATTTGTACCGACTCTTTTGCTTATTTCGTTAGCGAGTCGATAACAATTACATTCTCATGCACGCGGTTTTACAGATCTAAAACATAACAAAACATGGATATAGAATTTAGAGCATTTCTGTTATCATGGTTGAGAATTTTGTAATGCTGTCAGATTTTCGTCAATATGTAACAAGTAAATAAACATCACATATACATATACAACGTCCTGTTAACACAACTGCAGGCTTTTCCTGTGAGGGTTTGCTTTAATCGCCGTGCTTGACAAGTGGATTGGCGATAACATTGCCAGACACTTTAGCGGCAGATACTAGTCATCATTCTGGAGAATTAAGGTCTTATAATTATTAATATGGTTATCCGGCCATCTGTCTGCAGCTAAGTCAAGGCTTTGCTCTTCGTATCTTACAACACCCTCGGTATCGATACATTCTTCAGCCACCACATAACAGCAATTTTTTTTAAATAATGAATTTTAGTTTTTATAAATTGTCTGTTTACAACAACGAAACTCTTTCTTAGATGAATAACTTTAAGTTTATGTTAAGCTGTCAAAAATGTTGACGCACAATCCCTGACGGGGTAGCCAGAGAAAACAAATCAGCAAATGTCACGGAGCTTACATACCTCTTTCGCTTCTGTCAGATTTATCATCTTCTTCATACACGTACGTCTAGATATCCGAGTACTCTTGACCCTCCCCTCTTCGAGCAATTTGCTCACATGGTCTTCAAAAGTTAGTGTCGGCCTTTTAATATTAACTTTCGCGCTATATATTTTCTTCACCATCGAAGCACGCCCTTATCAATTTTTACGATTATGTCATCAAACATACATATTGTATAGAACACATAGTTTTTATATACACCCTTTAGCTCATGTAACAATTATGATTTATACTATACGGAGGTAAACACATACGAAATAACTATAAATAAGGTGCATCTTTATATCATTACTTATTTGTCATATTACAAGTTTCAAAACCTTATGACCTTTAGCTCAAAGTCTAGCTAATATTACCATAGAATGACATGAATTTAGGATATAGCGGGTTTGAGGAACATAAATTCTATTCAAATGCTTTAAAGCTTCAGTTATTGTTTATCTTGTTTTGCGATCAGTAGAGGCTTGTGCTGAATGTAGACTCTGATGTTTGTGTGTAGTTATGTAACTCAGTGTCTCGAAATATTGCATGGTATGCTTGGTCTTAGATTTGCTTACATAGTTTACTTAATGTCCTATATAGGACCACTAATTTGTGGTTGACAACGCTATAATGACCACGGTGGACGAGTGGAGTATTATGAAGGACAAGCTTTGTAGTCCCGGGTTCGATTCCCGGACGGGTCAATGTAGGAAACCGTTTTTTCTAAACTGTTCCTGGTTTGGTGTTAATGGTGCCTTCTTATGTTTCTAACCTACCTATTTTATGTTAATGTTATGGTCCCTATTGTTGTCCCTATCTATGTATGTCTATGAATGTCTCTGGGCTGGTGCATTAAAGTATCAGCTACTTCCATTTTATTGCATTTGAAGGAGAGATGATGTGATGGCACGATATTCGGTGACCAGATTTTCTCTGATCGACCTAATCCTTAGGTTTTGCGCAGAGATGGAGCATCTCTATGCATCTTCTATCGCATTTCCGGTGCGTAATATTCTGAGTTATTGCTCTAACATCTCTGCATTTATTGTTTTATTTCATGTCCAGGAACATTTAATGATACGTTTTCTGCTGATTTATCATTGAACTTCATGATATCTTAAACCTTAATCTTGATTTGTTTAATTTTGATCATGTAGTTTTCGAGATGAGTTTTCTGTTGCTAGTTTTATATTGTATTTGAAAACTGTTTTCCTTTAGTCGTCTCTAACGATCCTCACGGGAAGGAAGGGAGTGGTAAATTCTTACTCTCTATTTCCTTTATTTCAGGGTTTAGTTCTAAGCGTTGGTGTCGTAAGAGCTACTAAAGCGGATTTTCAGTCTGTCTGTTGCTTACAATAAATAAATAAAAATAAATATCTTCACGAAACTCCCAATATGTCTACCCCTGAGACAGAGGTCTAGTCTAGACAAATAAGTCCCTTCCACCCATCTTCCACCGAAGATATTTTCAGGACCACGTGATAGGTGGTCAGCCCGCCGTCTTGACGTCCAATCCAATGATATAATATGTACATAAGATAAAAATCTTATGAACGAATGTTACATAAGTCTGTTGCTTACGATATCAAAATTTTGAACTTGTTTCAAGTTTTAGTTGGAGCTTTCTTAAGTAATTGAACTTCTCATATTGAGCATAATTTCACATTATTATTAATTGCACATTAGTTGTAAATAGCCATTATCTAAACATGCAATGGAAAATACGTCATTGCCAACCCTAAAGCGTAGTGCGTCGACATCGCATCAACACTCATAAATCAAACAAATCAAATTTCAATCCAAGTTCGACTCTAGCTCCCATGTAGTAAGATAATAATTAGGTTGGTTAGGACTTGAAGATATGCTGCTTCAATTTCAGCAAGCAATGTTGACGTTGCAAATGAAGTGACAAACATGCTGGCAGCGGTGGCTACGTGACACGGCCCAGTCATTGGTCCTAACGCCGGTGTAAATACACATTTTGTCTGAATAGCGTGGGAACTGCCTATAATGCCAGATTAAAGCACCTCGTCCTAAAGTCACGATGGGCCAGTGGCTGGGAGATCGGAATTCCGATTCGACCTAAGTTCGATACTTATGTACGATTTACCCCAGGAGAGTTTATTACGAGTACGACCCCAGGAGGTAGGTCTACCGAAGAGTTTTTTTTAAACTTATGTACGATTTACATTATTAGCCTGGACATGAAGATGGCTCGCCACCTGTCACGTTTTCCCAAAAATATCCAATCACGATAGCCGAGTAGTTGGGTTATCGGAATTCAAGTCAAGAGACTCGACTTCGATACTCAGGTGTTAGGCAGGTACCAATGGGTTTTCATAAAACTTATGAAAGATTGAGATCGTTGGTTTAGATATAAAGACGGCATCAGGCTCACTACCTGTCAAGTTGTCAAAAATGTCATCGGCGAAAGGTGAATCGAAAGGACTTAATTGTCTTGACCTCTGTCTACCCTAGTATTAGCAATGGCGTGTAAATATTTTTATATTTTACCTTGTCCTTAAGTTTCCGTAGACGGCGACGGGCTCACCACCTGGCACGTTGTCCCGAAAATATATTCGGTGGAAGGTGGGTCGAAGGGCATTTATAGTCAAGACTAGACCTCTGTCTACCACTGTATTGGGAATTGCGTGAAGATATTTATTTATTCATTTAAGCTTCCGTTGAATCGACCGGACTTTATTGTCGAGACATACGCCTACCCCAGTATGGGTAATAGCGTGAAGATATAAAAGAAGCAAATCGTGATGCAATTGAAACTCCTCATGTATTGGTTGATAAAACAAACAAGCCTTGAACATAACAGTGGTTCTCACACGCGGAGTCACGTTTTAGCTTAATCCTTTTATGTCGGAAAAGGGAATTCCGGTTTCCGCGTTATATTTACAAAACAAAATTTAATAAAAATATTTGTAGAAACTTTTGGATCGGGTGTAAAATAAAACAGAAGGTACATTTTATAGGAAATTGGAAGCGAAATTTATATTTGACCGGTATCGCAACCGGCCTGTGATCGGTACTACAAGACCGGTAATAAACCTTTGTGATTTTGAATGATTTTGATTGGTGTTTGTGGTGCCTTCGTTGTTTCTGATTCCCATACCTCAAATGCATCTAACATTGGGATCGGAGCAATGTATGTGATGTTGTCCCTATCTATATATGTATCAATATATGTATATAAGTATTTATTATTAATTAATTTATTTATTTGATTGAACGATTTGATTGAGCGGTAAGCGTGCCGTTGTCATGTGTTTCCGTTGTTGGTATAGGCTTGAGAATATGCCACCCCCTTTCTTCCCGTGGGTGTCGTAAGAGGCGACTAAAAGAACTGCCTCGACAATATCAACCTTTATGTGCAACAAATTTTTCTTCCTTTCTCTCTCTCAATAGCTACCGACAAATCGCGGGATAAACATCCCAAGAAAACCGGGCCAAAAGTAGCGGACCGCAGCAGAGTCTAAAATATAATATTTCTGGTACTGCGATCGTCAATCCGCTTACCGAGCGTCGTGATTATGGCACTCCCCTGCTAGAGAGGCCTATATCCAACAGTGAACTATCCCAGTCCGTTATCATGTATGTATGTTTGTATGTAAACGTATTTATGTATGTATAAAAGGACACACAGTCACTCATTTAGATTTTGGAGACTAGGTTCCGGTCGATGGAAAGAAAGACAGAAAGAAAGGAGAAAGTAAGATTAGTGAAGATGAGTTCTTTCTTTAGACTAGGTTCTGATATATCGCTGGTTTAATATCATTTTCATCGTTGTGTATGTCCCGCCACATAAATTTTTTTATCAGTCTATTTAGTTGCCGTTATGCTGATGCATCAGTTGTAAACTGCAGTCTCTTTTAGTGGCTCAGTTCCATAAGCGAGATGAGATCAGAGAGCTTTTGTGCGGCGGATTCTATAATCTAAGCTCCTACACGCAGTTTCCACTAGCCAGACATTTATATTTTCTCTGTACCGCAATTCTCTGAACACTAAGCGATTTTGCAGTTTGAACTATGTTGTTTTTTTATAATGAAATTAGAAATTAAATATCTTCACGCAATTCCCAATACAGGGGTAGACAGACAGGTCTAGTGTAGACATTTAAGTCCCTTCGACCCACCTTCCACCGAAGATATTATCGTGACGTCATGATAGGTGGTGAGCCCGTCGCCGTCTTTATGTCCAAGCCTACGATAAATTCGTACATAAGTTTTAAAAACCTTGACTGTGACTTTTTGTGTAATTTTTTTTTGGAGTTGCAATAAATAATAAATAAATGAATAAAGACGAAGAGGAAGTTTTTTTTTGTTTCAGTGTAAATGCAACAAACACATGTAGTTTTTAATAAGAATTTCTTACCAGAGTTCTTTGTTTACTTCAATAGCCTAATCAATAAGTCGAAACCAAATGATTGCTTTCAAATTTTCTTATCGCTCCATCGCTATTTTTAAATATAGTAATTACTACCATAGACTAAATAAATCCGATCGTTCATGGTCGATTTGTATTTAATCAGAGTTAATACTTTGACTATAATATATTGCGCAGACATGTTTCGAGAGAGCTTCTATGGATTAATAACTTGTATGCAAGTCTAACCAAAAGCCATTCAAGTTAAGAATCAATTGCTTGTGTTGTGTTGTGTGTGTGTGTGTATGTGTGCGTGTTTGATACTTTTATTACAAAAGCAAAATTTTGTTGTGTTAAATTTTGTAAAGCCTTACCACACGGTATGTTATAAAGTTTCCAAGTTGAATGGTTAACCTAATCTTTGCCTGTTTTGACTACTGCCATGAAAATATTATAAAAAAGGAAAGTGGGGAAAAAGGCACCATTCCTGGTGTTGAATGGAAATAACTGTTACATCCACATAAACGTTAATCGCCATAATAACAACGATTGGCAAGCGTATTGCCAAAGATAGAAGACATTTTTGTGATAACGTGACAGGTTGTAATCTCGTCGCCGTCTTTATGTGAAAGCCAACGATATATTTTTTAATTATTAAAAAAAATTTTAGTTTTTAGTTCGGTACAAAAGAGTATTTTTTAAAGAAATCATTATGCTTATTTTCTAATACGAATAAAATTAATAAAAAATTACCACAAAACTCATTTAAAACGACGTTACCTAAGTACTTGCTACCTAAGTATTTGCTACGATATATCGACGCGAAATCGACTAGCAGCTTTCGCTGTCGTTTCTGTCTTCGAAGAAGGTCAAGAAAGATATCAGATAGAACGATAACCAACGTGTCTATTGCACAACCCTACGCCGATATCTCACAGTATATCTGTACTGCCTTCATGTTATCTGAATATATATTCGCTAGACGACTCTATAGGGAAGTAAGTCTGAGGCAGCCTCTTGTATCTGGAGGTTAATTGCTCCTATCTATCCTATATATCTAGGGTCATTTCACCATTTACTTGCATGGGAATCGGGCCTCCGAGATGGCATTTGCATGCGTTGGTTTTATTTGTTTTGCTTATTGAAGCTCCTCTCATTTTCTTACTGTAGTATTATAGATGCTTACTTTCAATACTGGATAAATAATTTAGTTCTGTCGACAAAAATTTCATTGCAGATTATATGGGAGTGCATTACATTACAGACGTGCATGTGTGAAGCAAATGATGAATTAGAAAGAAGCTAAAGAGGTATGTAAGGATAGTGACACTTCAATCGGCGATGTTGTCTCGCTGGCTACCCCGTCAGGAACTATGCGTGAAGTAAATAAATAATAAATGAATAAACATCAGTAAACTTAACAGGTCCTTGTGTTAGCTAATGCCACTATATACTTAAGTAGATATGTACTTACATGGATAAATATTTACATAACACATTTATGACACAAATGCTTCCTCGTATTCGAACCTTGATTGCCGTATTGGTAGAGAAACTAAAATTCGGGTCTGGAGCGTCACTACCTCCTCCAGACATAAGTATGTTAACTTAGTTTGGTTAACAGGAAGGAATACTAGCAATTAATTCTTAGACTTATTAGAAAATAATATTATAATAGTAATTATAATTCTTTCAAAGTATTTTTAATACTTACAATGTCCTTATTTTCATAATTATCCTACATGTAATAGTGTATGAAAATATAATGTACATTAAAGTTAGCCCTTATGCTTAATTTAATTAAAATAAAAAGTTGCATATCTCCAAACCAATGTATCGTATATTTATTTTATTTACTTTTTTTTATAGAAAAGGGAGGCAAACGAGCAGGTGGCTCACGTGATGGTAAGTGATTACCGTCGCCCATGGACACCCGCAATACCAGAGGCATAGCAGATGCGTTGCCTCCCTTACAGTGCCCCCCAGATTTGGAGTAGGGGTGTGGCCCACTTACTTATATATTTATTAAAAATTTAATGCACAAAGTAGTACATATGGCAGTCTTAATGCCGAACCGCATTCTCTACCAGTCAACTATCACGCTAAATAGAAATAAAATGAAGAAACAGTACCGTGGAATAAAGAGTGTCTTTTAATATAATGTGGCGAATACAAAAATATTTGCATAAATATACGTTTACATTATGTACATAAATATACATGAAGTAAGTATAAAATTATACGATATGCATGTATATATTTGTATGTATATACAATTTCTAACAGATAAGATATGAACAACTTTTATGTATATTGAATAATTATGGTATAGAAAATATACATAGAACCAATTAAACTGTTTCTACATTAATTAGGCTCCTTATATTCTTTACAGTATATTATTAAAACTTATATATTCACGATAGCCGAGTGGTTCGGTGGCCGGAATTTCGAGTCGAGAGACCTGAGTTCGATCCCCATGGCAGGCTCGTACCAATGAGTTTTTCAAAAACTTATGTACGAATTACATCGTTGGCTTGGACATAAAGGCGGCGAGAGGCTCACCACCTGTCACGTTGTCCCGAAAATATCTTCGGTGGAAGGTGTGTCAAAGGGACTTAATTGTCTAGACTAGACCTCTGTCTACCCCTGTATTGGGAATTGCGTGAAGATATTTATTATTTATATATTCAATAAAAATTGTTCACTAAATAATGTGCGCTGATCACATGCAAAAGAAGTGTTATCTTTATAAAAAGATAAATATTGATCTTTATCTGAATCAACTTTCTTCAAAAAATACTTTCCAAGGCGTAAACTTCAAATTTCTAACTTAAAAGTAAATTATGTTACCACCTATTCCTAACAATAATGTTTAGAAATGCCATCCGAAAGAGAGTCAAAAATTTATAACGCTATCAATCATAACAAACCTATGGCGCCACATTTCGAACGCACACAAATAAAACGGCCATATAATTTTAAACTTTACTTCAAAAGCATAGAAGCTACAGTTGTTTCAAGCTTACCATCAAAACATCTACATTGCGTAACAGTGTGTAACAATAGAAAGCACGTGTAAACATTCTGATAACTTTTTCCCATAAGATATGACCAACTTTTATATTGAATAACCATTTATCGTATGCGCGACGACGTATCCAAGTCGTGTATACAAACACTTAATGAGGCGAAAAATCAAAGGGAACGAGCAATGGTTGACGCCTACGTAAATTCCATAGCCGGTCAACCAGTGTTAGCTGACCATGAAGATTGTAATAGTTAGAAGATTTTTGGAAGTGATAAGGGTCTTGATAATCTGGATATAAACAATTTAAAAGAATTAAGAAAACATAAACAATTGGTAATTTTAATTTCCGTATAAATACTACTACGTCGAAATGCAGCATCATCAACCTGTTAATTGCGTACAGGGCCTTGACCAATTTCAATAGGAGGGCTTATAATTGTCTTGCTTAGCGACCATAGATCAAGACGTTTGTTAGAAGATACAATAATTAAAATATTTTTATTTGACTGAAATTAAAATCTATCTATGGGTCCTTAGCAAAGTTCCGATAGAAAAAAGTTCGCATCACCGACATGGTAATGGTAACTCTATCATCGGAAGCTATTTATGCCACGTGTTGTAAAAAACTAAGTTAGTAATATTTTGTACTAGACTACAAATATTCAATTAAAAATGGTAGATCTATTCTTGCCTAGTCGTCGTCTTGAATAGAGATCCATAGGAAGACATACCAGTTTTCATGGTGTCGGACGGGCCAATGTAGAAAACCACATTTTCTCTGTTGTGCATGTTTGTAATACCTTCGTTGTTTCGGAATCCATAACAAAAGTGCTGCTTTAGTTACTTTAGGATCAGAGCATGAGCAGCGTATGTGATGTTGTTCCTATCTTTTGTTGTCTCTGTCTATGTTTGTCATTTAATGACTTAAAAAAAACTCGCGTAATGCTAAAGTCAAAGGCCGAAGCTTTTTATCTAATTAAGATTCGTTTAAAGATACACCACCTGTCACGTTGTTACAAAAAATGTCTTCGGTGAAAAGTGTGTCAAAAGGACTCACTTCTGGATCTTTTCCTATCCCAGTATTGAGAATGGTGTAAAGGTTTGTTTAAAGTATTTTCAAACGTCAAAAAATACAGCACGTTACAAAAACGAACACCTCTCCCGAGATGAAGCACCATGAAATAGTTTATTCTTTTTTACGAACAAATAATAATGAATAAGTCATTGTTATTTTTTCATATAACTTTATTTTACAATATTTACTCATAGCACAAAAAAAGTTCGAAGTATCAATGGACGTAAAAACAAGTCTACCGTTAATGATAAAGTCATTTAAAAAAAAGTCAAACAAAAAACTATGTAATAAAACGTCACGATAGCCGAGTGGCTACGTGATAGGATTTCGAGTCACGATAGCCGAGTGGCTACGTGATAGGATTTCGAGTCAAGAGACCCGAGTTCGACCCACAGGTGTCCGGATCGTACCAATAGGTTTTGTTTTTAAAACTTATGTAAGATTATAACGTGGGCTTGGACATGAAGACGGCGACGGGCTCACCACTACTCACGGTGTACCGAAAAAATCGGTGGAAGATGGGTCGAAGGGATTTAATTATCTATACTAGACCTCTGTCCACCCCTTTATTTGGAATGGCGTGAAGATATTTATTTAGTTACTAATTCATTATATTAAGTTTTCACTCTCCTTTGCATTCCTCAACTACAGTCTAATATGCCTTATATTTTGGATTCAGATGAACAGAGACTTGACATTTGATAAAATGCCTACAAGAGTCCATGACTATATGTAGACAACTTTTATGAAATGCCAGACAACTTATAATTATAATTTGCTGCAAATTCCTGTACTGAATTCATATAAAAGCAATAATAAAACGGTAATAACTTTAGTCAGTTGCAAAATGACAACACGTTTACTAATAAACATATATTTAGGAAAGTTTAAATAGTCTACAAACTTAAAGCAATAAAAACTGTAAACTAACTTTTAGAAAAAGGTATATTGTATATAATAAATAAATAAACAAATCAATTAATATCTTCACGCCATTCCCAAAACAGGGGTCGACAGATGTCTAGACTATTAAATCCTTCAGACCCACCTTCCACCTAAGATATTTTTGGGACAACGTGACAGGTGGTGAGCCCGTCGCCGCCATCATACTCAAGCCAACGATATAAATCGTACGTAAGTTTTAAAGAAGTTTCGAAAATATTTATTGTTACAAGCATTCCTCGCTGGGGTCGATCTCGGGTCTCCTGATCAGAATTCCTATTCCTCATTCGGCTATCATGGCTTCAAAAGACAAAGAACATGAGTTATGGGTTACTAATATGAATTTTGAAAATCGGGAAATTATGACATATTTTATTTCAATAATAAATGTAATGTAAAACTTAAATTTTTATCAATTTTTTGTACAAATTTTTTCAAAAGAAAACATTTGGTAGAGACTTGGTTTCGATTAGGTTTTAATGGTATTTAATTAATTTTTATATCCGTCAAAAGTCTCATTCGATATTGTATTGTGTTTATGAACGCAATTTTATTCATTTTTAAAGCATATTTGTGCCGAACTTTTATGTGATTAAATTAAAGAGAAAAAATATTTTTATAATTTCAACTAACACGTATCGGCAGAGGTCGCGGATTCGAATCCCGCTCGTGTCAGTTGAAATTGTAAAATAATTGTGTTTATGAATTTTAGGAAGTTGATTTCAATTATAGCTTTAAAACACATGTATTTTCTTATTTTTTAAACTAAAAAGTAAAGTGAACGTATAAAAATGATTTTAACTTTTATTAAATGAAACTGATATTAAGAGAATTCCAGAGCATGTGTTTCAATTAACAGGAACATAATATTTTACCTTTTTGCTAAGTGACTGGTCAACCTTTTTCACAAAACCTTCAAGTGCATTTAAGTATCGCCACCAACTCAAGGACCCTTCGAGGCGCCAGTACAAGGCTTTGAGAATTACTTTCGGTAAACATAGCAATTTTCTAAAACAAACCAATGTTGTCTTTAAAATGGGGGGATTAGAATCAAAATCGATGTTAACCAAAATAGCGAGAGATAATATAATGTTTGCACAAGTTGCTTGCCCAAACTTAAAGATCTATAAATTTTTTATTGCTTTCACGTAAGGTTTATTTTGGCACGTCATTTGAAAAATTGTACATGTTTTAAAATATGCGCTTTTCTGGTTAATGGTCTTATTTTGTTTGTCGTGTACAAAAAGTGTTTTTCTACAAGTGCGTGCAAATAATAATTTTCGTTTACAAAAACAAATGCGTTGACTACAGTCATGGTTTGGAAATGTATAAGAAAGAATGGGGATAGAATAACAAAATTATATACCGCATGAGTGAGTTGTTGACGGAGGTGAATGAGTTGCGTAAACAACGGTTTTAAAGGTGTCGCCATCTCGGAATCCCGGGTTCGATTCCCGTTAGGATTAATGTAGAAAACCACTTTTTCTACATTTTCTCGGGTCTGCGTATTTGTTGCCTTCGTTGTTTCCGATTCCCATACCACAAGTGCTTTAGCATCTTACATTGGCTCTATAACATAAGTGCGATATGACGGCGATGAGCCCATCGCCGTCTTTATATCCAAGCCAACGATATCAATCGTACAAAGGTTTTGAAAAAAAACAATTTAAAACGAGCTTGCACCTGGGGATCGAACTCGGGTCTCTCGACTCGCATACCGACTACCCATCTACTCGGCTATGGTGACTTCTCGATTTCGACAAGTGAATTATCAAGTATAATACCAAACATACAAGCTCATAACGTATCGGTTTTATATTTTAAATAGTAATACCAATAAATACATAGAGACAAAATCACATACTTTGCGCTGATCCCAAAGTAAGTACCTTGTGCTATAGAATTAGAAACAAAGAAGTAATCACAAAGGCATAACGACAGTAAAATTATTTCACTCGACCTCTTTTTTACATGGGAGATGGTGACAAACGATTTACATGATGGTAAGTGATTCTGATAATAATGAATGCTGGTAGCAGAGAACTGTTCACTGCAGAAGGTTGAGGGATGCCATTGTTCAGCAGTGGACTCTTGATACGCCGTAACGAAGAAGAAGAAGAAGTGATACTGACGCCCATTTTTTTTATAGAAAAGGGAGGCAAACGAGCAGGTGGCTCACGTGATGGTGATTACCACCGCCCATGAACACTCGCAATACCAGAGGCATAGCAGATGCGTTGCCTCCCTTAGAGTGCCCCCCCCCAGAATTGGGGGAGGGGTGTGCCACCGGTTACCTGCACTCAACAGACGAAACGCAGAAGTTTGTTAGACTTCTACTTCACGCCGGTATTCTGTGAGGTCGTGGTACTTCCCCGGTTCAGCCGGCCCATTCATGCAACAACAAAAGTAGATGCGTAGCTCTACCACTGTAAGATGTAGATGATAACATCTAAGAAATACTTCCATAGATATTAGGCTTCTAAAATTAAAACGTAGAAACATTACGTAGACACTTCTTAAAATTAGCGGTCGTATGCCCCTAATTGTTTATTCCTTCGCATTAATCATCAGAGACGTCTTAAGTGTTTTCTTCTGCGTCTCGCACATTGTCATAATATTTACCACTCGAGGTTACCTCGCTTCTCGTGGCTACCATAAATCACCACACTTCAATGCGCTGCAATAAGAGTTCTTACGTCATTGACAATCATAACACTTGTCATTTCAATCCCTAAGTGTTCAGCATCAAGATCGATTGTCGCTTGACCGTGTTGTCAGTTTAAACGAATGACTTTGTTTCGTTCATGTAATTCAATTATAAGAAACAAACTTGCATTATGTATCAATTAAGAAATGGAATTCTTAACTTCATACGTATGAGGTTTAGATTGCTTTGTGTTGACTGTAAATATAAGTTCAGCTGCAATTAGAGGAGGGTTATCTATTCAGTTTGACAGCGATTGAGCGATCACACGGAGTGTCAAAAGGGCCCTGTTCGACTCTCGAATAAGTGTGTCACTATCAAAGAGGGCCGCTCTATTAAAAATGGGCCAGGCTCTAACTCTATTAGTGCATTGGATAACAGTAAATGGGATGTAATCCAGACGTAAGTTTACTGTGATTGTCATTTCCATCACATTAAATTTTAATGGATCTTTGGCTTTGACTTTAGCTAACACTGCGAATACTAAATGTCATTGCGTATAAGTATCGGCTTATATTAAAAGGTTCAATAACTCTCACATTGTTCAAAATAAGATCTGCATTGCAGACATGTGCATCGAAAAGACTGAATTGCCTAGAACTTTAACTAGCCAAGCATTTAGCGTCAAGCAAACAGCATCAACAAGTATCGGAGTATTCTCTCGAGTTTTTATATATATATATATATATATATATATATATATATATATATATATATATATATATATATATATATATATATATATATATATATATATATATGTATATATATATATATATATATATATATATATATATATATATATATATATATATATATATATATATATATATATATATATATATATATATATATATATATATATATATATATATATATATATATATATATATATATATATATATATATATATATATATATATATATATATATATATATATATATATATATATATATATTTATATATATATATCTTCTTCTTCTTCTTCTTCCACTCTCCTCTATTTCCCGTCATGTCAATACTCACTCCTATCTTTCTCATTTCTTCTTTCTTCGCACAATCCATCCATCGTTTTTTGGTCTCACCATAGCTCTTCGTCCATCCACATTCATCTCTAACATTCTTTTGCCTATATTACATTCTTCCCTCCTCATTACATGCCCGAACCATACTAACCTACAACTCTTCATTTACTCTGTCACTGGTGCTACTTTCAAGCTTCTCTGTCACTGGTGCTACTTTCAAGCTTCTCTGTCACTGGTGCTACTTTCACGTATACTCATTCTTTATGCGATCTTTTCTAGTCACTCCACACACCCATCTCAACATTCTCATCTCGGCAGCATGCACTCTTCTTCCGTCACTTTCGTTGCCCAGCACCTGATCTGTACAATACGACAGGTCTCACGATCGTTTTGTAAACTTTGCCCTTAAGTTTAAGAGGCATGCGTGGATCGCAAGTTATTCCTGAGACATTTCATCCATCCCGCATTTATTCTATTATTTACGTCCCGGTCGACATTGCCGTCATTTTGGATCACTGACCCAAGGTAACGGAATTCGGAGCAGACTGGTAGGAGAACACCATCCAAGGCAATATGAGAAAACTAGATGGACTTCTGAAGTCACAGAACATGTATTCAGTTTTGGTTCTGCTTATTTTTAATCCGACACTTTCCAGTTTTTCTTGCCATTTTCCCAGCTTGTTTGTACCTCAAGTGCATTATCTCCGACAAGCACAATGTCATCAGAAATGGGTTATAGGTATATATATATATATATATATATATATATATATATATATATATATATATATATATATATATATATATATATATATATATATATATATATATATGTATAAAGGATCTACCATAATCACTACGCTTGGAAAGCGGATTGACGATCTCACTAGACAACTCGCACCTTTTCGCTGCTACGTTTTCAACGATCAACAGTCTGCTGAATTTTCGTATATTTCAAAACGCTTCTCTGTCACTGGTGCTACTTTCAAGCTTCTCTGTCACTGGTGCTACTTTCAAGCTTCTCTGTCACTGGTGCTACTTTCAAGCTTCTCTGTCACTGGTGCTACTTTCAAGCTTCTCTGTCACTGGTGCTACTTTCAAGCTTCTCTGTCACTGGTGCTACTTTCAAGCTTCTCTGTCACTGGTGCTACTTTCAAGCTTCTCTGTCACTGGTGCTACTTTCAAGCTTCTCTGTCACTGGTGCTACTTTCAAGCTTCTCTGTCACTGGTGCTACTTTCAAGCTTCTCTGTCACTGGTGCTACTTTCAAGCTTCTCTGTCACTGGTGCTACTTTCAAGCTTCTCTGTCACTGGTGCTACTTTCAAGCTTCTCTGTCACTGGTGCTACTTTCAAGCTTCTCTGTCACTGGTGCTACTTTCAAGCTTCTCTGTCACTGGTGCTACTTTCAAGCTTCTCTGTCACTGGTGCTACTTTCAAGCTTCTCTGTCACTGGTGCTACTTTCAAGCTTCTCTGTCACTGGTGCTACTTTCAAGCTTCTCTGTCACTGGTGCTACTTTCAAGCTTCTCTGTCACTGGTGCTACTTTCAAGCTTCTCTGTCACTGGTGCTACTTTCAAGCTTCTCTGTCACTGGTGCTACTTTCAAGCTTCTCTGTCACTGGTGCTACTTTCAAGCTTCTCTGTCACTGGTGCTACTTTCAAGCTTCTCTGTCACTGGTGCTACTTTCAAGCTTCTCTGTCACTGGTGCTACTTTCAAGCTTCTCTGTCACTGGTGCTACTTTCAAGCTTCTCTGTCACTGGTGCTACTTTCAAGCTTCTCTGTCACTGGTGCTACTTTCAAGCTTCTCTGTCACTGGTGCTACTTTCAAGCTTCTCTGTCACTGGTGCTACTTTCAAGCTTCTCTGTCACTGGTGCTACTTTCAAGCTTCTCTGTCACTGGTGCTACTTTCAAGCTTCTCTGTCACTGGTGCTACTTTCAAGCTTCTCTGTCACTGGTGCTACTTTCAAGCTTCTCTGTCACTGGTGCTACTTTCAAGCTTCTCTGTCACTGGTGCTACTTTCAAGCTTCTCTGTCACTGGTGCTACTTTCAAGCTTCTCTGTCACTGGTGCTACTTTCAAGCTTCTCTGTCACTGGTGCTACTTTCAAGCTTCTCTGTCACTGGTGCTACTTTCAAGCTTCTCTGTCACTGGTGCTACTTTCAAGCTTCTCTGTCACTGGTGCTACTTTCAAGCTTCTCTGTCACTGGTGCTACTTTCAAGCTTCTCTGTCACTGGTGCTACTTTCAAGCTTCTCTGTCACTGGTGCTACTTTCAAGCTTCTCTGTCACTGGTGCTACTTTCAAGCTTCTCTGTCACTGGTGCTACTTTCAAGCTTCTCTGTCACTGGTGCTACTTTCAAGCTTCTCTGTCACTGGTGCTACTTTCAAGCTTCTCTGTCACTGGTGCTACTTTCAAGCTTCTCTGTCACTGGTGCTACTTTCAAGCTTCTCTGTCACTGGTGCTACTTTCAAGCTTCTCTGTCACTGGTGCTACTTTCAAGCTTCTCTGTCACTGGTGCTACTTTCAAGCTTCTCTGTCACTGGTGCTACTTTCAAGCTTCTCTGTCACTGGTGCTACTTTCAAGCTTCTCTGTCACTGGTGCTACTTTCAAGCTTCTCTGTCACTGGTGCTACTTTCAAGCTTCTCTGTCACTGGTGCTACTTTCAAGCTTCTCTGTCACTGGTGCTACTTTCAAGCTTCTCTGTCACTGGTGCTACTTTCAAGCTTCTCTGTCACTGGTGCTACTTTCAAGCTTCTCTGTCACTGGTGCTACTTTCAAGCTTCTCTGTCACTGGTGCTACTTTCAAGCTTCTCTGTCACTGGTGCTACTTTCAAGCTTCTCTGTCACTGGTGCTACTTTCAAGCTTCTCTGTCACTGGTGCTACTTTCAAGCTTCTCTGTCACTGGTGCTACTTTCAAGCTTCTCTGTCACTGGTGCTACTTTCAAGCTTCTCTGTCACTGGTGCTACTTTCAAGCTTCTCTGTCACTGGTGCTACTTTCAAGCTTCTCTGTCACTGGTGCTACTTTCAAGCTTCTCTGTCACTGGTGCTACTTTCAAGCTTCTCTGTCACTGGTGCTACTTTCAAGCTTCTCTGTCACTGGTGCTACTTTCAAGCTTCTCTGTCACTGGTGCTACTTTCAAGCTTCTCTGTCACTGGTGCTACTTTCAAGCTTCTCTGTCACTGGTGCTACTTTCAAGCTTCTCTGTCACTGGTGCTACTTTCAAGCTTCTCTGTCACTGGTGCTACTTTCAAGCTTCTCTGTCACTGGTGCTACTTTCAAGCTTCTCTGTCACTGGTGCTACTTTCAAGCTTCTCTGTCACTGGTGCTACTTTCAAGCTTCTCTGTCACTGGTGCTACTTTCAAGCTTCTCTGTCACTGGTGCTACTTTCAAGCTTCTCTGTCACTGGTGCTACTTTCAAGCTTCTCTGTCACTGGTGCTACTTTCAAGCTTCTCTGTCACTGGTGCTACTTTCAAGCTTCTCTGTCACTGGTGCTACTTTCAAGCTTCTCTGTCACTGGTGCTACTTTCAAGCTTCTCTGTCACTGGTGCTACTTTCAAGCTTCTCTGTCACTGGTGCTACTTTCAAGCTTCTCTGTCACTGGTGCTACTTTCAAGCTTCTCTGTCACTGGTGCTACTTTCAAGCTTCTCTGTCACTGGTGCTACTTTCAAGCTTCTCTGTCACTGGTGCTACTTTCAAGCTTCTCTGTCACTGGTGCTACTTTCAAGCTTCTCTGTCACTGGTGCTACTTTCAAGCTTCTCTGTCACTGGTGCTACTTTCAAGCTTCTCTGTCACTGGTGCTACTTTCAAGCTTCTCTGTCACTGGTGCTACTTTCAAGCTTCTCTGTCACTGGTGCTACTTTCAAGCTTCTCTGTCACTGGTGCTACTTTCAAGCTTCTCTGTCACTGGTGCTACTTTCAAGCTTCTCTGTCACTGGTGCTACTTTCAAGCTTCTCTGTCACTGGTGCTACTTTCAAGCTTCTCTGTCACTGGTGCTACTTTCAAGCTTCTCTGTCACTGGTGCTACTTTCAAGCTTCTCTGTCACTGGTGCTACTTTCAAGCTTCTCTGTCACTGGTGCTACTTTCAAGCTTCTCTGTCACTGGTGCTACTTTCAAGCTTCTCTGTCACTGGTGCTACTTTCAAGCTTCTCTGTCACTGGTGCTACTTTCAAGCTTCTCTGTCACTGGTGCTACTTTCAAGCTTCTCTGTCACTGGTGCTACTTTCAAGCTTCTCTGTCACTGGTGCTACTTTCAAGCTTCTCTGTCACTGGTGCTACTTTCAAGCTTCTCTGTCACTGGTGCTACTTTCAAGCTTCTCTGTCACTGGTGCTACTTTCAAGCTTCTCTGTCACTGGTGCTACTTTCAAGCTTCTCTGTCACTGGTGCTACTTTCAAGCTTCTCTGTCACTGGTGCTACTTTCAAGCTTCTCTGTCACTGGTGCTACTTTCAAGCTTCTCTGTCACTGGTGCTACTTTCAAGCTTCTCTGTCACTGGTGCTACTTTCAAGCTTCTCTGTCACTGGTGCTACTTTCAAGCTTCTCTGTCACTGGTGCTACTTTCAAGCTTCTCTGTCACTGGTGCTACTTTCAAGCTTCTCTGTCACTGGTGCTACTTTCAAGCTTCTCTGTCACTGGTGCTACTTTCAAGCTTCTCTGTCACTGGTGCTACTTTCAAGCTTCTCTGTCACTGGTGCTACTTTCAAGCTTCTCTGTCACTGGTGCTACTTTCAAGCTTCTCTGTCACTGGTGCTACTTTCAAGCTTCTCTGTCACTGGTGCTACTTTCAAGCTTCTCTGTCACTGGTGCTACTTTCAAGCTTCTCTGTCACTGGTGCTACTTTCAAGCTTCTCTGTCACTGGTGCTACTTTCAAGCTTCTCTGTCACTGGTGCTACTTTCAAGCTTCTCTGTCACTGGTGCTACTTTCAAGCTTCTCTGTCACTGGTGCTACTTTCAAGCTTCTCTGTCACTGGTGCTACTTTCAAGCTTCTCTGTCACTGGTGCTACTTTCACGTATACTCATTCTTTATGCGATCTTTTCTAGTCACCCACACACCCATCTCAACATTCTCATCTCGGCAGCATGCACTCTTCTTCCGTCACTTTCGTTGCCCAGCACTCTGATCTGTACAATACGACAGGTCTCACGATCGTTTTGTAAACTTTGCCCTTAAGTTTAAGAGGCATGCGTGGATCGCAAGTTATTCCTGAGACATTTCATCCATCCCGCATTTATTCTATTATTTACGTCCCGGTCGACATTGCCGTCATTTTGGATCACTGACCCAAGGTAACGGAATTCGGAGCAGACTGGTAGGAGAACACCATCCAAGGCAATATGAGAAAACTAGATGGACTTCTGAAGTCACAGAACATGTATTCAGTTTTGGTTCTGCTTATTTTTAATCCGACACTTTCCAGTTTTTCTTGCCATTTTCCCAGCTTGTTTGTACCTCAAGTGCATTATCTCCGACAAGCACAATGTCATCAGAAACAAGTCATATATATATATATAGTATATATATATATATATGTATATATATATATATATAGTATATATATATATCTTCTTCTTCTTCCACTCTCCTCTATTTCCCGTCATGTCAATACTCACTCCTATCTTTCTCATGTCTTCTTTCGCACAATCCATCCATCGTTTATTTGGTCACATTCATCTCTAACATTCTTTTGCCTATATTACATTCTTCCCTCCTCATTACATGCCCGAACCATGCTAACCTACAACTCTTCATTTTCTCTGTCACTGGTGCTACTTTCACGTATACTCATTCTTTATGCGATCTTTTCTAGTCACTCCACACACCCATCTCAACATTCTCATCTCGGCAGCATGCACTCTTCTTCCGTCACTTTCGTTGCCCAGCACTCTGATCCGTACAATACGACAGGTCTCACGATCGTTTTGTAAACTTTGCCCTTAAGTTTAAGAGGCATGCGTGGATCGCAAGTTATTCCTGAGACATTTCATCCATCCCGCATTTATTCTATTATTTACGTCCCGGTCGACATTGCCGTCATTTTGGATCACTGACCCAAGGTAACGGAATTCGGAGCAGACTGGTAGGAGAACACCATCCAAGGCAATATGAGAAAACTAGATGGACTTCTGAAGTCACAGAACATGTATTCAGTTTTGGTTCTGCTTATTTTTAATCCGACACTTTCCAGTTTTTCTTGCCATTTTCCCAGCTTGTTTGTACCTCAAGTGCATTATCTCCGACAAGCACAATGTCATCAGAAACAAGTCATATATATATATATATTTATATATATATATGTATATATATATATGTATATATATATATATAGTATATATATATATAGTATATATATATATTTATATATATATATATACATATATATATATATATACATATATATATATATACATATATATATATATACATATATATATATAGTATATATATATATAGTATATATATATATACATATATATATATATTTATATATATATATTTATATATATATATACATATATATATATACATATATATATATACATATATATATATATATGTATATATATATATATATAGTATATATATATATAGTATATATATATATAGTATATATATATATAGTATATATATATATACATATATATATATATTTATATATATATATATGTATATATATATATTTATATATATATATAGTATATATATATATACATATATATATATATTTATATATATATATGTATAAAGGATCTACCACAATCGCTACGCTTGGAAAGCGGATTGACGATCTCACTAGACAACTCGCACCTTTTTCGCTGCTACGTTTTCAACGATCAACGGTCTGCTGAATTTTCGTATATTTCAAAACGGTTATCTATCAGTCGGTAGGCAATTGAGTTTTAAAGCTTTTCCCTTAGTCATCTCACGATACCCACGGGAAAAAAGGTGGTACATTCTTAAGCCGTAACACACAGAAACACGTAATAATAATTATAGCTATCTCGTTATCTTACCTCCACGCTATTCACTTCACGACATAAGTATATAGCTTCACGGCATTCTCAATACAGGGGTAGACAGAGGACCAGATAATTAAATCCTTTCGACTTATCTTCTGTTTTTGGAACAAAGTAACAGGTGGTGACCAGTCCGTCCTTATGTTTAACGATATAAATCGTACATAAGTATTTAAAAACCTGTTAGTACGAGCCTGTCACCAGGAATCGAACTCGGGTCTCTTGACTCTTAATTCCGACCACCCTTCTACTCGGCTGTCGTGATTTATAATACTGCAGTAAAGAGAAATTAATATCATTGAAACGAAATCGTCATTTATTTTTAATTATAATTTCAAATGAAAGTTATTTTAAAATTGTAAAGAATTTCTGTGAAGTTTTGAATGACAGGCACTCAGGGCGTCACCATCTTTACACTTGTATTTTTTACAGCCATTCGTACACTTGTTTACCCGGACCCTATCAAAAGAGTGTCATGTTACCGTCGAAATCAAACAATGCGAAAAAATATGCATAGCTCGCCACACTCCGAAGGAAACAATGCATGCAAATATTTCCCTTATCACCGAACATATCAGGCCACAATGGCGTGAAGGTATGCCGGCGCTGCTGTGAAACCGAAAGGACAAACGGACTTGCCAATTTGTATATTTTTTTGCTTCGTATCACTCTTCTATTATAAAGACAGAAGTTTAGAATGTATATTTTGTGATCAATCGGTGAAAGATATGCGAAAATAATGGGGGATTTTATTTTGTATTGACTCCAGAAAAAGAAACTTTTGCATAACCTTTTTATTATAAACCAGTCTATTGTTTCTTGCATTATGTTTTATAAAAGATGGTCCAAAACTAGTATTCTAAAATTTTATTTTAATACTCAAATTTAGAATACATATTTATACGCTATTCCCAATACTGGGGTAGACAGAGGACCAGATAATTAAATCCTTTCGACTTATCTTCTGTTTTTGGAACAAAGTAACAGGTGGTGACCAGTCCGTCCTTATGTTTAACGATATAAATCGTATATAAGATTCGGAAAAATGCATAGTTTCGAACTCGAATCTCTGGACTCGAATTCCAATTACCCAACAACTCGGCAATCGTGACTATAGGGTTTATAGCCATGGTACCCGAGTAGTCGGGTGATCAGATTTTGAATCAAAACAAGCGAGTTCGATCCCCCGGACGAAGACCCGTAACAATGTGATAACACTTAGACGGCGACAGGTTTACCACCCGTCACGTTGTAAGATAAGCTCCAGCAAAAGTTAGTAAGGACAAAATTTTCTAAAACTCCGACTATTCCAATATTGGAAAATGCGAGAAGACAAATAAACCTTTAATGAGCTAACAAAACAGTATCTTAGGGAGCAACTGACTCATCGGGACATATTTTTAATCTTTGTACACTTTTGTGTTAAAACCATAAACAAAATACCTAACAATTCCTCATCATAGAATATTGTAATAGATTAAATATGGTAACGGTAAAATAGAAACAGTTTTAAAAGTAACTTTTGAATACGTACTTTACATAAATTTAAGAAATAATTGTTATTGTATGTTTAATGCTGCCTCGTTATCTGAGGTACCATTTCTTCAATCCTTTTTTTAACCTTTGTTCAATTAAAAAAGGAATGGAGATGCCTTTTCTTTTTTATCTAAATGATAATAGTTTTCGTAATTATCTCGCCATGACTTCATATGTAATCTTTAGTGGGGGGAATCAGTCAGTGTTTCATTTCTCGTAACATTAAATCTTGGCGTTCGTTTTTCACAGTTAATTGTAATTCCAGGCTATTTAATAAGAGTGGCTAATATTTTAATATTTAATAAAATAAATATCTTCGCAATTCCCAATACGGGGGTAGACAGAGGTCTAGTCTTGACAATTAAGTTTCTTTAACTCACCTTCCACCGAAGAAATTTTCGGACAACGTGATAAGTGATGAGCCTGTCGCCGTCTTTATGTCCAAGCCAACGATATAATTCGTACATAAGATTTTTTTGAAAAACCCCAATGGTTTTACGATACGAGCCTGCCACCTGGCTTCGAACTCGGGACTCTTGACTCGAAATTCCGACCACCTAACCACTCGGCTATCGTGACTCAATTATATTTTAATATTTTGTCGTGTAATATGCCCATATATCATATACTACGTCTATCTCTACTATATCATAAAATATAATATTGAAAATAATATCCATGAATGTCTTTCAGATGTCGTGTGTCATCGTCTTCAAAAGTTCATCTCCTTCCTTCACGTGGACTGTGGGAAAATGGCCACCAACAGTTCCCAGGCCAGAAAAATCCCAGAATAAATGTAAGTAGAATGGTGACGGGCAGGGGTAGCAGAGTCTATGTTACAAGGTGGTGGTTTACAGCATCCGTGACCACGGATGCTGTAATGTGTGTATTCGCGTGAATACAAGAAATCAACGATACTCACGATAAAAAGGCACGATAGCAGTCAGTGGTTGGGTGGTCGGAATTTCGAGTCAAGAGACCCGATTTCGATCCCAGGTGTCGGGCTCGTACGAATGGATTTTTACAAAAACTTATGTACGAATTATATCGTTGACTTGAACATAAAGACAGCGACGGGCTCTCCACTGTTACGTTGTCCCAAAATTATCTTCAGTGGAAGGCGGGTCGAAGGGATTTAATTGTCCGGACTAGACCTCTGTCTACCCCTGTATTGGGAATTGCGTGAAGATACGTGTTAATTTATTTTATTTATTAAAAAAAGAAGTAAATCATAATTAGTGAAAACTATTTTAAAGCGCCATCTATTGATATAAAACGTAACTTGGTCATAAAGGTATTAATTTATGTTCAAAACTAAATTTCGTATTAATTACTACTTTTTTAGGGAAGCTTCAGTTAAATGATCGGTTTACTTATTTTGGTACGTTTATAATAAATGTTAAAATGGCTTAAATCGATACTTTCATGACAGTGGAAACAATTATAAAAAATCGATATCTGATACTAATTTATAATTACGGCCATTTATTTATGCCAGAAGTGAAATCAGATGCGATTTAGAATTAATAACGTAAAGACAAGTATCTATGGCTTCGCCACGGGCAACGGAAAATATAAATTAAGAATCTGTTAGTTACATTTCAAAATAACTAGATTGAATTATATTTCAAGTTGCTTTCAATGTAAGTGAACTTACTATGAAAGGATTGCTGATTAGTTAACTAAACATTTTTAAGTTCTTTACAGCTATAGCTGAAGGCCTATGTCCGACTATAGTCGGACATCGGCCTTCAGTAAAGTTGGCCACCAAGAACGGTTCTCAACCACCGGCATACTTCGATTGCAAGCAAACCCTTAAAGATTTCCACGATGAATGGTGGTGAGCCTGTCGTGGTGTCGAGTCGAGAAGGAAGGATTATACTAGCGCACAATCTTTTAGATTCTTATTAATAAAATAATTTTAACGACCAGATCATAAATTCGAAGTTTTCCTGACACTCATCACAAACAAACTTACAAACTTTAATCCTTTATAAAAAAAATAGATAGACAGAGGTCTAGACAATTAAATCCATTCGACCCACCTTTCACCGATGACATTGTTTGGAACAACATGATAGATGGTGAGCCTGTCGCGCTCTTTATGTACAAGGCAACAAAATCAATTGTATCTATATATCTAACGCATTAAGAATTTTAAATCTCACGATGAAGGTGTTCGGAATTCGAATCAAGTAGTCCCGAAGTCTATCTCCAGTATATCCAGGATCAGAGCTACCTGAGTAACGATTTTCTTCAAAAAAAAAAAGTACTATTTTTATCTCAACATAAAAGACTAGGCGCTAGTGACTGTTAATTCAGGAAACACATCGTTATCCTACATCGCGCTATCGAAGTTATCACGATTGCACCTATATATGAGTACAGATAGCACACAGGCAGTGGAGACGTCCTCCCGAGGTCACGACCACGGGTAGCTCTACCCCAGTTTTCCTGTAGTATATCATCCACTACAAAATGTATCTAATGAGACTGAGATGTGAGACCTCAACAACTATTTTACATCACATTTCTATAGTGAGAAAGACAAAATATTGAAATGAAATGAATTTTGAAAATCCAATTGCTGGCCAGTTCCAGAGATTATTCATACAAATTTGAAAAAAAAAAAACGACAAATATTCAATACTAGTATGGAACTATTAACGAATGACCACAAATAAGTCGTTCCCTGAAATGTCGCCCTTACCTTCAACCTCTGGCCGGAACAATAAATTTCTTTTTTTTATTTCTATTTGTTTGTTTCATTTCATTCCTCGTATTGTTTACTTAGTAAGAGAGCGGGCATGCTGCCAGTATCCCGTGTGGGGTCCGAGTTATATTTGCGTGCCCTTTTTTACTAGTTTTTTTTTTTTTGGATCGATATCATCGACAAATTGTGGACATGTTCCTTTTTTGGCAGACACGTGAAGGGCTTTCGGTCAAATTTTAGTTTTATATATTTTGAGTACTTTCTCGTATATAGAAATTGTTTCGGTATTTAACTTATACTAACCCCAAATAAAAATATCTTCAAGCCATTCCCAATACAGGGGCAGACAGAGGTCTCCACAATGAAGTCTTTTCCAACCACTGAAGACATTTTATTGGGACAACGTGACATTTGGTGTGCCCGTCGTCGTCTTTATGTCCAAGCCAACGATATAATTCGTACAGAAGTTTTGAAAAAACCCAGCCTTAGGGATTGAACTCGGGTTTCGTGACTCCAATTCCGATCACTAGACCGAGTGGTCTAGTGATCGGAATTCGAGTCAATGAGAGAGATTGGAGGAATTGGAGCTATTGTGATTTTTTTAGTTATTTTTCTGTAAGCGACTCAAAAATTGTGGTAATAATTAATGCAACTGAGGATACGGATTTCTTATAGATAATTTTCAACAATAAGTAATTTATTTTATCATCTACGAGGGTAAAATCTAGTTACAAAAATTACTACTAATGTCTGATAAAAGATAATATCAATCTATATATTTGACCACCTCTGTTGAAGAGCGGCACATATCTTTTGCATGGTGTCACCGGCTCTGAGGTCCCGGGTGCGGTTCCTGATTAGGTCAATGTAGAAAAAAATCTTTATACATTTTCTAGGGTCAGGGTGTTTGTGTCATATTCGTTATTTCCTTTCCATTTCATTTGTGCTATGACAAATGCTTTAGCTAATTACTTTAGGGATCAGAGCAATGTATGTGATATTGTGCCTATCTATTTATGTATTTATTTATTGTTGTTATTTATTATTATTTTACATAATAAAATAATTAAAAGATATAGACAACTTGACTGTATAATCCTTGAAACATTACACATAATTTTTTATTTTCAACTAACCTAATAATAAGTGTAGACGAAGACACATGCATACCATTATAGAATATATAATCTACGGCATTAACCCCAAAACTGTCACAGATGGTAGCTATTAGATAAGTGGAACAAAAGTGTGTTGAGACAAAAGTTGAGAATTAAACACATTTAAGATTATGAAATGGTAAAACGTTTCCTACCTACGTATATATCGCTTTAAGACGATAAACTGGAATGAAACTTTAGAAAGCTCAGAAAAATATAATACAAAGGGATAGAGGAAGTGCTTCTTAATTACTATTGTTAAAGTAGAAGGAATACATTATGGTTTTTAATACAAAACTATGCTTAAGGTATGCAGGTAAAGAAGACAAGAAAAAGCTGCCCAAATAAGGTATCGAAGTAAACCTAAATGAAATAAAATACCATGTAGAACACTGAAAAATATTTTATAATATATATATCTTCACGCCATCTAGAAAATCAAATCCTTTCGACCCACCTTCCACCGAGGATATTTTTGAGACAACGTATTTTTGAGACAACGTGAGAAGCGAGCCTGTTGTCGTGTTTATGTCCAAGCCAACGATATAAATCGTACGTACATAAATTAAGAACACACTAAATGGTACGAGGATTGGGATCGAACCCTAGCCTCTTGACCCGAACTCACAATCACCGCTATTGCGACCAATTTCGTGAAAAATATTTTGACTACAAAAAAAACATGTTTACCAGATATGTCTTCGGTCAAATGTGGGTCGATAGTACTTAATTATCTGGACCTGTAACCAATACTGTCTACACCAGTGATGATCATTGGAAGATGTTTACCAAAAGACGACAAAACAACTTTAATTTTGTGAAGATCAGGCCTTATACCTTAAAAACCGATGGTACGCCTTTCGTCTATGAAGTTCGTCAAAAAATTACATAAAACTATAGATTTCTTTTTTTTTAATTGGTCAGGTAATTTAATTGAAATTAAAATAAGAAATTATTGTTTTAAATAATTTAATTATTATTGGCCATGTCGAGAGAATGAATGAAGAACGATTGATGAAAAAGTGTATAAGGCGAGTGTGGAAGGAAATGTTGGAGTAGGCAGACCTAGGAGGACGTTTCGAGACCAAATCAGGGACATCCTGAAAAAAGGCCAGGTCAAGAGTACCCCTAAACCGAAGATCATGTATGAAGGGACTAATGAATGTGGACGAAGCGAAACAAGTATGTAAGGATTGCAGCTAGTGGAAATAAAGGTCTCTGCCTACCCCTACAGGAAGAACGTGATTGCATGTATGTATGTAATTATTATAATTAAAAAAGTGACTTGGTCAAACTGAAAAAACAACCAGGTGTAATATTAAATAACGTAATAAGTTGTTATATTTACAAATTGTTCACACCATTGTCTAATCTCCATCAACCAGGATTTACTGTTAGATAACACAAAGCGTGAAGTGAAAGAACCCCATAATTAAAATGACAATGAACATAATATTGGGAATTGCGTGAAGATATTTATTTTTATTTTTTACAATGAAAAAGAAATCGCGTCACGATAGCCGAGTGGTTGGGTGGTCAGAATATCGAGTCGTGAGAATTCGATCCCCAGGTGGTTGGATCGTACCAATGGATTTTTCAAAAAACATATGTACGAATTATATCATTGGCTTGGACATAAAGACGGCGACGGGCTCACCAACTGACACGTTGTCCCGAAAATATGTTCGGTGGAAGGTGGGTCGAAGGGGCTTAATTGTGTAGACTAGACCTGAGTCTACCCCTTTATTGGGAATTGCGTGAAGATATTTTTATTTTAATAATTTTTAATAAAATAGAAATATAAGTGTGCCAATACCGTGGTGGTATCGGCTTATGAATATGCCACCTCATTTCTTTTCGTAGGTGTCGTAAGAGTCATCTTTCTGGCCAAGAGAACGATAAAGATCGTACAAAAGTTTTTTAAAAAACCCATAGGTGCGTGCCTACCACCTACCATCGAACTCTTGTCTCTTCTTGAATTCCGATAACCCAACTACTCGGCTATCGTTACTGAATATATTCTCATAGAGTAAAAAATAATAATAAAATATAAATATGTTCACCCAATTCCCAACACAGTGGTAGACAGAGGTCTAGTAAGGACAATTAAGTTCCTTCAACCCACCTTCCACCGAAGTGATTTTCGGGACAACGTGACAGGTGTTGACCCCGTCGCCGTCTTTATGTACAAGTCAACGATATAATTCGTACATAAGTTTTTGCAAAACCCATCGATACGTGCCTGCCACCTGGGTACCGAACTCGGGTCTCTTGACTCGAAATTCCGACCACCCAACCACTCGGCTATCGTGACTGTATACATAAATTCTCATAAAATGGAATTCAAATACCGGGCGAACACAAAATATCGACCTAATCCTCATAAAGCACGATTCTATTTTCACACACCAATAAATTTACCCACACTCCTCCTTTTTTTAATCGGACACACACAATGGCATTTAAATACCTTAGATTTTCGTGGAATTTACGTTTTGCCCTTCTCTTATTGTTTTCTAAGAATCGGACAACGGATGTAGGTAATGGTAGGGGGGCAGGAGGAATAACAGGTAATACCATAAAGGTATGTAACCGCAATGAGGTCAAAATAGATTATGATGCATGTTGGCTAGAGAAAGGTGATAACTCCTTTATGGCATGACATTTATGTCAAATACTAAGGAATAATTTAAAGAGCTTTAAAGTTTACGATCGACCGGATAGGGTGCATCAAGATAAAAGCCGTTATATTCTCACATAGACATAAATAATAAATATATAACTATAACAATAAATACATACATAGCTCGAGACAACATCACTCAGAGGAATCAGAAACATCGAAATCCCGAAAATATCTTCGGTGGAAGGTAGGTCGAAGGGCATTAATAGTGTAGACTAGACTTCTGTGTACCCCTGCGTTGGGAATTGCGTGAAGATATTTATTATTTTATTGTTATAGAAACAACGAATGTACCATAAGATGTTTATGTCTGTCTGTATATTTTCACTCTATTCCCAATAATGGAGTGTATTGGGAATACTCGGTAATAGAGGTCCAGACAATATGTAGTCATTCTAATGTAGGGCCCTAGCGGGACTCGAACCCGCAAACCCTAGTTTCGAAGGGTCATTACTAAGTAGGTTACAGCTTCGAAAAATTTTAATGCCAAAATAATCCTCAGTTCTAATGGGATGAATCTAAAGCTTGATATTTCTCAAGACATTTTATTTGTTTGTATTCCAGGCTCTGAAAAGAAAAATAAAAGGATATCTCTGGATTGTTGACAAGAGCGTACGAAGCCGCTTGCTGAAACTAGTTTTGTAAAAATATGTAATAGTTAAAGTTACAAACGATTTATGATAGTTAAATTTGTCAAAACGGTCAAGTTATCAATTAAAGACTTTGCAATTAATTATTGTCTCACTTATTCAAAGATTATGTTAACTTGACAGATATATCGAATGCTTCGACAGGTTGCAGATAAACCTTAGTATCAATCCATATTTATTTTCCCGTTTTATCATTCTTTGATATCATTACGGCTTCTAAAAGGACTACTGTAGGACACAGGTGTCACCATACGGAGAATGCTATAATCGCCTCGTTTGGCAGACAGAATGGGATCAGTATCAGACGAGACTCTTCATACCATAGATAGTCGTGTCCGTTTTTGCTGAATTGATTTGCTGAACTTTGGTCCGGTATATTTATATCTTCACGCCATTCCTAATACAGGGGGAGACAGTGTAGAAAAAGTTTTTACGACCCACCTTCTACCGAAGACTTATTTGGAACATCGTGACAGGTGGTGAGTCCGGGTACGTCTTTATGTCCAAGCCAACAATATAAGTCGAACATAAGTTTTTAAAAAAGGATTGGGTTGCTTGATTCGAATTCCGATCACCCAACCACTCGACCATCGTCACTTTTGGTCTATTTGAGATGATATGATGGTAACTGTGGTATATTTCAGATGACGATGATGACGATGATGATTTACCCGTTACCTATATGGATTTTATTTTTAAAAATTTATCCTTAGCGACATCCACAAGAAGAAACGGCTTGGTTTATTCCCAATTCCTAGTTTATTTATTCGGTAACTTACTTTTTTAATAACATTTTGTTATTTAAAATAATATTTTCTAAAACGAGGTTATCGAGACGAATGTTATATTTATATTTATTCATTCGAATATCAGAAACCACCTGAACTAATGGGCGAATATAATGATAGTTTGTAAGTTTATAAAAAAGGGATTCGATTTTAAAAATTAAAAGAGGTATCATCTGAAAAGTACACTATATTTTGTTTATTTCATAATCAGTGAGTTCCATAGTAAGGGATGACTGTTAGAAAATGCCATCAGGCATAAAGTCCGACCGTTGTAGCCTTTACTTTAAGGTGTCTCAATAAAAGATAAATAAATAAATAAATAAGTATGGTCATAATCATTAATACAAATTAGAAAATGAAATGGACCGAGAATTGAGCCCTGCGGAACTCTTTCAATTCTATTACATGGAGTGGTATTTTTTATCTAGATAGGTCTGGTATCGTTGTATTTTTAAGGCTTCACCCTCTCAGGACACTCATGGGAACATGGGGTATAATCTAGTAAACACAAGGTAACTTGGAACAACTTGTGTAGATTTTAACTCCGTAACCTCACGACATAACACCACTTGTGTAGAGTGTAGATATAATTCTAAAACGAAAGCATTCTACATTCACAAACCGACGCGGGTCGTTACCGTGAAATTAATGGCTCTGTCTTCCGCCATTACAGAAATTATCGAGCCATCAGCTTCGGCCACGGTGTGAAATCTGGTTTCTTTAATTGATAATGTTTGACCACATGGCTGCTAGATGGACACATGCGGTGAATTCTTCTGTTTCAATTAGTGTTACCAAACAATTTTGGGATCACTGGACTTTCCCAGTAATGGAGAAAGAAATACATACATATACAATTCTCTGTACCAAAAGTAAGTTTAGCACTTGTATTATTGAATTGGAAACAATGATAGCATCGCACATATCGAGACCTGAGGCAATGCTGAAAAATAATGTTTCTATATTGACCGTCCGGAAATCGAGCCCGAGACCCCATCCATAGCTGACGATACTATGAATACCTGTTTCCACTCGTCCACGATGGCCACCGAAGGAATCAATTTGCCACTAATATTACTTAAACTAAGAAGATTAAACAATAAAAATAAAAAAAATAAACAAACATAAAGATAAAATCAAAAGTAATAAAAATTACTTGAAGAAAATATAAAAATTATAGTTAAAAAATATTTTTCTAAAATATGAGACTACAAATCTTTAGCTTTCATCCCCTACGTATTATTTGAGTTGCTTTGTATATTCGTCATTTAGGTATGATTTCGTACATAGGACATATACGTACGTAGAACCTGCGTTGTTCCTTTGGCCTATTTCTTCTCCATTAGAGGAATCATCCTCATTTCGATATATTTTTTTTTATTGAAAAGGGAGTCAAACGAGCAGATGGCTCACGTGATGGTAAGTGATTACCGCCGCCCACGAACACCCGCAATACCAGAGGCATAGCAGATGCATTGCCACCCTTAGAGTGCCCCCCAGAATTAGGGGAGGGGGTGTGTGGGCCTCCGGTTACCTGCACTCACCAGACGAAACGCAGAAGTTTGTTAGACTTCTACTTCACGCCGGTATTCTGTGAGGTCGTGGTACTTCCCCGGTCGAGTAGGCCCATTCATGCAACAACAAAAGCTGATGCGTGGCTCTACCACTGTTAATATATAGATGATTTGATTTGATTTAAATTGATGTTCAGTAAATGTTGTTATATATTTGCAGTATCGATGCATTTTAATATGTTACAGTATGTAATCTGATTGCAAAGTGTAAGTAAATGGTATGTGATATGGTCACTATCTGTATAAGTATTTTTATTGATTATTTATTCCGCAATGCCTTGGGATGTTTTTTAGTGATATGGAAACTTTTTAATCGTTTAAAACCAATCAATGGAAGAAGTAAAATTAATATTCTTAACAATTTAGTAACATATATTGGATTACATTCACAAATATATGTCTTACATACAATATTAAAAAAACGATAGCCGAGTGGTTGTGTGGTATGTGGGGTGGTCGGAATTCGAGTTAAGGGACGCGAGTTCGATCCCCAGGTGGGGAGGCTCGCACCAATGAATTAAAAAAAAACAAATGGTACGAGACATTAAGCGGCGACAGGTTCACCAACTGTCGCCCCAAACTGTTGCCCCAAAAATAACTTCGATAGAAAGTTGGTGGAAAGTACTTAATTGTATGGACCTCTGTCGACCCCTGTATTGGGAATGGCGTGAAGATATTTAATTTTAATTTAAAAACGAACCACCTGCAGATCTAACTCGGGTATCTTGATTCGAATTCCGATCACCCTACCACTCGGTTATCGATGAAAACTTTGAGATCGGGTCACCGAAAAGGTAAAATTTTAATTTATTTATATTTGTGGGCATATAAAATCTAGCTCAGTACTGTTGCTCTAAGAGCCGAAAACTAAAACCAAACAAGATTGTAATTAATAGACTGAGGCGTTAATTTACGGAAACTCATTACTACAGAGATGTTATTATGCAATTGCATTGCACCATTCCGCATGCAAAAATAAAAGTAGAGCTTCCTCTGTGGGAGGGAGGGTGTAGCTTCTCTTCGGACCAGGTACATACATATATAACGGCCGGTTAAAGTCCACTGCAGGCCATAGACCTCTTCCATAGGGAGGATTTGCCGTAACCGCCACGCTACGCAAGCGGATTGGCGATCGCAGTATTAGGAACACTTACACCTCAGACGCTGCCCATCTTCGGTCTGAATGCTACGGTCTGATATTTTTTGAGATGATTATCCCGCCATCTATCGTTTGCCATAACGATATTCAAGGTTATTTCCCTTAGTCGCCTCTTACGTCACCCACGGGAAGAAAGGGAGTTGCAATATTCTGACGCCGTTACGTCGCGATATATGCACTGTAATTATTTAATAACAACTTTATAAACTAAAGATGTTTTGCAAAAAACAATTTTTAATTTTTACTGTATAATCATAATAAGTCACGATTGCCGAGTAGTTGGGTGGTCGGAATTTCGAGTCAAGAGACCCGAGTTCGATCCCCAGGTGGCAGGCTCGTACCAATGGGTTTTTCAAAAACTTATGTAGGAATTATATTCTTGGCTTGGACATAAAGACGGCGACGGGCTCACCACCTGTCACGTTGTCTCGAAAATATCTTCGGGTCGGTGGGTCGAAGGGACTTAATTGTCTAGACTAGACCTCTGTCTAAATCCCAATACAGGGGCTATTGGGATTTTTTTTTAATTTTTACTCTTTTATCAATTTCTTTTCAAAGACAGTAGAATATTATATCCCATAATTTTATATTTTCATATGGTGCTAGTAATTGTAACTGGGGCTTATACACGAATTTACTAAATTCCTACAAAAAATATTGCATATTTATCAGTTTTGTAATGTTGTCTAGTTGTATATACTAAACTGGAAATGCAGCCAGCGTTCTTGGTACCATGCCACGAGGAGTAGGGCTCTACGATTATAGTAGTTTTTAGTTAATAAGTATTTTAAATATTAACATAATTTTATTTCTGTAAATAAAGAATTAATATATAAGAAAAAAATAAAGTAGGTAAATACTATTTATCCATATATTTCGATGTTCTATTTTATTGAAACATGAAAAGTCTGCCCGCACAAAATGAAATAAAAAATAAAAGAAAAAAATTATGTTAAAATATACAACAATTAATACGGAAAAAAGTCAAAGTTTTTCGTCGTTTAGTTATAACTCTTACTTAATTAACTTACTTATAAAAATCTTGCGGCACTTTGAGCAACAGTATTCAGCTAGATTATATATCATGCGCCACGTTTATTGATAAATTAAATCTTACCTTTTTGGTGACGCGATCTCAAAATTTATATCGATAGCCGAGTGGTTGGGTGATCGCAATTCAATTCAAGACCCAAGTTCGATCCCCACATGGCAGGCTGGTAGGCTTTAACAAATATTCACGATAATATACGTCACTTTTAAATCACTTATGTATTTTAAGGTCTTTATAATACTACTATAAAGTCCCGATAGCCAAGTGGTTGCGTAATCGGAATTCGAGTTAAGAGAATTGAGCTCGATACCTAGGTAGGTTCGTACTAATGGGTAGGTTCGTACTATTTCAAAACTTATGTACGATTAATAACGTTGGCTTGAACATAAAGACAGAGACCGGCTCAATTTGCCCCAAAATGTTTTCGGTAGAAAGGACTCTATTTGTCTGGATCTCTTTCTACCCCAGTATTGGGATTGGGAGGAAGATATTTTTTTATATACTGCATCTGTTTTGTGAGTGTAAAAAATATCACGATAGCCGAGAGGTTGGGTGGTCGGAATTGCGAGTCAAGAGACCCAAGTTCGATGCCCAGGTGACAAGCTTGTACCAATGGGTTTTTCAAGGCCATGAGCTCACCACCTGTCACGTTGACCCGAAAATATCTGCGGTGGAAGGTGGGTCGAAGGGACTTAATTTTCTAGACTAGACCTCTGTCTACCCCTTTATTGAAAATTGCGTGAAGATATAAAACCCTTTCGTTTTAAGGACCCTCCGGATTCATCGTAGGCGTATTGCATAGTAAATGTCTAAGTATTTCTACGCGTATTACTTCAATATTTATATACAATACGTAATATTATTATCTATTCTGTGCATGGGCCAATAATACCTTTGTACCGCAGCTTTACCTGAATAGTCTTTGTTAAAAATAATACCACTTTGTTGGATTTGTACCCTTTCTTCGAATACAATACGATTACTTTACGTATATATCGATTTTAGGCGAAGTATTTTGTAAGTTTAAAAAAGTAGGTAATTGCCAGCATTCTGTTTTGGGTAATGTTGCTGGCTACTTACATAAATTACATTACAATTTACATAAAAAAATAATAATAACAATAAAATAATAACATTTATTTCGCGCCACAAAGAACCTACTAGGTTCTTAAATCTATATATTCATATAAGAGGTTTAAATCTATATATTCATATTCTATATTCATAAAAGAATATAAATAGAAATATCTTCCCGCCATTACCAATACTGAGGTAGACACGACACGACACAAGTATCCGCATCTCCATGCATATTTATGTCCAATCCAACGCTTTAAAGCGTACATAAGTTTTTGAAAAACCTTTTTGGTACCACCAGGGTTTGGTACAACTCGGGTCTCTTAGTCTCTCTTAGTATGTTAATGGAATGTGCTTAAAACATCTCGTATTTAAATAATAATACTTACTTACTAACTTATCTTCACGCACAATCCCTGACAGGGTAGCCAGAGAGAACAGATCGCCATGTGTCACGATCCTTACATACCTCTTTCGCTTCTTTCAGATTTATCATCTTCTTCATACATGCACGTCTAGATATCTGAGTACTCTCGAAGACCATGTAAGCAAATTGCTCGGAGAGGGGAGGGCCGTCTTCGAGCAATTTGCTCACATGGTCTTCGAAAATTAGTCTCGTTATACCTCGACACCTTTTAATATTAACTTTCGCGTTATATATTTTCTTCACCTTTCGGTCTTCACTCATTCGCACAAAGTGCCCAAGCCATCGAAGCACGCTCTTATCAATTTTTGTGACAAGGTCATCTTTAAAACCTGCCATATTGCGAATCTCTTCGTTTCGCTTTCGGACGGCCATGGTAAGGCCGCACATTTTACGAAGAGATCGCATCTTCACTGCATTCAACCTGCTTTTATGCTTCTTCTGTCATACCCAGGTTTCGCTGCCATATAACAAAGTCAGTGCCAGCACTGCGTTATGTATTGCAAGGCGTGCACTTTTCACTACGCCTTGCCTTTTGAATCTAGTTGATGACTAGTCAGTCTAGGTGGTGACTAGTCAGGGCAACATTGACTCTGTTCCCGACAGCGACTTGCCTGTCCACGTCTAAATTACATCTTCCATCCCGGCTAAACGCACTCCCCAATATATTCACGATTGCCGAGTGGTTGGGTGGTCGGACTTTTGAGTCGAGAGACCCGAGTTCGAACCCCAGGTGGCAGTACCAATGAGTTTTTGAAAAACTTATGTACGAATTACATCGTTGGCTTGGACATAAAGACGGCGAAGGGCTCACCATCTGTCACGTTGTCCCGAAAATAACTTCGGTGGAAGGTGGGTCAAAGGGACTTAATTGTCTGGACTAACGTGAAGATATTTATTTATTTTTATTTTAGAATGAACAGGTTTACTGAAACATTAAATATGGAGTCAGTCCATAGAGAATAGAAGTGTTTTTTTTTTAAATAAAATGATTGTTTGTAATGTGCCTACTGTATTGACACCAAACACAGAGTAGTTGACGATTTGTCAAAGTACACATTACAATGTCGTTACACTGTACTAACTTTAAACCGAATAAGTGTGGTCCAAATTACAAGTTTTTAAAAAGAAAATTTGAATAATAATATAAGCGTTTTCGTGAAATATACAATATTAGGTTACATTTGAAAATCAGCGCTGCAGCACAATAGTACAGAAAGAATTTACTAATTTAACTTTACCGTGGTTGGCATAACTTTAGGACTGTAGTCATGTGCTGCCTTTAAATAAATGGTTAGATTAATCTTATGACATAGGTTTTCATATTTTTAATTTCTTATATTTAAACAAAGATTTATCTGGAATATGATAATGTTTTCATTTTCAACAGCTAGTTATGCTAAAGCATTGAACAAAATTTATACACACATTAAAGAACGTTAGTAATAGTAAGTGTTAGTTTATTCTTAGTATTAATTATTTGAAATGTATTATAATAATTATAAAAATGTTATATTATATCATATTATAATGTTTTGTCTTTTGTTTTCTTTTCCTCAATCATGCCTGTTAATTTTAGAAAATATCAATTGAAGAGGTTCCGTTTAGTTCTTTCTTACTTTCTACTTATTTCATTTCGCCACAAAAATGTTTGTGGATTTTTAATATTATAGAAATGACATTGAGTACTAATTCTTTTCGAATTCTGCTGAAAACAAGAACGGATTACGAAATTATTGGAATTCATATACATACATACAAAAAATAATGTATGTATTCTTATCTATAATACCATAACAAAATAAAGCAGGGCGGAGAAGGAGCGAGGTATTTGATAATCGCCCATTTTCATAAACGCCACGCATGGCCCACCTGCCAAGCGTGGCGATTATGGAAAATCCTTCTTACTACAAAGGTCTACATCCAACAACATATCTTTATAGACCGTTAACTAAGTAGTTTTTTTTTACTAAAGTATAGTACAAAAAATTAGTCTTCACATTCCCGCCGGTCGCTTACAACTCGCGCCATACAAAATCGCCCCCAGTATGTAGTCATCAACATTTCAGCGTAGGGCGGTTGCCTGTTGCTTGTGCACCGCGGCTTGATTTATTGCTATTTCGCTCTTGAAACTGTCTGGTCGTAGTTCATTTAAAAATCCCAATTGCTTTAACTAACGAAATTCTGTAACTTGTGTTTCATTAGTCGTAGTTTGTGCTTGATTAAAACGTGGCGGTCTGTTTATCTTTGTATATTTCAACTGCTACTACAGTTTTCTTTAATTTTAATTGTATTAATTTGATTTTTAGAATTGAGAATTGTGAAAAGAATATAAGGGAAGAGTGACGCGATGTTTTATTATGTATATAATTAATTTAATGTTAAGAGTCACGATAGCCGAGTGGTTGCGTGATCGAAATTCGAGTAGACCCGAGTTCGATCCTCAGGTGACAGGGTCATACCAAAGGGTTTTTCAAAATTTCAAAAACTTATGTTATTATGATTTATATGTTAGCTTGTATAAAAATGGCGAGAGGCTCACGACCAGTCACGTTGTCCCAAAAAAGTCTTCGGTGGAAAGCTGGGTCGAAAGGACTCAATTGTTTAAACCTCTATCTTACCTTGTATTGGGAATGGGGTGATGATATTTTTTTAATTAAATGTTATTTGTCTATAAAATATAAATATCCAAAAAATATCGCTGGCCATAAACGACTCTACGAATATTAAAAAGTGTATTTAAAACATACCTAAGCGCATAGTCTTCTGGAAAATTAATGTTTCGACACTAATATAAACATTTGCACTTATCACTTCACACGATATTTTTTTTTTTTTTTATTTTTATTTTTTTTTACTTCACACGATATACACGTTTCACCAAGCAATCACCAAATAACGCCAATCTCACACCTCTAATAAACGGGATTATTCGCAAAATTATTATAACGATTACGGAATACGATCGATTGGAAATTCGAAAATCGAAGACGAATGAATCGATTAGGTCGCACGTGTTAACAGTATGCGCGTGCGTCTTACACTGCGCACTCCGGAGCTTGCGAAGGCGCACGCTGGCTTTGAACTTGGCAACACGCTTCAAGAGCTTTCGCATATTGTTTTATGGCCACGCTATCGAGAAATGAGGATTAAATATATTGATTTGTATTCGTAACTATTTATTGTGTAATTCGAATTTATAATCTGTTCAGTTCAGTTTCCTATTCGATCGAGTTTCCGCGCGCCATTTTAATGCTCTGTAATCTGTGGAGTATCTATGATTTATTAAAACAACATTTGTGGAAACTTCTGACTATGTAACTTATAATGTTTTGACGACCTCCGTGGACGATTAAAGCACACATAGATTTTCATTATGAAATTGTTCTCAATCAATTTCCACAAATTGTGGATAAAAAGACAGCGGATCCAAAATGAAAATAAATAGAAAAAATATCTTCGCGGCATTCCCAATACTGGTGTAGACAAGTAAGTCCCTTTGGCCGATCGTTCGCGGGAGACGTTTTTTGAGACAACGTGACAGTTGGTGAGCCTGTCGCCGTCTTTGTGCCTAAGCCAACGATATAAATTGTACATAAGTTTTGAAAATGCCCATTAATACGAGCCTTCCACCTGGGGTTCGAACTCGGATCTCTTGACTCGATTTTGAACTCTGATTACCCAACCACTCTGCTTTCATGAATTCAATAGAGATTGCCACTGGATTTTCTCAATTTTTGGCCATGCAAAATAATTGATCGACACAGTTGATGCCTCTGGGTATACATACTTATAAAAGCATATAAGTATAAGTATATAATAAATATAAAAATAAAATAAATATCTTCACGCAATTCCCAATACAGGGGTAGACAGAGGTCAAGTCTAGACAATTAAGTCCCTTTGACCCACCTTCCACCGAAGATATTTTCGGGACAACGTGACAGGTGGTGAGCCCGTCGCCGCCTTTTATGTCCAAGCCAACGATGAAATTCGTACATAAGTTTTTGAAAAACTCATTGGTACTGCCACCTGGGGATCGAACTCGGGTCTCTCGACTCGAAATTCCGACCACCCAACAACTCGGCTATCGTGACTTATATAATAAATGATTGCTAGATACTTTGTAAAAATTGTGTATCAACAGGTTCAAGGATTTCATCAAATAAAAACTATACAAAAATGAAGACTGAAAATATAAAACTATTCAACAACGTTGCCAAAGTCACGATAGCCGAGTGGTTGGGTGTTCGGAATTTCGAGTCAATCCCTTCGACCCCCAGGCAGGCTCGTACCAATAGGTTTTCGAAAAACGTATGTACAAATTGTATTGTTGGATGGACATCAAGACGCGACGGGCTCACCACCTGTCACGTTATCCGAAAGTATCTTCTGGTGGAAGTTGGCTGAAAGGGAATTAATTGTCTAGACTAGATCTCTTTTTACCCCTGTATTGAGAAATGCGTGAAGATATTTATTTATTTACTTATTTACAAAATATTGCTTTTTATAACCGAGAGTAAGCTTAATATTATTTCCCTTTAATGTTTTACAAAATTCTATTTATGTGCGATAAAAGTACATTTTGCAATTCTAGATACGAAAACTTGCAATATTCAACCGTTTGTTTGAATATTGCAAGTTGTTGTGATTTGTTGTTTTTAAAAGTACGGATAAATATTTAAAATGTCAAAGTTCTACAATATTTTTTCTAATAATTTATACATACATAGGTACAGCCAACTCCTGCAGTGACATACGCCTCTCTCATAGGGAGGCTTTGCCATAGCCATAGGCCCAGAGGATTGGCAATTACATTATCAGACACCTCGCACCTTAAAAGCTGCTGCCCATCTTCTCTCTGATTATTTTGGTTTGATGGTTATCCCGCCATCTGTCGGTTGCCATAACGATATTCAAGGCTGATTCCCTTAGTCGCCTCTTACGACGCCCACGGGAAGAAAGGGAGTGGCAATATTCTTACCCCGTCACCACACGGCTATAATAATTCTTACCAGTTAGTAATAAGTATTTAATAATGTGGCGCATATAATTATAATAAAAAATTTGACATGATTAAAAACTTAATCAAAGTAAACAATGTTGGAGTATGTATGTTGTAGTTTCCTTTATTATTGTTTTATATCGTCACTCAAACTGCCTGTCGCGGTAGCCAGAGAGGTGATGATAATTCATACATACCTCTTACGCTTCTACAAAATTGAAATCAGAGCATTAATCACTCCTCTTCGAACGATTTGTTCACATGGTCTTCGAAAATCACTTTCAATGAGCCCAAGTCATTGAAACACGCCCTTGTTCATTTTAAGGATAAGATTACCTTTCAAACCATCCATATTTTGAAACTCTTCAGTTCGTTTTCTACCAAGTGGAAAATAACAGACCAAGGATGTGCACCAGGAGTGACGAAGAATCTAGTCGTGCTATCAAACCTTAAGCCTAATGTGGCGGTTATGTCAAATCAGGCATATAGAAAAGTGTATCTCCTCAGAGGACTTTACAGGTCGATAAGTATGCAGCATTATATTTAGATGTTAAAGACGGTCTACATTCTATGCACTGTCAATCAGCAGTAATTGTGCTAAATTCGACATCTGTGTTTAAAAACTGACGCAGTGATAAATATTGGGGTATAAGTCTTGAATTAAAGCGGGGGTGACCTGTTCTTTACAATCAATACACCATGATTTTACAAATTACTGACGTCCTGACTCTAGAAGAAGTATTTCTGAAATGTTTGTAAGTAGTTTCCTCTCACTTTATTGCAACAAAAAAAGGAAAAAAATATGTCTCTAATGTGTTTTTCTGTGTGTGCCTTTGCGCGCGCTTTGGTATGTTTGTGTGTGTTTGTATGCTATCCAAGTCATACTTAATTTTGTTTAGGCATTTTTAAACATGATTACGCCGTCATGTCAGTTGCCATTACGACAAGCTGTTTCTTTTTAATCTCCTCTTACGACATCCACAGGTAGAAACTGGATGAATATGTATTACACCACTACCACACGACCATCATAAACCATTTTAATTTTTTTTTATTTTTATTAAATTGCTTTGCCCTATATACTAAAGTCAAGTTAAGCTTGATTACACAAATACTAATAAAAAACTCTAGATATTTCCATATCACCAGCGAAAAAATATAACACGCTTGTCTCTTTTGCATATACCATAATCAATACCGTTATTTTAACAAGGCGGTGGGACAAGAGTCGTGTGTATTCAAAAAGATTCGCTTGGGAATATTCGCAAGTCTCATTATCACTATTACACGAGTTAGTTTAGTTCTATCGCTTTCATTTATATTTCTCCACTGTTTCTTACCCGCGATTTCTTCTGCGAATTGCTCAAAACTTTTTCTTCTCTCTGTTTTCTAAAATCTGTTCTCTTAATTCTGTACATCACAGAGCTGTCACGATAAGCCGATTGATTAACAGGAGACCTGATTTCGATCCCTACTCTGGTGGCAGCTTGTACAAATGGTTTTTTTTTTTTTCAGAAACTTATGTTCGATTATATCGTTGGCTTGGATAGAAAGACGGCGACGGGCTCACCACCTGTCACGTTGTACCGAAACATGTCTTCGGTGGAAAGTGGGTCGAAGGGACTTAATTGTCCAATCTAGACCTCTGTCTACCCCTGTATTAAGAGTGGCGTGAAGATTTTTCTGCCAATACAAATCAGTAACACAAAATCGTGTTTTAAATATGTCCGCTTTAGCCGTGAATTTTGATGATGACTAAGGGTAGCGTATTCGAATCTCTTCGCAAACATTTATATGATGTATATTAATATGGAGAAGGCCTTAGTTTCTTCTTCTGTTTTTTCCAAATACGTATATAGAGACCAAATCATATACATTGCTCTTATCTCAATGTATGTAGCTTAATCACTTGTGTTATGGAATCATACAACCAAAGTACCACAAACAACCAGAGTCGAGAAAACGTACGGAAATTGGTATTTTTATCGTTAATCGAACCCGGGACCTCAGAGTTGCGACACTTTGAATACCGGTGAATATGCCACTCGACCACGGAATTCGTCAGTCTTTGACGCACAACAATTAAACCATTTTTATGTCACGTTAATTGACTATTTAATGGTATGTTCACCATTTGTTCCTTAATCCAAAAAAGCATTTAATTATGTTTAACCTATAAACATTTCCTTATTGATCGAGTTTTTGAATAAGTTAGTATGTTTTAAGTACATGAAAAACAAAAGATTTAGCCGAAAAAGTCACATTATTGGTCGATTATCGACAATAAGCTTTATGATCTTGTTTTAACTGACCATTAATACGTATATGGCAGTTTATTATTTTGTTATTATATACTTACTCAAGTATAGGTTCTCGAGTGACAATCTCGTATAGGCAAACGCAGTGTAGGACGACCCCCCACGGGATGGGTGACGACTTGAAAAATGTTGCTGGAAATCAATGGACGCAGGTGGCTGGGGACCGTACGTTGGGGAAAGCTTTGGGGGAGGCCTATGTTCAACAGTGGACTCTTGATAGGCTGTATAGAAGAAGAAGAAGATACTTAGTGACAAAGGTATCGTGTAAGAGAAGGTATGTCATAATCGTCATACTTGATCACAATAGCCGAGTGTTTGAGAGCCGGAATTTCGAGTCAAGAGACCCGACTACGATCCTCAGGTGGCAGACTCGTGGGTTTTTCAAAAACTTATGTTCGAATTATATAGTCTACACTAGACCTCTTAATTGTCTAGACGAGACCTCTGTCTACCCCTGTATTGGGAATTGCGTGAAGGTATTTTTTGTCATACTTGGTAAGCAGATTGGCGAACTCAGTTCCTACTTTATAGGCTGCTGCTCGTCGAAGTTCTGCTGATTTTTGGTTTACACTTCGAGATGATTATACTGCCTTGTTTTGGTAACCAATGGTATTTTGAAGGTTCCCTTCGTAGCCTCTTACGACACCCCGGGAAGAAAAAGGTGGCACATTCTTGCGCTAATTCTACGAGGTCGTTATACTAAAGTTCATACATACATCCATACATATATTCACGCCTCTTTACGCTACACACAATAGGGGTAGGCAGAGACCACTTCTTTCCACTTGTTTCGCTTTGTCCACTTTCATTATTCCCTTCATACATTCTCTTCGAGTTAGGATACTCTTGACCGGGCCTTTTTTATATGTTTTTTTTTTTGGTTCATCAAACCACGCCTTCTGAGCACATATCAACCTGCTCCAGTCACCACTACAAACGAGGATTAAGTTTGATTTTCTTTTTATCTTTACCTATTTCCCAATACTGGGGTAGACTGAGGTCTTAAAATTTAGTTCTTTCGACCCACTTTATACTGCGACATATTTTGTAACAACCTTCGTGTCCTCAGTGGAAGACGGGAAGGGTCGAAAGGGCTCAACTGTCTTGCCCTGTCTACCCCAGTACTGGGATCGGCGTGATCTTCACGCAAATATCATTACCTAGACATCTTAGTTTCCAAAACAACGATACAATATACTCCTAATGTAAGTAAATAATTACACAGAAATAATATTTATGTAAAACATCCATGACTCGAGCCCCCAAATTTATATTCATCACACAAATGTTGGCCTCAGGCGGGATTTGAACCCGCAGCCCTTAACTTCGAAGGTCTAGTACCGACAAGGCTATAGGTCCTATCAATATAAGTTTCACTATGATGAAAATATAATTTCTGCTGCAGAAAAACATTTAATAATTTTAATTAGGTACGCAGCATACCTAAAGCATAATACAATTATAAATAACTTAATTTGGTTAAAGTTATTTACGTTCGTACGTGCCGCAGTTGCAGAAAGCTGCAGGAGCGCGTGCGGTATTCCAGCAGAAAGCTTTCCGCTTACGATGTTTTCGTCACGAATTGCAGTTAAATAAGTAAGCAACTTAAAGCTTTGATCTATAAATCGAAGAACACCAATACAGAAAGTTATAATTGTTTGAGTTTGCTGTAGCGGTAGACTTTTTTGTGCGGAGTGGTTGAGTGATTGGAGTTTGAGTCAAAAATCTCGTGTTCGAGTCCCCAGGAGAGTGTAATATTTTTGTATCGTTCACCACCTGTCACGTTCTATGAAATAATCTCTAATGAAATATGAGAAGTTACGATAGTCGAGTGGTTGGGTGATCGGAATTCGAGTCAAGATTTTGCAAGGAGTTCCATTCCTAAGGCTCGTACCAATGAGTTTTTTTTTAAACTTATGTATGATTTATATAGTTGGCTTGGACCTAAAGACGGCGACGGGCTCATCACCTGTCACGTTTCACCAATAATTGACTTCGGTGGAAGGTGTGTCGACAGGACTTAATTGTTTAGACCTCTGTCTACCCCTGTATTCGGAACGGCGTAAATTAAACGGCGGATATTTTTTTCCTCTTTCTTTATCTTAGTATATTTTGATGACATTTATCGATGACTAGATCTCCTTTCTAATATATTAATATTATATAATGCTCCTTACAATTATATTTATTATGGGAAGCGTGAAAATTTACATACATCATTTACTCAAGTTCAAACGGATAAATGCAGCCAAAACATTCGTTTATTATTATAGGAAGGATCAGTTACATAAACAATAGAGTGTTCGCATTTATTTTCACTACCATTTCTATATCGACGTTACAACCGGCGCCGGCACTCGACAGGGGTCGAGAACAATTGGTATTTGTGAAATAATTCAGTTTTATTGCTTCGGCATGTAAATTAACTTGTTCATTAGGCCTGGGCGTAGTCGTTTGCGCCAGTAATGCAAATAGCACCATAAAAATTACGCTCTAAGAAATTCTATTAGGGATTTTGTATCGTAGGTTAAGCTAGCTGCGTAGAAACTAAATCTAATTTGCAGATTACAGATTATGATTTCTTATTAAATATAAACAAATACATACATACAAGGATAGTGTTAGCATCTCATGCATTGCTCTGATTCCAAAGTAAGCATCTTTATTTGTATTATAAATAATAAAATAAATAAATTTCTTCACGCCATCCCCAATATATAGTAATATATAGTAGATAGAGGTGTAGTCTAGACAATTATGTCCTTTCGCCCTACCTTCCACCGAAATTATTTTGGGACAACGTGACAGATGGTGAGCCCGTCGCAGTCTTTTACATGTATTATGGAATAAGAAACAACGAAGATACCAAAAACATCTAGGCCCAAGAAAATACAGAACAAGTGTTTTCCGCATTGATCCGACCGAGAATCAAACCTCAGAGCTGGCGACAACATGCCACTCGTCTACGGAGGTAGTGTTAATTTAACGCACGCTTAAATTTATTGCGAAAGTTAACAATATGTGTGGTGAAACAAAACAATATATTTATTTATTTGTTTATTTATTCTTTATTGATAGCTAATAAAAAAAGATGTATTTAATGATTTCTTCTATTTACGCGAACACTACCCCTTTTAAAATAAAACGATTTTAAAAATAAAAAAAATAAAAAAAATAGTTAAAAGAAACTAAACAAAAACGCGATAAATTCCGAAAACCATTTTATTTTAAATTTATGTGATGTTTTCTCTATGTATGAATATTAAAATTAAAATATGAATAACTGTTTTAGTTAAAACTATTCAAATACAAATTGAACCTAAAAAGAGGAAGTTGAAAAAAAAAGCGAGAGATTAAAAATAAAATAGAGGATAGTTTTTTTATAAACTTCTTTTGTTAAAGGATTTGATTACTTTTAACAATAGTCCAAGTATTGTTCCAATCATATTTGAAGAAGAAAATAGTGACTGTAATAAGTTTCTTTTCCAAAGTAGTGCTTAAATACCTTAATTACTAGAAGAATTATCAGAAAATTTTGTTAGGCTTAGTACTTTGTTTTTTTTTTATTGATTTTTAAAGCATTTAATTTATGCTGAAGTTTATGTTATTAAATTAAAGAGAAAAAATAAAAAAAAAAACAATTCCTAAGGTAGGCAACCTTAGGAATTGGTTTTTTTTTTTATTTTTATTATTATATGGAAGAAATTGCTACATAGCAATAAGGTCGCCTTTTGTTATCTAATTTTTGTTAATTATGTTTTGTATTTTTTTTTGTCTTTTATAATTTGATTGAATTGTACACTAAAGAATATTATTATTATTATTAAAAATTAAAATTTCAACTGGCACGGGCGGAATGCGAACCGTGGCAACGTTCTTATCTCTGAGCCACCGTGTCCTACACTCATCAGTTGAAATTTTAATTCTGTATTCACTTTTATTTATTTATGCCTGCTTTTGGCGTCGGCGCCGTCCATTGTCACTTTTTGCAAATAAAAATTTGACATTCCTGACTATTCAGTTAGGAATTATCAATAAGATAACTTACCAAAGTTCTTCATTTTGGGGTAACAAGTCACACTCAGAAGTAGAAAAGATGGTTGACTAAAATTCACTTAGATCATGTAAGGGTGAGACTATAAAGAAATTATGATGACGTATAATTACTACTGACGTATGAATGCAGTCTTGTAGAATGAAGTAAAGTCACCTTTTGCTTTTGTGTTTCGTCTGGTGAGTGAGATACCTAGATAATACGACTTAGGAACCTTCAAGAAAAGAGTCTATACCTTTCTCAAACGCCGGCAACGCATCTGCCATTCCTCCGGTATTGCGGGTGTTCATGGGCGGCGGTATCACTTACTATCACGTGAGCCACCTCCTCGTTTTCCTCCCTATTCTATAAAAAAAAAAAAATCACTGCACTTTTCTATCCTCTTTCCTTCTCCTTCCCTTTAACCAATTCTTAACTCATCACCAGCAGCTTCCTCATCATGGCAGCCAAATATTAGCAGATGGAGGCCAGGCCCGGTAACCCAGTTAGTAAGATGGTCGCTTTTGTACGGCGGTTTATTTCTTTTATATTTAATAGGATTAAACTTCTTAGCCATTGTACTTCTTGACATGCATTATATTAAGAATATACTATCTACCTTTCTTTCGGTGACTGTAGTAATAGACGACTAAGGAAAGAGCCTGACGAATTCCATTGATCCCTGATCTCCCTCTCTCTCTCTCATTAACCCACACATATGAACGTTTTTATGAAAGCTAATAAGTTAAGAATTTAAATACATACATATATAGATAGGGACATCATCACATACATTGCTCCGATCCCAATGTAAGAAGTGGAAGCGGTACGGGACTCGGAAACAACGAAGGCACCACAAACACCCAGACCCGAACAAATTTAGAATAAGTGGTTTTTCTACATTGACCCGTCTGAGAATCAAACTCTGACCTTGAGATGGCGACACCATGACGTCGTGCTTTCGCCACTGGTCCACAGAGGTCTTAAGTTAAGTAAGAACTTAAAAATATTAAAAAAAAAAAACTTTGCTCTATCACATTAAGCTTTTCACTGTCCGTTAAAACATTCCTGGCGTCGAAATGTTTGCGGCCCCTTAGTGTTAAATTATTTGCGATATTCTATTAATGCCCGATGCCAGGCCACTGAACTTTATTTTTTTAGTCAAGAGAATATATTTAAACGCATTACATCTTGATTCACGCAGAGTACTTGACAGGGTAGCCAGTGAGAACAGATCAATGTCACGATCCTTGCACACCTCTTTCGCTTCTTTCGAATTCATCATTTTCTTCATACGTCTAGATCCAAGTACTCTTGACCTTCCCCTCTTAGAGCAATTTGCTCACATGCTCTTCGACAGCTAGCTTCACCCTACCTCAAAAGATGTCACCCTATTAATGTTAACTTTCGCGCTGTATATTTTCTTATATACATACATGGTAACGACCTGGAATTGTCCACTTTCGATATTAAATAAATAAATAAATATCTTCACGAAATTCCTAATACCGGGGTAGGCAGAGGTCTAGTCTAGACAATAAAGTCCCTTCGACCCACATTCCACGGAAGATATTTTCGGGGCAGCGTGACAGGTGGTGAGCCTGTCGCCATATTTATAGCCAACGATGTAAATCGTAGATAAGTTTTTGAAAAACCCATTGGTACGAGCCTGCCACCTGGGGATCGAACTCGGTTCTCTCGGCACAAATTTCCGACCGCCCAACAATTCGGCTATCGTGACTTCATCACTGTGAATCTTGAAAATTATATAGTAATAAAGTGGCATGAGCGTGGTGGTATAGGCTTATGAATGTGCCACTCCCTTTCTTTCTGTGGGTATCAAAGAAGGCTACCAAGAGAAAAGCCATGACAATACAAATGTCTTCCAAAACATGGCGGGATAACCATCTTGTAAAAATATCAGAGCAAAATAAGCAGACCGAGGAGGGGCAGCAGGGTTTAAAATGCATGAAGTCTGGTACGGCGATCGCCAATCCGCTTTCCGAGCGAGGCGATTCTGGCAAACCCTCCCAGAGGAGAGGCATATGTCCAGCAGTGCACTATTACTGGCCGTTTGTATGTATGTACGTTGAGAAGCTTTGATTGACCAATTTTTTACATCATCAGCAAACGAACTTTTATATTTACGTCTCACTTCCTATCAGCTTGACAGTTATGATTACCCCTTACTTATCTCCACGCATAGTCCACAAAATAGTAGACAAATTCATCTTTTATATAATTACGGCTTTTTGTTAAAATAAAGAAGTCTTAAGGTAGGCTTGGACATAAAGACGGCGACAGGCTCACCACCTGTCACGTTGTCACGAAAATATCTTAGCTGAAAGGTGGGTCGAAGGGACTTTTTGTCTAGACTAGACCTTTGTCTACCTCTATATTGGCAATTGCTTGAATTATTTATTTTGATTATTTATGAAGAAGTCCACAATATATTATTTCTAACAATACTAATTATTACCAGAACAATTATTCAATATTAAATAATGAATCAATGCTGGAAAAAAAGGTTCAAGGACACTGTCAACATTAAAATATAAAATAAAAAACAATTGTTAACATCGAATACATTAGAGCAGAAACAGAATTGTAATCCCAAACTTCCCCAAAGCGATCGAAATACCAGATTACCGATACCCCAGTTTTACGAATAAAGAATCATCATATGCCGGCCGATTCGGCGATTTGTCACTAAATAACGATTTATGTGGCCACCGGCGGAGATCAAAGGGGACGACTGTGGTTCGGTATCAATAGCTTCCGGAATTCGGTATTCGGTTTTCGGTATTTAGTTTTTGAATACACGTAAAAATAGATTCGTGCTTGACTGCGAGTCCGTCGGATGTACTCTATATTGTTTATACTTTTTAATCTGTATCAATGTAATAAAATATATATTTCTATCTAAGCAGAAAAAAAGTCACGATAGCCGAGTGGATGGGTGATCGGAATTTCGAGTCAAGGGAGCCTAGTTCGATTCCCAGGTGGCTGGCTCGTACCAATGGATTTTTCAAAAACTTTTAGGTGGTGAGCCCGTCGCCGTATTTATGTCCAAGCCACCGATTTAATTCGTACATAAGTTTTTTTTGCAGAAAAAATTGGTACGAGCCAGCCACTTGTGGATCGAACTCGGGTCGCTTGTCTGGAAATTCCGACCACCCAACCACTTGGTTATCGTGACTTTTAAGTCTTGTGATTGGAAGTTGTCATAGGTAACTGTAAACTGAGTATTAAATACGGTCTGTTAAAGACGGCTGCAAGCCGCTATATATTATAGGATTTACAATAATCGTTAAGCGCTTGTACATTATATATATACAATAATCGATACGACTTAGGGACCTTCAAGAAAAGAGCCTATACCTTTCTCAAAGGACGGCAACGCATCCGCTGCTATGCCTCTGGTATTGCAGGTGTTCATGGGCGGCGGTAATCACTTACCATCACGTGCCATCAGCTCGTATGCCCCCTATTCTATAAAAAAGCTAGGCAAGCGTATTGTCGATCACAGTAGCCAGCTCTCCATAGTATTTGCTGACTCGCTCCAGCCCGGTCTGCAAGATTAAGGTCCCGTCTTATCTGGTATTGGAGATGGTAATCCCGCCATCTTGCCATAGATAACTGCATTCACAACACCCATGATAATTTATTTATTTAGGATCACCAACGAGAAGTACACTGTACTGTATTTTAACATGTTCTACATAAATATCTAGTAGCCCACCTATTACAGGCGATCGCAGTTTATTTTTTACAAATAATGACATGTAAAGAGAAACAAATCAGACAATAAAAGAGGTAAAATTGACCGTGGAAAAAGAAACAACATTAATTCTCCAAATATAGAGAGCCTGCTGTATATATCCGATATACACAATTTGGTTTCCATTAGGATATATAAACTAAAAAATAGCTTCGCGCCATCGCTAATACAGAGGTAGGCAGTGGTCTAGACGATTAAGTCGTTTCGACCCATCTTTCACCGAAGATATTTTTGAGACAACGTGACAGGTGGTGAGCCCATCGCCGATTTAATGTCCATGCCAGATGTAGATTTAAATCTTTCATAAGATTTTGAAAAACCCATTGGTACGAGCCTGCCAACCAGGGGATCGAACTCGGATCTCTCGAAATCTTGACTCGAATTCCAATGGGACTTAATTTTATATTTATTTTATTTTACTATTCATGTACACACAATATAATAAATAGAGAAACAAAAAAAAAACTAAATTGCCTAGACTAGACCTCTGTCTACCCCTGTATTGGGAAATTCGGAAATTGGAAAAGACGTAAAGCCTTTTTTGTTACCCCGGTAACTACTTCCTTTAACCAAAAATATGGTACGACTGTTCTCGAAACACTCCGTCAGTAATGTCCCCATATTAAACCGGTCATATGACAAACGAATTTTAAATATCGAACCGCTAATGCCCCGTTAAACGTTCCGTCAACCGCGGCCGAAAATTCAAAGGAGTAACCGACGCGCCCAAAGTGAAAGCGAGCGTATAATAATAACAATTTGGATTATTAACTGTCGGCCTTTGCGAATTATAGCCATACGAGACTTTGCACGCGATCATGTCACGCCGAAATCGCGTTCTTGACACAGAGGAACTTACGTCAGAGCTCGAAGGTTGTTACTTATCTTCACGCCATTCCCAATCACGGAAATCTTGACGAATGAGTTCTGGGTACCCACATTTCACCGAAGACATTTGGAACTACGTGACAGATGGTAAGCCCGTCGCAGTCGAGGGTTGTAGCGTTGAAAAAAGTATGGAAGTTTCATTTGATTAACATACGTCGACTCGATAGGTTGTTGAAGCTACAGGATGTGGGTACGTATCCTGCTAAGGTCAAATATTTGTGTGTTGAATGCTGTATGTAGTACAGTCATAGGTAAATAAATATATTCATAGATAGGGTAAAGATCACATACATTTCTCCGATCCCAAAGCATAGCCAAATCACTTGTGTAATCGAATCGGAAATAACGAAGATACCACAAATACCTAGACCCGAGAAATATAGGTTTCTTTACATTGAAACGTCTGAGTATCGAACCCAGGGACCTCAGAGATGGAGACTAGGTGAAAACCTGTGTGTACGCAACTCGTCCAAAACACTCAGACCCGAGAAAACAGAGAAAAAAGTAGTTTCTCTATATTGACCCATCTGGGTATCGAACCCGAAAACCTCACAGATGGCGACTACGTGAATACCTTTGTGTACACAACTCGTTTACGAAGGTCGTCTAATGTTTATATGTATGTAATTATTTTGCACCGTTAGCTTGGACTATAATACGGCGATATGTCCACTATCTGTCACGGCGTCCCAATGAAACTTCGGTAGAAAATACTTCGTTGTAGAGGTCTCTGCCTACCCCGGTATAGGAAGTAACATGAAGATAATAATTGTACGTTTTTGTTGTTGAATCTAAAAAAAATGTCTTCACGCCATTTCCAATACCCGGGTAGACAGAAGTCTAAACAATTAAGTCCCTTCGACGCACCTTCCACCGAAGAAATTTACGGGACTACAGTGGTACGAGTCTGCCACCTGGGGATCGAACATGGCACTCCTGACTCAAAATTCCGATCACCCAACCACTCGGCTATCGTGACTTCAATTAAATCTGAATTAAACTTGAGAATTAAATCTGAGATATAATACATCCTTTCCGGGCAAAATGACTAAACCCCTCATTTCTTTAATAACACCTCACTACAATTTTGTGTGTGTTAATACAACAACAAAAATGCTGTAAAGGAGAAACCGATGAGTAGTTTCATTATAATAATAAATAAAATTGTATAATTTTACTTTATGAAGAATTGCAAAGCATAAAAATATCTTCAAGAATTAATTATTAAAAATAATTTAAAAAACTAAATATTGTTAATTATTAACTAATTATATTACTTCGTATTTCTTTTATAAAAAAAGCTACTCGCTAACGGAGTTGCATTCGCCGTTTCTTCTCCGTCAGAGGAACCTCACTACGAAATGGTGGTAGTTTAAAAAGTGACGATCGATAGATGTAATGTATGTTACTTATATCGATAAATAAATTATTTGATTTGATTTGATTTAATGTATGAACCAATTTACTCCTATAGACCCACTTTTAATCGAAGCTTATTTCGGATAACGTGACAGGTGGTGAGCCTATCGTCGTTTTAGCCATCGGTATAATATAATTTCATACTACATCATCTAAAACACTATGACTATAACAAATACGTAATACAAATGTTTGTCTTTAGCGGAATTCGAACCTCACAATCCCCAGTGAAAGCTCGGTCTCCATTAGCTAAGCTACCTGGTCGTCTAATTTTATATAATTATTTATCTATTTAATAGTTATCGTGAGCCGAGTGGTTGAATGATCGGAATTCGAGTCAAGAGACCAGAGTTCAATCGCCAGAAGCTCGTACCAATGGGCTTTTTCAAAAACTAATGTACTATTTATGTCGTTTGTTTTGAACATAAAACCAGCCAAGCCTGTCATGTTATCCCGAAAAGGTTTGGTGAAAGATCGGTCGAACGGACTTAATTGTCTCAACCTATCTATTCCTGTAATGGCGTGAAGATATTTAATACATATTTTTTATTTATCTACTTCTTACTTCCTTTTGTTTCCACAAGCCAAATATAAGAACAAATATTGTATTATATTTACGATCCGCCTTAAAGTTTCAGTGCAAGACCCCTGGCGCGCAGTAGACTCAAATTTAAGATCAATTTGCCGATGCAAACACGCGACGTCAATGTTTGACCAAACATGTACAAGTTTCCAATGTTAAGTCTCACAACTTCACGCTATCAATTGTGTAAGGTCAGACGACGAAAGCAGATTGTGGATATTCCTTTAGAGGTTGCTGAAATATATTCGGAGATAAAGTGACAGATGGTGAGCATGTCGCCGTCTTAGTGTCTCAGGTAAAATATACTTATAAAACTATGTACTTTTTTAAGTTTATAGTTATATTTATTTATTTAAAGTCTGTATTGTTTCACGTCAAAATAAGTTAACAAACATATTAGGACATAATGCCTATAGGCATTCTCTACCAGCCAACCCGTGGCATGGCGAGATATAGTAGCAGGTGAATTAATTAAAAAATACAATTAAGGTACTAATTTAGGATTAACTGTAAATAAACATAAATAAACCCCATTATATGTAAATATATATCACATAAAATACTAGTAACTATAATAGTATACATATATAGATATTCCATGTACATACAAACATGATTGTTGTTTTACAAGTACAATTTTTATGTACGTATATATCTTCACGCCACACCTAATACATTCTTGTCTGGGTAGACAGAGGTCTAGACAATTAAATCCTTTCGTCCCACCTTCCACCGAAGACATTTTTGTGACACACCTGTCACTTTATGTCCAAGCCAATGGCATAAATGGTACATAAGTTTTTGAAAAAACTTATTGGTACGAGCCTGCAATCGGGGGATCGAACTCGGGTCTCTTGACTCGAATTCCGATCTCCCAACCACTCGGCTATAGCTGCCTTTTGGCGCCTCTAACCTGTCTGGTGGTGTCAGGTTATTTCGGTCTGGTATTATTCTAGATGTTTTTTTTTTAATTTGTTAATAGCCAATTGCATTTTCAATGCTTTTACTACACCTTCGAAAAAGAGGGGTATGGTGTTAAAAAGTAAGACATAGTCTTACTTCGTCTAAACAGTTAGGTTCATTCGTCCCTTCTTCCACCGAAGATATTGTTTTTGGACAATGTGACAGGCTCATCTGTCGCCGTATTATGTCTAAGCCAAGGATATAAATCGTCCATAAGTTCCGAAAAAACCCTTTGGTATGAGGTTTTGGGTTCAAAGTCATGTCTCTTGAGTCCAATTCTGTGCATCCTGCCACTCGGCTATTGTGACTAATCTATATATGTAATCTATACATATAAATAAAATTGGAGTGTCTGTTTGTAATATTGAAATAACCGTTTTTTACTACATGTATATAAATATACACTACATACACCAAATTTTTTTTTTACAATATTTCTCTCTTTGACTGTCTCTTTGTTCCGGATCATCTCTGAAATAGCTGGACCGATTTTAATAGGACTCACTGATAGCTAATGTTATAAAGAGTAACATGGGCTACTTTTATTTTAGAAACATAATTAGCGTTCCGCGTTAAGTGTTAAACTGTGGACAAAGCCGCGGGGGGCAGCTTGTAAATAATCAAAGACTGTGAACTTTACGTATGATTTAGTTCATATAGAATAGTTGTTAACTTTATTAACCATTTAGTATTCTAGATTCCGTGGCAAGAGTCCAGACAAACAACGAAATTGTTCAATAAACGTCCGTACAAAATAATTTTTAAATTATTGATATCATTACAAAGTTCGCTTATCCTTCTTTATTATACGATAACTTGGTTACATCAAACGTTTATTATAGGAGTTATTGTCCATAAACAGAGACCTGTTATCCATTCTAATACCCTTTGGCCTTATTCCATGTGGACTTTGCCACGGCTAAAACGGCACTGTGATCTTTGGAGGACAACCTCTGCGGACGTGTGGCGTAGACGGTTTTTGGCTTTGACTCTGAGGTCCCGGATTGGATTACAGGACGGGTGAATGTAGAAAATCAGTTTTTCTACGTTGTCTTAGGTCTGGATGTTTGTGGTATCTTCGATGTTTCCGATTTCATAACACAAGTGCTTTATCCACTTACTTTAGTATAGGAACAATGTATGTGACGTGTATTTATATACACATCACATATATTGCTTGCTGAAGATATTTATAATTTTATTATATTATCATGTAGCGGACGATATGCTGCAAGTGCAGGATAGCTATCCGCCATGTCGAGTGATCGTGACCTGGGGAGGACGTCTCCTCCAACAGTCTGCGCTATCGGTAATCCTATATATGTGCGTAATCGTGCGAACTTCGATAGCGCGGTGAAGGATGTAGGATGAGATGTAGATGTCGCCACAATTATAATAAAATAATAAATATCTTCACGCCATTCCTAATACAGAGGTTAGACAGTTAAGTTCCTTCAACCCTCCATCCTCCAAAGAAATTTTTTCGGACTTTTGGTAAATATTATTATTATTAATTTATTTAAAGACTATTGTTTCACCTCAAAATAAGGTATAGTCAAGAACTAAATATTTATTATTAATTAAACTTTTCTCTATATTGCCGGTATTGGACAGTGAACAAGAAATAATATTGCCTCCTCATTATTCTGTATTTACCTAACGCAACTTCCAAATTCTGGGGTAAGTAGAGGTGTAAACAATGAAGTCATTTCGACTCACTTGTCCCCGAAGCCTTGTTGGGGTAGCGATGGCGGTGAGCCTGTCACCGTGTCATTGTCCTAGCTAACCTTAAAACATACCTACATATATCTTCAGACTCGAGTGCAAACATTCATATTCATCAAGAGTTTGTTGTGATATCTTAAATATACTTATGTTAAAAAGTTACGGTCTGTTTGTTTCGGCGTTTGTTATCAATCACGACTAAATAGCTCAACTGATTTTCAGGACATAGGTCAGATAAAGGAAAATACACAATTTCTGCATATATTGAATATGCATAATGAGTTTTAATTAATTTTCGATTTTATCGTTAATTTTTGCGCTATATATTTTCTTCACCATTCGGCCAACGTGCGCAAACAATCGAAGCACGCCCGTATCCATTTTCGTTATAAAATCTTCTTATAAACCTGACACATTTCGTAATATTGTGTAATATAGATTATATATTAAGATTATGCCGAGTGGTTTGGTGATCGGAATTTGTGTCAAGAGACCCGGTTTCAATCGCCAGGTTGATACCAACAGGTTTTTCAAAACTCATGTACGGTTTATATCATTGGCTTAGACATAAAGACGGCGAGAGGCTCACTACCAGTCACGTTATCCCAAAAAATGTATTCAGTGGGTCGAATCTTCTATACCTTTGTCTACCCCAGTATTGGGAATAGCGTGAAGATATTTATTTATTTATTTAATGAATTGCACTAGATAATTTTATAATATTATCTGTGTAATAATGAACTGTTCTCTGTAACAATGAACTTACGACCTACAAGACGACGAGTGGCGTATACAGAGGTTTTCAATGTGTCGCCAGCTCTGAGGTTCCGGTCAATGTAGTAGAAAACACTTTTTCTACATTTTCTCGCGTTTGTTTTGATTCCATATTACAAGTGCTTAGGCTGCTATATATATATATATATATATATATATATATATATATATATATATATATATATATATATATATATATATATATATATATATATATGTATATATATATATATATATATATATATATATGTATATATATATATATATATATATATATATATATATATATATATATATATATATATATATATATATATATATATATATATATATATATATATATATATATATATATATATATATATATATATATATGTTATTTATTTCTTTAATGAATTATTTATTGAATGAAAAAGCAAAGGTGTGCATTTGGATTTTTTTTCATACCTTCCACTGCAGGTAAGCTTAGAGTCACGTTACGTAATGTCAAATATCAAACACTCACCATACAGCATTTGGCAATACCTTGTTGCCAACTTAGCAAATAATCCAACGTAATTATCAAAGAATTTCAGCTATTCCTTAACTTGGTCCCAACTAGGGATGTTACGAATGTTCGCGTTAGTATTCGCACGAATTCGGTGCGATTCGGATGAGTGGCGTACACACCGGTTCTCATGGTGTCGCCAGCTCTGAAGATAAGCTCCAATGCCCGGTCGGGGCAACGTAGAAAACACTCTCGAGTCTGAGTTTCTGTGGTAATTTCGTTGTTTCTGATTCCATAATACAAGTGCATAAGGCAGGTTATGCACTTGTATTATGGAATCAGAAACAACGAAATTACCACAAAAACTTTGGGATTAGAGCAATGTATGTGATGTTGTCCCTATCTATTTATTTATTTATACGTATCATTTTAAATATCCGCATTATCATATTATAATGCGAATATTTAAAATGATACGTATATTTCGTTAGACGAATTCGAGTGTGTGCAGCCAGTCTGCCGTTTTTTTTTTATTATAATCACCCCGTTTCGAAAAATTATAAAATAGGTATTTGAATAATAAAGTTATAGATGCATACATTTAATTTGATTGTCAGTACCCGAAAACAAATAAAAATCGATTATTAATTTCATATTTAAGTTTTTTCTTTGACTTTACAAATATTGAAATTCGCACAATCGCCAATATTCGCATCCGTGTTCGAATTCGCGAAATCCTTAATTATGCCATTCGTAAAGCCCCCACTCCCAACTATTTGGCAACGGTTTGTTTTAACGTATTGTAGTAGCGAATGTTGCAAGTTACGTTGAATTCTAAACATTTATTCGATAAGTAGAGAAATGAAGGAGTCTGACAGACTTACATCAAGAATGCATTAAGTTCTAATTCAACTGAGACCTATTACGAAGTTTGAAAGGAATTCTCGTATTGAAAACTATTTCAGTTTATTAAACTATGTTTGTTCTGCTTGTAAAATCAATAATATAAATAAATATCTTTGCGCAATTCCCAATACAGTGGTAGACAGAGGTCTAGTCTAGACAATTAAGTCCCTTCGACCTAACTTCCACCGAAGATATTTTCGGGACAACGTGACAGGTGGTGAGCCCGTTGTTGTCTTTATGTCTAAAACCCATTGGTACGAGCCTGCCTGAAATTCCGACCACCCAACAACTTGGCTATCGTGACTGTTTGTTCTGCTAGTAGTACTCTATAACATATGTCCTACTAACTTACTTATCTTCACGTACAATCCCTGACGTGGTAGTCGCTAAGTTTCACTGTCCTTATATTTCTCTTTCGCATCTTCCAAATTCATCATTTTCCTTCTATACTCTTGACCCTCCCCTCTTTGAGTAATTTGCTCACATGGTCTTCGAAAGTTATATAATTATATCCTACTAACATTAAGAAATCACGATAGCCAAGTGGCACCAGGTGGCAGGCTCATACCAATGGGTTTTTTCAAAATCTCTGTACGATTTATATCGTTGGCTTGGACATAAATACGGCGTCGGGCTCACCACCTGTCACGTTGTCCCGAAAATATCTTCGGTTGAAGGTGGGTCGAAGGGAGTTAATTGTCTAGACTAGTCTAAATATCTTCACGCAATTCCAAATACAGGGGTAGACAGAGGTATAGTCTAGACAATTAAGTCCCTTTGACCAATCTTCCACCGAAGATATTTTCGAGACGACGTGACAGGTGATGAGCACGTCGCCGTCTTTATGTCCAAGCCAACGATATAATTCATTCATAAGTTTTTGAAAAACCCATTGGTATGAGCCTGCCATCTGGGGATAGTACTCAGGTCGCTTGACTCGAAATCTCGACCACCCAACCACTCGGCAATCCTGACTTCTAATGTCAATATATGCGACAGCATATATATATACTGTTAACATATATATTTTTCTTAGATATGTATGTATGTATGTATTATTATTATTAATCCACGTAAAAAACTTCGACACGCTAGGCCTAATATTTGCAGACATATATATATATATATATATATATATATATATATATATATATATATATATATATATATATATATATATATATATATATATATATATATATATATATATATATATATATATATATATATATATATATATATATATATATATATATATATATATATATATATATATATATATATATATGTCTGCAAATATTAGGCCTAGCGTGTCGAAGTTTTTTCATCATCAACGCCTGATCGATAGAGTTAACGCTCCGATTATAATATTTGATCTTTACGGATTTCCGATTCAACGGTCCGATACAACACTAGCATATAACGCGTCGTTTCTCATAACGCATTACTTCGATTCATTCGCGCTAATCGGCTTAACTGACCGTTAGCGACTCTACGGTGGTGGAAATGGCCGGACTTAAATTAACTAAGTGGCTCTATCTAAGTACGCTTAAGACGCGACAAATGGCGAGCTATTATGGGAGCTTTGCCATTCAAGGCTTTCGAGGACGACGATATGAGACGTAATTTTGACGCTGTTAATATTATTATATATTTATTATAAATATATATTTATAATATTATTCTAAGAAAAAAAGGTTGAAACATAATTATTACCAAGTTTTGGGTTACATAAATGTTAAATAAACAATGCAACTCAAGTATTTGTGGCTGAAATAGGCTTAGGAACATATTTTATTGCATTTGTCTTATTTTTAGATTTACCAGCCTAAAACAAAAATCAAGATAAGAGAAAATACAAATTTAAAAGCAATTAATATTAATATTATCTACATACATGTGTGTGTGTGTGTGTTTCTGTGTGCGTGTGTATTTATGACTCATAACGGAGAGAATAGTTTTTCGGTAGCATGAGAGCTTTATCCAATCGGTTATTTTATGTTGACATACAAATTTGTTATCTGAGTATATGTATTTAGGTTTGTTATAATAAATATAAAAATAAATATCTTCACGCAATTCCCAATACAGGGGTAGACAGAGGTCAAGTATAGACAATTAAGTCCCTCTGACCCACCTTCCACCGAAGATATTTTCGGGACAACATGACAGGTGGTGAGCCCGTCGCCGCCTTTTTATGTTCAAGCCAACGATGAAATTCGTACATAAGTTTTTTTGAAAAACTCATTGGTACTGCCACCTGGGGATCGAACTCGGGTCTCTCGATTCGAAATTCCGACCACCCAACAACTCGGCTATCGTGACTTCGTTTGTTGACTTGATTATAAACATAAGGTCCCAAAAAACTTATAAAGATATGTGAGAAAGATGTTTTGTATTGAGATATCTCACTAATAACATACATTTTAGAAAGTGTTCAGGTTTCACTGTTAGTACATCACAATATTCATAAAGAGCAGTTGTAGAAAAAAATATGGTTTAAAGGTACAACTATATTTATTTACATATACATAAATTTCTTATTTCCCCAATTTGAAATAAGAGATTTTTCAATATGTTGAAATGTGTTACCGCATTAAAATATATCACATCCTTTCTTCCCGTGGGTGAGTGGGTGTTAAAAAACGTGACTAAGGGAAAATCCTTAAAAATGCCCTTCATTATCTACCATCTGGATAACTATTTCGAAAAATATCAGACCAAAATTCGGGATCGATTACGAGCAGTACCGTCTAATTGCAAAGTAACTGGTACTGCAATCGCCAATGTGCTGAGCGTGGCGGTGGCGGTAGTTAAGTGACTTAATAGGTAAACAAAAATGTTCATAATTCGGGTATAAACATTAATTAAAGTAAGCGGTTGCCGTTTTCACATTGTCTCGGACTGTGTTTGTAGTAATGTCCTGGTTTTCGATTCCATAACATAAATCCTTTATATTACGGCTACTATCATTTAGTTCTAATCCATTTTAAATAATAGCGGTACACCACCCTCCTTTTCTTCGTTATTTCTTCATCCGCTTCCATAGCAAGGTTGTCTGGAAGAAATTGCTTTTTAGTAATAAGACCGCCTCTTGTACTACCTTTATGTTCCTTGTAGTTATTTTCATCTTATTTTGTGGTGTACAATAAAGAATACATAAATGAAATAAACAAATAAATGCTTTAGCTACTTAATTTATGATCAGAGTAGTGTAAGTCACGATATAAAAAAAGTCACAATAGCCGAGTGGTTGGGTGATTGGAATTCGAGTCAAGAGACCCGAGTTAGATCCCCACGTGGCTTGCTCGAAACAATGTTTTTTTTTTTAAAAACTTATGTACGACTTATATCGCTGGCTTGGGCAAGAAGACAGGGCCGGGCTCACCACCAGCCACGTCCCAAAAATGTCTTTGAGCGAAAGTGGGGCGTAGACACTTAATTGTCTAGACTATACCTCCATATTGAGAATGTCGTGAAGATACTTTTTTAGCACATGTAGTCTTATTTGTCTCTATCTATATATCTGTGTATATGTGACAGAAAACGCTGTCGGGTGGTCGAATTTTATTTTACAAAACCGTCACAATACGCGACCGGCTCTAATCTATACACGTCTAAACGTCCACGCTATTTCCGGAATATTCCAACGAGCAGTTTTGTCCGCGCCACATTCACACGATTTATTCACCGTCGACCGCTCACTCTATCATACGGGAGATATATTTACGGTGCTCCATTGTGAACACCATTACTATCGCTCTTGTTTACGACGGCATTGCGCCCTGCTGTTACCCTTTAGGTAGCTTACTGTAAAGAGCAAGGAGTCTTGAACTACAATAATTCTAATCTAAACCCTAAGTATATTATTACGTTTATAAACTAGCTAACCGCGCTGATAAATCTCAATTGTTAATAGAATTTAGTAGTAAAAGTAGAAATAACACTTTAATAATGTTATGTTAAAAAGTAATGTTAAAATTATTACGTAAATTTTAAAAGTAAAAATGTTTAGAAGTAAAAATGGAATGTTTAAATGTCGTGTTAATAGTAAAACAAAGTAATGTTATTTGCTATGTAGCAACGAAACCTTGGTATGCCAGAAGAAGCATATAAGCAAGTTGAATGCAGTGGAGATGCGATCTCCAAGTAAAATGTGCGGCGTTAACATGGCCGACTGAAAACGAAACGAAGAGATTCGCAACTACAAACCTACCATAGGTTTGAAAGATGACCTTATCATAATCATAGATAAGGGCGTGCTTTGATGGTTTAAGCACGTTGAGCGGATAAGTGAAGACTATTCGGTAAAGAAAAAATATAGCGCGAAAGTTAATACTAAAAGGTGTCGAGGTAGGCCAAGACTAACTTTCAAAGACCACGTGAGGATATTGTTCCATGAGGAGAGAGTCATGAGTACTCGAATACGGATTCAGATTCGGAAAGAAGCGAAAGAGAAAGAAGTGTCAGGATCGTGATACTCTCGATCTGTTCTCTCTAGCTACCCATGCTAAAATGCGATTCCATGCTACAAGGTGCTTAAGCTGCTTACTTTGGGATCAGAGCAATGTATGTGATGTTGTCCCTGTCTTTGTGTTTATTTATCTCTCACCACACCCAGTAATTGGGATATGGTCCTTTTGTTGTTGTTGTAATCTACTTCATTATGAAATCGAATGTCTCATTGCGCTAACTCCCACGTACTTTAAACGTTTTATTTTGGGAACCGTCCATCAGACGTCTGCGGCTCGATTTAGAATTCGGATTTGGTTGTGCGCATCAACACCATGTAACCGCTAATGCGTATATCATTATGTACACCTCATTTGATTTTTAGCCATAGGTCTGTTTCAATCGGAGGTTCGAAATTTGATTGTTATGTAGGTAGAAACTTTACTTTTTGATAGGGACCACATTCATTGCTCTGGTACCAAAGTAAATAACTAAAACACTGATATTATGGAATCAGAAATACGTGGAGTATGCGGCCAAGCGTGCAATGAAATCGCTAAAGAATGAGGTGCTTACTCAATCGTTGTTACTCTGAGAATTAGACAAACGCAGACGCCAGTACTTATGTCCTAGTATACATAAGTACTAGTGTCTATTTTGCGTATGAACTAAAATAGTGTACATATGTACACACACACATACATAGATAGGGACAGCATCACATACGTAGCTCTGATTCCAAAGTAGATTAAACACTTGTGTTATGAAATCGGAAACAATGAAGGTATCACAAAACCCAGGACACGAGAATGTTTTCTATATTGACCAGTCCGGGAACTTAACCCGATACCTCAGAGCTGTCTACCAAAGAACCCGATATGTGTGCTACTCATCCACGGAGGTTAAAGTGCTAAAGCCAATCTGCGAACGCAGGAATATTCCGGCTCAACCATTGCCTCTCATATTAACAACATGAAGTAGAAGTATCTTTAGTTACTGCATTTCATTCAGTCATTTCTTTCAAAGGTCGAAGGGACTTAATTGTAGAGACTAGACCTCTGTCTACCCCTGTATTGGGAATTGCGTGAAGATGTTAACTATGTTTTGTTATTTCTTTCAAATATTAAATAAATAAATAAATATATACATAGATGAGGACAACATAAAATACATTGCTCTGATCCCAGCTAAAGCATTTGTGTTACGGAATCGGAAACAACGAAGACATCAAAGACCCGAAAAAAATATCTTCACGCAATTCCCAATACAGGGGTAGACAGAGGTCGAGTCTAGACAATTAAGTCCCTTCGACCCACCTTCCACCGAAGATATTTTCGGGACAACGTGACAGGTGGTGAGCCCGTCGCCGTTTTTAAGTCCAAGCCAACGATATTCGTACATAAGTTTTTGAAAAACCCATTGGTACGAGCCTACCAACTGGGAATCGAACTCGGGTCTATTGACTCGAAATTCCGACCACCCAACCACTCGACTATCGTGACTTTTGCCATTTTTAATAATTACTTATCTCACGATAAGTAATTATGTGGGGTAATGTGGGTTAAAAGCAATAGACTTTCTAAATCTGATTAACATAGTATTGGGAAACGGATATTTTATAGCTAATATGGATGCTACGTTACATGTAACAGCCCTGTAAAGCCTTACAACAATCAGATGGTATTTAAATGAACTTATGCTATTGTGATCGTCCGCGGCCGCGTGGGTGCACATAATTCAAATTGAACGCCATTTCTCCTTCATCCATTTGGCGCATGCTAATAATTTATAAATGTATTCCATAGAGCCTATTCGATAACTCCTCAAATTTATCAAGTCCATGTATTCATAGCGTGATAGCAAAATACGAGTATTTTAATGTAAGCGGTATGTATAGTCACAATAGCCGAGTGGTTGGGTGGTCGAAATTCGTGTCGAGAGACCGGAATTCGATCACCAGGTGGTAGAATCTTACCAAAGGATTTCATCAACATTCCCGGTACTGGGGTAGACAGAGGTCGAGATACTTAAGTCCTTTCGATCCAACTTAAACGGAAGACATTTTCTGGGACATCGTGGTAGGTAACAAGCGTGTTACTGTCTTGATTTCTAAGCCATCGATGTAAATCATACCTTGGGATCGAACTCCGGGTGTCTTGACTCGAATTCAGATTACCCAACCACTTGGCTATCGTGAAACTCTACTTAAATTTATACAATACACCTGTCTTTAACAAAGTGGATGGGGGCCAATTAGCACAAACGGCTCCCGAGTGCTTGCGTGCAGTTTATCACTATACCGGGACATGTCTGAGACCGGAACACGTTGCTCCCAGTCTCTAAAGCAGTTTAAAGCCTTTCGAAGTGGTACTATAGTTATGGTTACACATTTCGAGATGTTACAGGAGTTATTGTTACATTTAGATACTACTGTTTACAATAAATGTGGTAGAGCCACGCATCAGCTTTTGTTGTTGCATGAATGGGCCGGCTCGACCGGTGAAGTACCACGACCTCACAGAATACCGGCGTGAAGTAGAAGTTTAACAAACTTCTGCGTTTCGTCTGGTGAGTGCAGGTAACCGGAGGCCCACACACCCTCAAAGGCCGGCAACGCATCTGCTATGCCTCTGGTATCGCAGGTGTTCATGGGCGGCGGTAATCACTTACCACTTACGTGAGCCTCCTGCTCGTTTGACTCCCTTTTCTATAAAAAAAAAACTTACAATAATTATTGAATCGTCACGATAGCAGTGTGGTTGGGTGATCGAAATTCGAGGTCAGAGATCCGAGTTCGATCCCTAGGTGGAAAGGAAGGGAGTGGTATTTCTCTCACGTACACGTCGCCTTTTCATTACCAATTGACATTGTTTTATATTTTAACAATGTTTCTTAGTTTCAATGACCTCCGTGGATGATGAAAAACCATATGCCACTGTTTTTCGTGGTGTTACCAGTTCTGAGGTCCGGGTCGGGTCAATGTAGTAAACAAATTTTCTTGTTTCTCGTGTCTGGGTGTTTGTGGTACCTTCGTTGTTTCCGATTCCATAACACAAGTGCTTTAGCTGCTTACTTTGAGATCAGAGCAATGTATGTGATGTCATCTCTATCTATGTATGTGTTTATTTATTTTTATTACCAGGAATATTGGAAGATACGTTTCGATGTGTTTATTTATTGTTATTTTTTTATTAAAGTCACGATAGCCGAGTGATTGGGTGATTGGTGAGTCGAGAGAACCGAGATCTATCCCCTGGTGGTAGGCTCGTACCAATGGGTTTTCTCAAAACCTATGCACGATTCATACCGTTGGCTTGGACGTGAAGACGGCGACGGGCTCACCACTTGTTACGTTGTCTCAAAACCATCTTCGGTGGGTGGTGGGTCAAAGTGACTAAATTGTCTAGACTAGACCTCTGTCTATCCCTGTATTGGAAATGGCGAGAAGATATTTATTTTTATTAGTTTCCGTAGTTCCGTAGATTGATATTATACTGCGACGTTCGTTTTTTAATTGTTAAATATCAATCAAAACAACATTAAAATCTCTCCGCGACATTCACGACGTGTTAAAATTGGATCACTAAAAGGCCCAGTAAATCAAATAAAGTTGGGAGCATCTATTACAAGATTTGAAGTGAGCTATAAAATAGAAATCTTATTCCGCCTCACAAATATCTTTCGCTCGTGCTACTGTTTCAGTAGTTTTATTGTAGTTTTATGATTTCACGCTCGTTACGACGCATCGGAGCTTTGTGTCGTATATTATTGTTTAATTTAACATACTATCATACATACATCACATATTTTATTTAACATTGAACATACTATCGTTTTGGGTAGTCAGACGTCTAGACAGCTAACTCCATTTCACCGGAGCTTTAAAAGACAGCGTGGCAGGTGGTGAATTCGTCGCCATCTTAGTGTTCTTAATGAATGTCAACGATACAATATTAACATACATTTAGAATAGAATAGAAAATTTTTATTTGATTCAATCAAATTAAAACAAATAATTATACAGTTAAGAAGAACCAAAAAGCCGTCCACTCAGCACGTAATAGACATGTCATTATATAGTAGTTAATAAGGCCGGTATTTTGTGGACGCCTGTGCTCGAGGTTCTCACAGTAACTAGTAGACCAGGGCACAGAGATAACATTGTTATCATGCATTTTAACGTTTATTATGATTAAAATAGAGCATTAATTTAAAGTGTCGCGATAGCCGAGTGGTTGGGTGGTCGGAATTTCGAGTCAAGAGACCCGAGTTCGGTCCCCAGGTGGCAGGTTCGTACCAATGTGTTTTTCCAAAACCTATGTACGATTCAGATCGTCGGCTTGGACATAAAGACGGCGACGGGCTCACCACCTGTTACGTTGTCCCCAAAAAAATTCCTTCGGTGGAAGGTGGGTCGAAGGGACTTAATTGTCTAGACTAGACCTATGTCTACTCCTGTATTGGGAATTTCGTGAAGATATTTATTTATTTATTAATTTAAACAATTATATACATAATGTTTCAGCAAAAAAATTAAGTATAAATACCCATATTAATATATATAGACAGATATAGATATATATAGATAGGGACAACATCACATACATTGCTCCGACCCCAATGTAAGATGCTAAAGCACTTGTGGTATGGGAATCGGAAACAACGAAGGCACCACAAATACCCAGACCCGAGAACATGTAGAAAAAGTGGTTATTTGTGGTAGTTTTAATCCGGGACCTCGATGTAGGATTGCGTCCTGATCTCATCAGCCCGCCAATTTTGTGGCACATATCGGCATACATTTTATATTTTAAAGGCAGTTCATTTAAATTTGAGATTTTGCAGATTTTGAGATTGAGCAGCTTAAGATTTTGTTTCACTTTCTTAGGGAGAGGTTACCGGAGTCCCATTGCCCTTTCTTCTCCTTTTTCTTTTTTTCTTCTCCGATAAGTATTTTAAGCGGTAACTGTCGCGCCTGTAGTTCTTCTTAAGTTACGGCCCTTTTTATGGTTGGTAAATATACAAAAGGTTTCTAACTAACACTGAGGCGCACACAGTGAAGGAAAGTAAGTCCTTTCGAGTCTATTTGGGATAACGTGACAGGAGTGAACCTTTCGCCGTCTTTATGTCCAAGATAATGGTTATACAAATAAAAATAAATAAACATCTTCACGCAATTACCAATACAGGTGTAGACAGAGGTCTAGTCTAGACAATTAAGTCCCTGACAGTGACAGGTGGTGAGCCCGTCGCCGTCTTTATGTCCAAGCCAACAATATAATTCGTACATAAGTTTTTGAAAAACCCATTGGTAAGAGCCTGCCATCAGGGTATAAAAAAAATTATCTTCACGCAATTCCCAATACAGAGGTAGACAGAGGTCACGTCTAGACAATTAAGTCCCTTTGATCCACCTTCCACCGAAGATATTTTCGGGACAACGTGACAGGTGGTGAGGTACCCACCAGGGTATGAAACTCGAAATTCCGACCACCCAACCACTCGGCTATCGTTACTTATCGGTTATATACTTCCGTATAAATATAGAAATAGTTAAATTGATATATACATATATGACTCGATTACAAACATTCATATTCATCACACAATGTTAACTTCTAGCGGTCTTGGAGCCCACAACCCTTGATTTTGAAAACAGTGTCCCTACAAACTGCGGTATCGGATCTTCAAATAGGTAAAATAATTATTTTCTTAATGGTAAGTTTTGCTTGCATAAAACTGTTTATTTGCAATTTAAAAGTTTCTGTATTATCTATTAACACGCATCCAATAACGTTTACATGAGATTATCTGGAAACCATTCAATTAAATCCGACCGAGCACAAAGGAACACCGCTTCTGAACGGAGTGCCGCAAGGTAGTGTACTAACCCACGCACTGTTTCTCATATATGAACTGTGAATTATGTATTTTGTATTCATGGCTTCTCAAACTATTATTTGGTTTAGCGAAATATTTATACAAAGTAAATAATGAACATTGAAATTTATAGTTTTATAAGAATAAAATAGTAATAAAGTTATTATTTAAAAAATTACGTCGCAACATTCCGCACCTAATTATAAAGGTATATGTTACCTGGTCCGAAGAGAAGAAGAGCACCACCCTCACTCCCACAGGAATTGGTGCACGCATCTGTGGGAGTGAGAGTGGTGCTGTTCTTCTCTTCGGACCAGGTAACATATACCTTTTTATATTTGCGTGCGGAATGTTGTTCAATAACAACTTTACAATGAATTTCCGCAAAGTAACGCCTGAGTCAATTAACTATCCTAAAAAAGTAATAATGAAGAAGGATGTTTGATACATTATTGTTTATTTAAGAATTCACTCGTCACGATGGCCGAGGTTGGGTGATCGGAATTTAAGTCACGAGACCCGAGTTTAATCCCTAAGGTTCATACCAATGGGTTTTAAAAAAAAATGTGCAATTTGTATCGTTGGCTTGGACATAAAGACGGCGATGGGCTCACCACCTGTCACGTTGACCCAAATAATTTTTCGGTGGAAGGTGGGTCGAAAAGACTGAATTGTCGAGGACTCTGTCTACCCCTGTATTGGGAATTGCGTGAAGATGTTTATTTATTTATTATTTCAAAACACTGTGTGGATTACATTCGTAATAAAGGCAAGCGACAGCTTCTGCTGCTGCATGAATTTCAGTTCCACCACGGTCGCAATGCTTTCTTGAGTATGAAAATTAGTAAAGGCATCTTGTCCTTCTGCATTTCCGGTAAGTAAAAATGAATGAAAGGGCTCGATACAGCGAATATTCTGAGAGAATCGAATCGCGTACCTCGGTTATAACCAGAAAAATTAGAAAACCTGTGAAATGTACACTAGTCGCGTTTGTAGTATAACTTATGAAGGATAAAAGTTAGATGATTTTATTGTAAACTCTATGCATCAGCACCTTTCATTTAGAAATTAAATAAGCTTATAGGTTGAATGTCACGATAACCGATTGGTTAAGTGATCGTAATTGGAGACAAGAGCACACACAAACGCACCACCTGCCACGTTGTCCCAAAAAATATTTGTGTTGAAAGAAAACCAACGACGTAAATTATACATAGGTTGTTGAACCTGGGAATCGAACACGGGTCTCTTGATCCGAAATCCGATGAAACAACTACTAGACTATCGTGACTTCTGTATAGTATGTATTTACTAAACAAAAAATATGTATCTTTCAGGCTTAGAAGCGCTGTCCGAGACAGTAGATCATCGCATTGCGCGGGCGGACGGTCACCGTCTGTGTGGTCCACAGAGCAAGAGATAATTGCAGGATTAAATCGTTTCAGCGTCTAGGATTTCCGCGGCTTGTTGCCTCTTAAGGGATCAATGTAGTTTTGATTTTTAATAATATTTTATACAGCAATAACTCTTTTCATGTTTGTATTTTATTGTATACTATTTCCAACTATACTATGTAAGCATCGTAGTCCCGGATGTACTAGGTATGTAGTTCGTATACATAAATAGAAATTTATATTTATAGAAATAATTAAATTAAATAAGACATATAATTTTTCAGAAACTTCATTCGGATATTATTTGAATAAATGAATGAATGATTTATTTATTAACACAGACACAACAGAGGACAAACGGAGAAAAAGAAACTAAATAAAAGCATATGTCGTGTAATAATATCCAATACCCTCGTCGCAACAAATGAAACGGTTCTGTCTCAGCACTATGTAGTATAATTAACCACAATGGTGATTTTCAGCCAGTAACCTCTGTTTCATTTTATATTTCTTTTGAATTATGTATTTTACACCTATCACTAGATTATCTGCTCAATACCCAAGGTGGGATGGTAGAGAATACCTTACCTAAGGCGAGAATACCTGAGGCATTAAGCCCGCCATTTTGTGATTTTTTTTTTATTTTACAAATAAAGTTTAAACAAAAAAATTTATTAGTAATATACCAAACCTTCATATCGTTCAGTTGATCTAATTACGGATATTCAAAAATTAAAATTTAAAACAAAAATTATAATTAAAATTAAATGAATTTTAATGAAATTCGGTACACAGTTAAACTATAAACTTGATTACTACGTCTTTTGAACATCTTAAATAGTTATTATCCCGGGAAAATATACTTCACTTCGGCACTCCGGAAATGGACTTAGGAAGGAGCTAGTGAGCAACAAAAATCTCGTTGATCCTGAACTGTCACTCCAGTTTAAACAAAGCGACAGCTACAACGATGTTATACAGAGATCAGACAAGACAATACAAAGCAATAGTCATATTAGGTGAGCATTTGCCTAATCTTCAATTCACATGACAAAACGGACGCGGAAGTCGACCCTGATACAGACACTACAATACTACAGCTTTGAGTGCAGAACAGAATGCATGTACCAGGAACACAGCGTCTCTATGAAAGTAAGCCGTCTAAGTAGGTATAGCCGGGAATAAATCAACACACGGGACATTTTCTTAGAGTGCTTCAAATAACTTTAGCGTTTAAGTATGGCATAGCGCGATTTCTTTATCTATATTTTAAAGCCTGGTGTTCATGACTCGATGTGCAATCGTAAATCTGATAATATATTATTTAATAGTTAGCCCATTAGCTGTGTTCATATCGTGTTCTTTGAGTCATTCCACTGCAAAAGCTATTTGAGTGGAGCGAATTGAAAGTGTACCATTTATCAAGTGATTACACTTTTAAGGTGTTGCGTATTAGCTTTAATTCACTTTCTTTTATAGATTATACATAGTTTTTTTATACAAACATACATACATACTCGTAGATAGGAAGTCTCGATAGCCGAGTGATTGGGTGGTCGGAATTTCGAACCAAGAGACCCGAGTTCGATCCCCAGATGGCAGGCTCGTACCAATGGGCTTTTTCAAAAAAAATCGTTCGAATTATATCGTTAGCTTGCACATTAAGACGGCGATGGGCTCACCACTTGGCACGTTGTCCCGAAAATATCTTCGGAGGAAGGTGGGTCCAAGGGATTTAATCGTCTAGTCTAGACCTCTGTTTACCCCTCCCTGGGGAGGACGTCTCCTCCCCAGGTAACGATCACCCGATTTGGGGTGTAGCTTCCCTTTTTCTGCAGCACATCATCCACTACACTGGTGACCCCGACGTGATCTCACCGCCAACTGACGGTGACCACTGAATAACAACGCAGCGAGCTTCTCCTACAACATAGACGTCATCCACGCAGTCACAGCACCGGACTACTGTCGGCACGACGCGTGCTTCCTGTCCTGTCAGCCACTGTGGATCATCAACGGCGTGCCCCCTTTTTCTCAGGTTGACACTGCGGCATCGGCACAGTGACCACACATCTCGACTCACCGGAGATCTGGTCACAGCCTCTCACCGCAACGCCAGACTACTCAACGTCAAGCTTTTTTCAGTCTCGACTTCCAGTCTCAGCGGGGGAGTGATGTGGCTACATCTATGTCTCCACATAAGAAGCTCGTGGATAGAAGTGGCGGATTCAGGAAACATATCGACGTCCTAATTCGCGCTATCGAAATTCGCACGATTACATGCAAATAGTTGGCGACCTTGCTTCCGCAGCTAAGAGATGCGCGTTCGCTAAGAGATCTCGCAAGTGGTGAATTTGTGTGATCAATATACATAGTTGTACTCGAGTCAGTTTAGTCAGTTGAGCTATGTAAATATATACGTATATAAGTATGTTGTACTCTTTCACGTTAGGCCATAGGCCATCTGTCACGTTATCTCAAATCTGCTTCCGTGAATGACGGGACACTGAGGACTAGCTCATTGGGAAAAAAAATTTAGTTATAATAATAAAAAATATAAATATCTTCACGCAATTCCCAATACAGGGGTAGACAGAGGTCTAGCCTAGACAATTATGTCCCATCGACCCACCTTCCACCGAGGATAAGTTATAAAAATAATTTAAAAGTTTAAATAATAAAGAAGAAACAGATCTCATATCACATTTTAATTTTAACATATTAAACTCCTCAAAGGTATTGAATTTTAAACAGCTCCAGCCTAGTCAAAATGTAACATATCCCGATTTTAACTAAGCCCATTCCAGCATTGGAAATAAACCACCCGGATTCTAATGGTCTAGTATTACGAGTAACAAGACACTAAGGCAGACAATGCCTGGGTCAATGGCAGCATCGCATCTATGACACATGTTACAAGATGTGAAGTGAAATGGTCGCTTTGCAGAGAACCGGTTGCAGACATACTCCGGAATTGTGCAACAATCCCTTGCAACACGAAATTATAACAATGAACAATATGTATATAATATATTAAGACCACTCTCAATACAGAGGGAGATAGAGATCTAGACAATTAAGTCATTTCGACACACCTTCCACCGAAAATATTTTTGGGACAACGTGACAGGAGGTGAGCGTGTCGCTCTGTGTGATCTTTATGTTCAAGCCACCGATATAAATAATATATGAGTTTTTGAAAAAAAAAACTCATTGGGGATCGAACTCGGGTCTCTTTACTCGAATTCCTATTTCCCAACCACTTGCCTATCGTGACAATGAAAACTGTAACTAAACTTTCGGTCGCGATTTTTAACGATCCACAACGCTGGATGGTGAGATATCTTAATTTAACTGAATAAATGTAGGTTACGTCTCATATAACCATTAACCAAAATCATATTTTAAATTTCAGTGTCACGGTAGATAGAGGATTGAGAGTCTTACGATTACGAGTCGTAAACTTATGTGTGATTTATATCGATGTCTTGGACATAAAAATGGCGACGTGCTCACCAGCTGTTACTTTCCCAAAAAAAGTCTCAGTGGAAGGTGGGTTGAAAGGATCTAATTGTATTTACCTATATCTACAGCAGTATTGGTAATAGCGTGAATATATTTCCTATTTCTCTAATAGAATCTCCGAGAATTGATAGAGCGAATTTACTCATGAGAAGCCTGTGTACTCGCACCTTGAAGAGGTTTAGATATTTTTTTTTAAAGCCTAAATGTGTAGATGTCTAAGCAGTCTAGTATTGTTTATACCGTTGAGTGGAAGTCTTAAATAACTCAGTATTGGTATACCGTTGGGAGCATGTATGTGTGGGTGCATAAGCAGAACAGTATTGGAATACCGTTGAGAGCTCATGTATTAGAACCTGACCAGCTCAGTATTGGTATACCGTTGAGATCGTATGTGTTAGTGCCTGACCAACCCTGTATTGGTTACATGGTGAAGAACCTATGTGTTAAGATGTGTGATCAACTGCGTATTTGTTTTATACACCGTTTGTATGTTTGAGTGTATTTTTTACATGTTACCTTCTCTGCATTCCAACATGGAAGAGACACTTACACGTAATGAAACGTGTATTCGGCAGCTGTGTTCATTTGTCGATTCTCTCAAAACAAAACACGTGTTTAAAGAACACAACAAATTGTTTTCAGTTACGAGTGAACATTTTTACGACACCGTACTGAATGATTTACATCCGTACACACGAAGAAATTGTCCGGTTTTTTGATAGACTGACGACCATTAAGCCGGTTCAGTGTACATTTATAACATTTTAGTAACGCCCCGAACGTTTATTGTGGGAAACAGGGGTTTTTTGTTACCATGCTCCTCGATCGATTCAGTTTTACGAGTATTTAAACATTCTTTAAAGTCAAATCGTAAAAAGCTACAGTCCGATGATTACTGGAATATAAATCTTTGAGGTTTTAGAAAGATATTTAATAAATCATCCATATTAATCGTAACAATATCTCATTATCGACAGAAAATATTTTTAACATGATTTCTTTTTCTTCGATGAAACGTATCGAAGTTAAAAACTTATCAGGTTCTCAATCCTCAAAGCCAATAATCGGGTACTTAATACGTTCTAAATCTTCTCTAATATACATTTAGTTAACGCAATGAATTCTAATGTCATGATTATTTTGAATTTTACGATTGACGTTTCAATAGATTCACTAATCTTAATATGAACTATAAAAAGTTAAAAGAGTTTTCAATGGTCGTTTTGAAATTTTATTGACACGTTGGCACTTTTACAATTTTACAGTGTATCCTCCATTTTAGGTAGATTTCTAGGAACTGAGTAAAAGTTAGCTTTATTAATAACTGCATACTGTTGATCACTTGATATCTCACGTCATAGTTCCCTCAACGGTGTACCTTATTCTCAGTGTTTAGAGATCTAAGCAGATTGGTCCTTATTCTATCTAAATTTCATATGTACTCATATAGCTATATTCATAGCGGGTTTTAATAGTCCACTATTGTACATAGGCCTCTTCCCACCCTCCTAGTGTTTGCCTTGATCGCCATGGTTGACCAATGGTTTGTTGATCCCAGTAACAGATATGTTGCACCTTTGACTCTAATGCCCGTCACCGGTTAACTTATTTTGGTTAGGTATTTTTTCAAGATGGTTATCCCGCCACCTTAGGCAGCCATTGATGTCAAGCCTTTATTCGCCTCTTAGAACACCTACGAAAACAAATGCGGGAGACAAATCCTTAAGCCGATACTACCACGGTCGCATTTCACCAGATCAGATTTCTAACGTCGCGGCCGATTGTGAGTCTCTCTCCGTCTTTGAGTCCAAAGGACAGAACTGTCTAGACAGTTTCCATATCATCATATCATATTTACCATTACGACCTATAAAATTCCAATGCACGACATATGCCTCTCCCATATACCAAATCCTCCCGGGGTTTGCTATCGCCACACTTGGCAAGCGGATTGGCGATCGCTGAATCAGACACCTCGTACCGAAGACGCTGCTACTCGTCTCCGGTCTGCTGAGTTCAGGTCTGGTATATTTCGAGATGTTATCCCGCCGCCTATCGGCAGCCAAATGCAATTTCAAGGCTTTTCCATTAGTCGCCTATTACGACACCCACTGGAAGAAAGGTAGTGGTGTATCCTTACGCAATAACCTGCGGCAAGTGGCATCCATACAGTACAGTTAGGAATACGGCTGAAACCTTGTTAATATAGTCAGGTGTGGCGGAAATTCATTATTATGATGACCTCCGTGGACCAGTGGTGCACACCCTGTTTTCATGGTGTTACCAGCTCTGTGGTCTCTAGTTTGACTCCCGGTCGGGTCAATATAGAAAATACTTCTACATTTTCTCGCCTCTGGGTTTTTGTTGTATCATGGCTGTTTCTGATTCCATAATACTTAAACTACGTACTTTGGGATCAGAGCAATGTATGTGATGTTGTCCCTGTCTATGTATGTGTATAAGTATTTATTTATTTATTTACATTAACTTAAAATTACTTTGCGATACTCCGCATGAACATGCCATTTTTTTGTGGCGAAGCGATGAAAAATAACTTAAAGTTACCTACATAAAGTAGGTACTCAACCCAACAGCCTACTTGGTAATGATATGTAAATAATAAGGCTATAGCGTTGGTAATTTACTGAAGTATTAATAAACGCTAAAGCCTTTTAACTTTTGAGACGGCAACGGGCTCACCACCTGTGACGTTGTCCCAAATATACCTTCGGTGGAAGGTGGATCGAAAGGACTTAATTATCTAGACTTCGATCTACTTTGGGAATGGCATGAAGATATATAACTTTTAATTAACTCTAAGTCACGATAGCCGAGTTGTTGGGTGGTCGGAATTTCGAGTCGAGAGACCCGAGTTCGATCCCCAGGTGGCATTTCATCGTTGGCTTGGACATAAAAAGGCGGCGACGGGCTCACCACCTGTCACGTTGTCCCGAAAATATCTTCGGTGGAAGGTGGGTCAAAGGGACTTAATTGTCTAGACTTGACCTCTGTCTACCCCTGTATTGGGAATTGCGTGAAGATATTTTTTTTATTTTATATTTATATAATTAACTCTAATAACTCGCAAATATAATAGGAATTCAAGTGTATGTTTGGAGGTTTGGAGAAACCGATAGCCTAGTACGTAGTGACTCTGCCTTCATGGCTATGGATACTATGGGTTCGAGTCCCGACAATTGTGTCATAAATATGATATTTGAATATCTAGGCATCAATGAAAGTTAATTGCACCATTGTCACGTTATTCGATTTTAGCTTCGGTGAAATATTGGGATAAAAACCTGAAACGGAAAAAAATATTTGTAGTCGTAAACTTGTTTATTCGTCCATCACCTAGCAAATATTAATTTCCGCGCATAAAATTACTAACAAAAATTTTTCGTATTCGAAGCAGGAATCCGCGCACAGGGTACGCCAATCACAGTGCCAATGGGCGTCAATCTCTACCGTTACAATTGTGACCATTAATAATGGTATTGCATCGTAGCGCCGCGCTTGTCCCCCAGAGTGTCGAGTTTTACGACATTTTTACGACAGTGATAAAGTTAGCTTTATTAATAACTGCATACTGTTGATCACTTGATATCTCACGTCATAGTTCCCTCAACGGTGTACCTTATTCTCAGTGTTTAGAGATCTAAGCAGATTGGTCCTTATTCTATCTAAATTTCATATGTACTCATATAGTTATATTCATAGCGGGTTTTAATAGTCCACTATTGTACATAGGCCTCTTCCCACCCTCCTAGTGTTTGCCTTGATCGCCATGGTTGACCAATGGTTTGTTGATCCCAGTAACAGATATGTTGCACCTTTGACTCTAATGCCCGTCACCGGTTAACTTATTTTGGTTAGGTATTTTTCAAGATGGTTATCCCGCCACCTTAGGCAGCCATTGATGTCAAGCCTTTATTCGCCTCTTAGAACACCTACGAAAACAAATGCGGAGACAAACTTGCCGATACTACCACGGTCGCATTTCACCAGATCAGATTTCTAACGTCGCGGCCGATTGTGAGTCTCTCTCCGTCTTTGAGTCCAAAGGACAGAACTGTCTAGACAGTTTCCATATCATCATATCATATTTACCATTACGACCTATAAAATTCCAATGCACGACATATGCCTCCCATATACCAAATCCTCCTGGGGTTTGCTATCGCCACACTTGGCAAGCGGATTGGCGATCGCTGAATCAGACACCTCGTACCGAAGACGCTGCTACTCGTCTCCGGTCTGCTGAGTTCAGGTCTGGTATATTTCGAGATGTTATCCTGCCGCCTATCGGCAGCCAAATGCAATTTCAAGGCTTTTCCATTAGTCGCCTATTACGACACCCACTGGAAGAAAGGTAGTGGTGTATCCTTACGCAATAACCTGCGGCAAGTGGCATCCATACAGTACAGTTAGGAATACGGCTGAAACCTTGTTAATATAGTCAGGTGTGGCGGAAATTCATTATTATGATGACCTCCGTGGACCAGTGGTGCACACCCTGTTTTCATGGTGTTACCAGCTCTGTGGTCTCTAGTTTGACTCCCGGTCGGGTCAATATAGAAAATACTTCTACATTTTCTCGCCTCTGGGTTTTTTGTTGTATCATGGCTGTTTCTGATTCCATAATACTTAAACTACGTACTTTGGGATCAGAGCAATGTATGTGATGTTGTCCCTGTCTATGTATGTGTATAAGTATTTATTTATTTATTTACATTAACTTAAAATTACTTTGCGATACTCCGCATGAACATGCCATTTTTTTGTGGCGAAGCGATGAAAAATAACTTAAAGTTACCTACATAAAGTAGGTACTCAACCCAACAGCCTACTTGGTAATGATATGTAAATAATAAGGCTATAGCGTTGGTAATTTACTCAAGTATTAATAAACGCTAAAGCCTTTTAACTTTTGAGACGGCAACGGGCTCACCACCTGTGACGTTGTCCCAAATATACCTTCGGTGGAAGGTGGATCGAAAGGACTTAATTATCTAGACTTCGATCTACTTTGGGAATGGCATGAAGATATATAACTTTTAATTAACTCTAAGTCACGATAGCCGAGTTGTTGGGTGGTCGGAATTTCGAGTCGAGAGACCCGAGTTCGATCCCCAGGTGGCATTTCATCGTTGGCTTGGACATAAAAAGGCGGCGACGGGCTCACCACCTGTCACGTTGTCCCGAAAATATCTTCGGTGGAAGGTGGGTCAAAGGGACTTAATTGTCTAGACTTGACCTCTGTCTACCCCTGTATTGGGAATTGCGTGAAGATATTTTTTTTATTTTGTATTTATATAATTAACTCTAATAACTCGCAAATATAATAGGAATTCAAGTGTATGTTTGGAGGTTTGGAGAAACCGATAGCCTAGTACGTAGTGACTCTGCCTTCATGGCTATGGATACTATGGGTTTGAGTCCCGACAATTGTGTCATAAATATGATATTTGAATATCTAGGCATCAATGAAAGTTAATTGCACCATTGTCACGTTATTCGATTTTAGCTTCGGTGAAATATTGGGATAAAAACCTGAAACGGAAAAAAATATTTGTAGTCGTAAACTTGTTTATTCGTCCATCACCTAGCAAATATTAATTTCCGCGCATAAAATTACTAACAAAAATTTTTCGTATTCGAAGCAGGAATCCGCGCACAGGGTACGCCAATCACAGTGCCAATGGGCGTCAATCTCTACCGTTACGAATTGTGACCATTAATAATGGTATTGCATCGTAGCGCCGCGCTTGTCCCCCCCAGAGTGTCGAGTTTTACGACATTTTTACGACAGTGATAAACTTAGCCCATGCGTTACTACAAATTGAAACTGATATGACGAAGTCAACGAACCGTATATTTGCTATTTAATTAAACAATATTCGAACGATTAATCTTTGACCGATAGACGAATAGGTATTCCATAGAGTATGTAATCGTATTTTTTTTAACTTGACAGTTGACAGACTTGACATAAAATTATGTTTATATCTAAATATCATCGGATATTATAAATAATATAATAAATAAATAAGAAGTCTTGCAGGCACAGTCGTGGTGGTATCGACTAAGCTTACCTAGCGTGGTGATTGTGGCAAGCCCACGGCTTTTAGAGTAAGAGACCCGGGATCGATCCCCAGGTGGCATTTCATCGTTGGCTTAAAAATAAACACGACGACAACTCACTACCTGTCACGTTGTTCCAAAAATGGTTTGATGAAATTCAGATCGAAATACTTAATTGTCTAGACTTGACCTCTGTCTACCCCTGTATTGGGAATTGCATGAAGATATTTTTTTTATTTTATATTTATATAATTAACTCTAATAACTCGCAAATATAATAGGAATTCAAGTGTATGTTTGAGGTTTGGAGAAACCGATAGCCTAGTACGTAGTGACTCTGCCTTCATGGCTATGGATACTATGGGTTCGAGTCCCGACAATTGTGTCATAAATATGATATTTGAATATCTAGGCATCAATGAAAGTTAATTGCACCATTGTCACGTTATTCGATTTTAGCTTCTGTGAAATATTGGGATAAAACCTGAAACGGAAAAAATATTTGTAGTCGTAAACTTGTTTATTCGTCCATCACCTAGCAAATATTAATTTCCGCGCATAAAATTACTAACAAAAATTTTTCGTATTCGAAGCAGGAATCCGCGCACAGGGTACGCCAATCACAGTGCCAATGGGCGTCAATCTCTACCGTTACGAATTGTGACCATTAATAATGGTATTGCATCGTAGCGCCGCGCTTGTCCCCCCCAGAGTGTCGAGTTTTACGACATTTTTACGACAGTGATAAACTTAAGCCCATGCGTTACTACAAATTGAAACTGATATGACGAAGTCAACGAACCGTATATTTGCTATTTAATTAAACAATATTCGAACGATTAATCTTTGACCGATAGACGAATAGGTATTCCATAGAGTATGTAATCGTATTTTTTTTAACTTGACAGTTGACAGACTTGACATAAAATTATGTTTATATCTAAATATCATCGGATATTATAAATAATATAATAAATAAATAAGAAGTCTTGCAGGCACAGTCGTGGTGGTATCGACTAAGCTTACCTAGCGTGGTGATTGTGGCAAGCCCACGGCTTTTAGAGTAAGAGACCCGGGATCGATCCCCAGGTGTTCCGCTCTTACCCATAAGTTTTTTCTAATATGTACGATTTATATCGTTGGCTTAAAAATAAACACGACGACAACTCACCACCTGTCACGTTGTTCCAAAAAATGGTTTGATGAAATTCAGATCGAAATACTTAATTGTCTAGACTTGACCTCTGTCTACCCCTGTATTGGGAATTGCGTGAAGATATTTTTTTTATTTTGTATTTATATAATTAACTCTAATAACTCGCAAATATAATAGGAATTCAAGTGTATGTTTGGAGGTTTGGAGAAACCGATAGCCTAGTACGTAGTGACTCTGCCTTCATGGCTATGGATACTATGGGTTTGAGTCCCGACAATTGTGTCATAAATATGATATTTGAATATCTAGGCATCAATGAAAGTTAATTGCACCATTGTCACGTTATTCGATTTTAGCTTCGGTGAAATATTGGGATAAAACCTGAAACGGAAAAATATTTGTAGTCGTAAACTTGTTTATTCGTCCATCACCTAGCAAATATTAATTTCCGCGCATAAAATTACTAACAAAAATTTTTCGTATTCGAAGCAGGAATCCGCGCACAGGGTACGCCAATCACAGTGCCAATGGGCGTCAATCTCTACCGTTACGAATTGTGACCATTAATAATGGTATTGCATCGTAGCGCCGCGCTTGTCCCCCCCAGAGTGTCGAGTTTTACGACATTTTTACGACAGTGATAAACTTAGCCCATGCGTTACTACAAATTGAAACTGATATGACGAAGTCAACGAACCGTATATTTGCTATTTAATTAAACAATATTCGAACGCTAAATCTATACTAAGTTAACTTCGATGGAAATAACAAAGAAAACAATAGACAATTTCAGTTTCTAGCTGCTAAATGACATACATTTTCATCGACTCTCCTTTCCATATCCCAACTCGTTGTTAAATTATATAGTATCTTCATGCAATTCCCAATACAGGGGTAGACAGAGGTCTAGTCTAGACAATTAAGTCCCTTTGACCCACCTTCCACCGAAGATATTTTCGGGACAACGTGACAGGTGGTGGGCCCATCGCCGTCTTTATAAATAAATAAAAAAATAAAAATAAATATCTTCACGCAATTCCCAACACAGGGGTAGACAGAGGTCAAGTCTAGACAATTAAGTCCCTTTGACCCACCTTCCACCAAAGATATTTTCGGGACAACGTGACAGGTGGTGAGCCCGTCGCCGCCTTTTATGTCCAAGCCAACGATGAAATTCGTACATAAGTTTTTGAAAAACTCATTGGTACTGCCACCTGGGGATCGAACTCGGGTCTCTCGACTCGAAATTCCGACCACCCAACAACTCGGCTTTCGTGACTTTAAATAATACAGTGGTAGTTAATTTAATAATAATTAACTTAGATGAGCGGTGCAGACTGCCGTTTTCAAGGTGTCGCCAGTTCTAAGGTCCAGGGGTCGATTGCCGATCGGTTTAATGTAGAAAACACTTTTTCTATACTGTCTCGGGTCTGGGTGTTTGTGGTGCCATCGTTGTTTTCGATTCCATAATACGAGTGCTTCAGCTACTTTGTAATTAGAGCAATGGAGGTGATGTTGTCGCTATGATTATTCATGCTATTCCCAATACTGAGCGACAATGCCGAGTGGTGGGGTAGTCGGAATTTCGAGTCAAGAAACCCGAGTTCGATCCCCAGATGGCAGGTTCGTACCAATGGGATTTTTTAAAAACTTTATCGCAGGCTTGGACATTGAGACGGCGACAGGCTCACCACCTGTCACGTTGTCCCGAAAATATCTTCGTTTGAAGGTGGGTCGAAGGGACTTATTTGTCTTGACTAGACCTCGATCTACCCCTGTATTGGGAACTGCGTGAAGACATTTTTTATTTACATTTATTTATTCCCAATACTGAGATAGATAGGGGTCGAGACAATGAAGTCCGTCGACCTTCCTTTCACCGATGATATATTCACTATTTTTATATTTTATATTTATTTATTTCTATATAACAATTATAAATTAAACACAAAATAAACTACTAACTAAACTTAGAGGTAGTTGTACAAATTTATAGTTGTTTCATGGACATCATATGTTTAATTATATAGTAAAAAAATATCTTCACGCAATTCCCAGTACAGGGGTAGACAGAGGTCTAGTCAAGACAATTAAGTCCCTTTGTCCTACTTTCCATTTTGATAGGTGGTGAGCCCGTCGCCAGAGTGTCTATAGTACCTTCGTTATTTCCGATTCAATAACACAAGTTATTTAGTAATTTGTCCCTGAGTATTTATGAATTAATTTAATGACGTTATTTCTATTAAGTTATATGAAGTTATCAAAGCGGCTATCGCTCCTAAGCATAAATGTATCGTTTATGCCGTCCCGACGATCAGCCATAAGTGATACCATTCTTTAATGATTGTTTCGACACCATCAGAGGAATGTCATTACGAAACGGTATCATTTTTATATGTATAATGGGAACAGAAATGAAGATAGCGGATTGGGTGATCGGAATTAGAGTCAAGAGATCCGAGTCAGATCCCCAGATAGCAGACTCATACCATTGTTTTTATTTTAAATTTATATCACTGGCTTGGAATTATCTCCAAAGGCGAGTTACGTCACGACGTCCCAGGTGGTGAGCCTGTCGCTGTGTTAATCGACAGGTGCTTCGTAAGTACTTAAATAAAAAAATATAAATTAATAAATATTTTCAAGCAATTCCCAATACAGGGAAGACAGAGGTCTAGTCTAGACAATTACGTACCTTCGACCCACCTTCCAACGAAGATATTTTCGTGACAACGTGACAGGTGGTGAGCCCGTCGCCGACATCGAACTCGGGTCTCTCGACTCGAAATTCCGACCACCCAACCAATCGTATACGATAGCCGAGTATTCGTAAGTACTTAATTACTTAAATCTCTGCCCTGTATTGGGAAAGATATATTTTTTATTTTTTTTTATATAAAAGAAACATACTTTAAAATTCAGGGGTATTAAGACGTCCTTTAAATCCACACACACACAGTATACCGAAGCTTGTTTGGAATAACGTGACAGGTGATTGGCCTGACGCCGTCTCAGTGTCCACAACATCGATATAATATCCTTACACATATGTACTTACATATATAAATATTTTTATAAACATATAGACATCCATTACTTGAGTACAAATATTCATCGTCATCACAAACTAGTTTAAGTCACAATAGCCGAGTGGTTGGGTGGTTGGAATTACGAGTCATGAGACCCGAGTTCGATCCGCAGGTGGCAGGCTCGCACCAATGGGTTTTTCAAAAACTTATGTACGAATGATATCGTTGACTTGGACATAAAGACGGCGACGGGCTCACCACCAGTCACGTTGTCCCGAAAATAACCTCAGTGGAAGGTGGCTGAAAGGGACTTAATTGTCTAGACTAGACCTCTGTTTACCCCTGTATTGGGAATTCCGTGAAGATATTTATTATTTATTTATGACAAAATAGTCGATCGAATTAGCCCGTTGAAAATTTAAAAAACACGCCGATTGATAGGCGTAATGTATGCTTCTTATAAAGAACAATATATTTATCATACGTACGCTTCCTATATGCAAGAACAATGTATTTTTCATTAACAAATCGGATTACGTACATTTTGGGGTGGTCGGTTCAAAAAGTGGTAAAGCGTAACGTCTTTAGAAGGTTCGTTCACTCCTGACACCCTGAGGCCATGCAAACTTACCAATGGCCCTAACAATTTATGATTGCCGAGTTCTTTCGCGATCACGACGTGTGAGACCGCCTTGCCCGTGCAACACACTAATTTCAAGACACATGAAAACGTTAAAAGGAATTTTATGTAAACGGTATAAAGTGCGTTATTCTATAACAAACATTTTAGACGAACACCGGCAATCGATGAAGATTTCGACGAAGATTTTCAATTTATTAGAATACAATTTAAAGAACTTTAAGCCGTAAAACATAAAGGTGAGTTTGTTTTGATTGCAAGAACACCGAAAATTGTGATATCTCAATTGGTATCGATTATTCTTTCGAATTTATAGCTTTTTATCTGATGCCGTGTTTGTTGAGCATTTTATGTAATCTTGTTTAGTTTTGTTTTTTTTTTTTTTTGCACGAAAAAGTATAACAACCGTTTATGGTGGATCACTGGCAATCAATCACACTTTTTCTTTTTTATGAATTAATAATGTTTTCTTTTTAATTTAAACTCACGATACTTCACGTAGTATTTACGATACTTGTAAGTATGCTTTTTTATTTGTTTTTTTTCTTCATTGCGTCAATTTTTCAAATATGCTTTCCAAGTTTGTAAATACAGCTATGTAGATAAATAGATAGATATGATAACATCACAAACATTTCTCTGATCCAAAAAAAAGTAGCTAAAGCTTTGTTATGGAATCAGGAACAACGAAGATACAAACACCCAGACCCGAGACAGTGTAGAAAAAATTATTTTCTACATTGACCGGGAATCAAACAGAACAAATCAAAAGAGATCTCAGAGCAGACGTTACCTTGAACACCTACATGTACTCCTTTCGACTACGAATATCGTCAATTTACATATAAAATTACATGCAATTTTCTATTGTTGGTTTACGCACTTAATTATCTATAAAATTCCACTCCCGGCAATGGATTCTCCCGTAAAGAGTATTTACTATTATTGCCACGCTTGGCAAATGTAGCAGTGCCAAATACCTCACTACTTAGACGCTGCAACCCGTCACCGGTTTTTTCTGTGTCACATATTGGTCTGGTGTTCTTCTAGATGGTTATATCGTTATCCATCGGAATACAATTTACATGACTATGTCGCCCTTAGTCGTCCTCACTAGAGAAGAACTGTTTCTTACCTACGAAGAAAGGTGGTAATGAACTCTTTAACTGATACCACAACACGCACAGATGTCGGGTATGATTGGATTATCTTTTCATCCTCAGAGTCCGAGATAACCCAACTCATCATCTTCCCAACCCGAGTCAACTGAACAGAGAAGAGATAGAAACAGAAACATTTCATGTAAGGAATGAACACATATGTAGATTGGGACAACATCACTTACATTTCTCTGATCCAAAAAAGGAGCTAAAGCACTTTGTTATGGAATCAGGTACAACGAAGATACAAACACCCAGACCCGAGACAGTGTAGAAAAAATTATTTTCTACATTGACCGGGAATCAAACAGAACAAATCAAAAGAGATCTCAGAGCAGACGTTACCTTGAACACCTACATGTACTCCTTTCGACTACGAATATCGTCAATTTACATATAAAATTACATGCAATTTTCTATTGTTGGTTTACGCACTTAATTATCTATAAAATTCCACTCCCGGCAATGGCTTCTCCCGTAAAGAGTATTTACTATTATTGCCACGCTTGGCAAATGTAGCAGTGCCAAATACCTCACTACTTAGACGCTGCAACCCGTCATCGGTTTTTTCTGTGTCACATATTGGTCTGGTGTTCTTCTAGATGGTTATATCGTTATCCATCGGAATACAATTTACATGACTATGTCGCCCTTAGTCGTCCTCACTAGAGAACAACTGTTTCTTACCTACGAAGAAAGGTGGTAATGAACTCTTTAACTGATACCACAACACGCACGCACAGATGTCGGGTATGATTGGATTATCTTTTCATCCTCAGAGTCCGAGATAACCCAACTCATCATCTTCCCAACCCGAGTCAACTAAACAGAGAAGAGATAGAAACAGAAACATTTCATGTAAGGAATGAACACATATGTAGATTGGGACAACATCACTTACATTTCTCTGATCCCATAGTAAGCAGTTAAACCGCTAGTGTTTGGAATTGAACGAAATTGGAAAGAACGAAGTAACCAGAAACACCCAGATCCGAGACAATGTAGAAAAAGAAATTTTTTACATTTACCCGTCCGGTAATCAAACCTAGAAACACAGAGCTCCAACACCATGAAAACCGGCGTGTCCGCAACTCGCCCACGGAAACCGTCAAATAAAAAATCGAAAATATTCTACATCGAGTATAAATCACGAAAAATATGTTCATGACGCAATAGTCGGAACTTATTACAGTTGAATTTCATCACATCTATTGATATTTAAAACAACAAAATGAAATATAATCTCAATAATAATATATATGCTAATCATGCAGTCCAAAAATATTTAAGACCGGATGAACAGATTCAAAATATCTACAAAACTATTAAAAATTTAAAAGGAAATTAATTAATTGAACATTTGAATACTCATTAGGAATATGCTAACCTAGTATTTATGAGAAGTTGTATCCTTAACGTCAACCACATTCCATTTATTGACTAATCAATTAACAAATGTCATCCTATATTACAGTGTGTTATTATGTAAATAGTTGATAGATACTATATTATAGTAATTATGATGTTTATTAACATATAAAATGTTAAAAGAATGTAACTGTAACTTGATATTATTAATGAAACAGTATAATAGTGTTGGTCTGCGTAGCATCCGGTGTAGATGGTCCGGAGAAATCAAAAGTATAGGATTTGTTGAGTCCACTCAACTGTTCAATGGACATTTTGAAATAAAAACTTCCTTAGAACATTTGTGATTTGAAGTCACATAAGTAATACTAATAACAAAAGAAAAGGGTAGTTGATGTAATGTAACCATAATTTATTTATCTTCACGCACAATTCCTTACGTGGTAGCCAGAGAGAACAGATCGCCAAGTGTCACGATCCTTACATACCTCTTTCGCTTAATTCAGATTCAGCATTTTCTTCACACATGCACTTCGAGGTATCCGAGTATTCTTGACCCTCCCCTCTTCGAGCAATTTACTCATATGGTCTTCGAAAGTTAGTCTCGGCCTACCTCGACCCCTTTTAATATTAACTTTCGCGCTATATATTTTCTTCACCATATGAAACCATAATGAAAGAACTACGTTCGAAAATAGATATCTATAAGTACTGACTGATATATAAGTTTTAAAAAAACTTTGTTACATAACGCATTTTCTAATACAGGAGTCGCCAGAGGTAATAACCATTTTGTTCTACATTTCACCGGACCTAATTTAGGACAAGATAGGTGGACCTGTTGCCTAATAAATATACTGATATAAAGAGATCCCAAAGTACCAAAAGCACTTGTGATATGGAATAGAAAAGGCACCACAACCACCCAGGCCCGAGACTATACAGAAAAAGTGGATTTTACCCGCCCGGGAATCGAACCTGTACCTCCGAACTAGCATCACATAACATATTCAAACATAAAATAAAGAAATAAATGGAAATAAATAGACAGAATAAACACAATAGAAAAAAATAAATAGACTAAGGGAAAAACCTTCGAACACGAAATGACTACCGACAGTTAACAGAATGCCAACCTAAAAGCAAAACCAGACAAACAATTATACTTGTGATTTTAGTCTCATCGAGAAACTACATGACATTTTACTTGATTGTCGCACACTTGTGCAAAAATGTAATGCGTACAAGTGTGCATCGGTGAGTGTAAATACGTGTCAAATGTGACGGACCGACGCGTCTAGGTTAGGGTGTGTCCAAATCTGACGAGCTCGTGAGCAGATTACGAGCGGCGCGCGGGCGACGTATCCGGAAGATTTGGACACACCCTAACGATTTACGATGAGTCAGTAGCGATTACGACAAATCCTTTTTTAAAGGAGTATAAGGCTCTGTAGTGACTTTTACGGACTATTACGTTCGTAACATTTTTATGTATTTATCTAGAACTGGGACAGACTGAGCTCTAGACAATTAAGTCCTTTCGAACCACCTCGGGATACATAAGTTATATATATATATATATATATACATATAAATGTTAGATCCTAGTGGAACTCGAACATGCGAAACACAGCTTCAAAGATAGGGTCACTACCAACTAGGCTATGGGGTAATCTAAATTAATAAGTAACAAATATTTTATACGAAGAAGTAAGTCTCGATAGCCGAGTGATTGGGTGATAGGAATTCGAGTCGAGAGACCCGAGTTCGATCTCCAGGTAGCAGACTCGTGCCAACAAAACTTCAAAACTTATGTACGATTTATATTGTTGGCATGGACACAAAGAAAGTAACTGGCTCAAAACTCCAGTCCCAGAAAAATATGTTCGGTGAAATATGGTTCGAAATCTTTCTGCTACCCCAGTAATAGCGTGAAGATATTTTTTTTATATTTAGTAGTAGTGCCGCTAGTAACGCCTAAATATCACACAAACAACTCCATTCATTTCCCTTTCTTATCTACTTAACTATACATAGTTCGTTACGAGTGGAATTAATGCAAATTCAACTAAGGCTATATCTTACATCCATTTAAGTGTCCCAGTTTGTAGTTCCTTACGTGCCTCGCAAGAATCGATGACCACCACTTAGAAACAAACGAGAAGTTCCATATTTGAACAACAGTAATAAAGTTTAAAATAAAGTTTAAATGAGCCCATTCGTTGCAAATATAAATTACGAAAAACATTATGCTTGTAAAACTACTACTATTAATCAAAACAAATCGAATCATTTATTTATCGCAATAATAAATATACATTCGTTTATCGATAGTCATTTTTTAATCTACCACCGTTTTGTAATGATAGTCTTACGATGAAGAAACAGGCGAAATAAACTCCGTAGGCATCTTCCTTTTTTGGTCAATCTTTCAATATTAATATTATATAAAATGTGATGTGATATTTTCTAGAAATAGCTTAAGAGCGATCACCTCATTTCCAGGGGTTACTGTCAATACATTCAATAATATTATAATAACCCTTCTTATAAAGTTTTTCTTTAATAAATTATTTAAACCTGTTAATAGACAGGCTTTGCACATTTACCGGGATTTTGTTGTAGAAGCGTATACACCGCCCTATGAACGAGTGACTTGCTCTATGTAGTGTAGTAACCGGTGTTAGGTTAGGTTTAATATTATAAGCGGCCTGTATAAGGCCTCTGCAAGACTTAGGCCTCGCCTTGGAAGGAGAGTTGTCATAATAAAGAAAGAAAGAATGAAAGAAATAAATAAAGAAAGAAAACTTTATTTATTGCAACATATACAATCAATAAAATATAAATACAAGATATTTCAAAATGTAAAAAAAGTAACTACAAAAAGGTCAACGCTCAGCTACTTTACGGGTATCCCCGAAACACTGATTTTCAGCGCAGCCTATGGTCCATCTTGGCCTGGTACTAGTTATTAATACTCAAAGTTATAAAATCTTCGGTGGGTGGGTCGAAGGGTCTTAATTGTCTATACTAGACCTCTGTCTACCCCTGTATTGGGAATTGCGTCAAGATATGTATTTATTTATAAAGTTAAATCCCATAAAATTTGAGACATATGACTATTTCAAAATATTATAAACGCCACGCTTGGCTTGACCCTGCCACGGTAAACGTTCTACTCATTTTTGATTGAATATTTTTCGAGACAATTATAACGCCATCTGTCGGTAAACATTGACATTTTTATTTATTTATACTGTATGCAATAATCTACAATTTCAACTCAAATGAACACAGAATTTATAGACGGTAACACATAAAGGTAACATAGAATATAAAAAATATATCTTCACGCAATTCCCAATACAGATATAATATAAATACAATACAGATACAAAATTCCCACTAACAGAGGTTTAGTCTAGATAATTAATTCTCTTCGACCCAGGTCCCACTATTTATATTATATTCTAATATTGGCTTTGTCGAAGTTTACGGCACTTCGGTAAGAAAAGGGGTGGCATTCTTTCATCGATAGACCACACCGCAATAACACGTCTAAACAAAAATATCTTCACTCCATTCTCAATACCAGGGTAGACATTAGGTCCTTTCCACCCACCTTTTACTAGAAATTTTTATTGGGCCAAAGTGACAAATCGTGAGCTTCGCGTCGTCTTTATGTCCAAGGCAACCATATAAATTGTATATAAGTTTTGAAAATACTCATCTGTACGTGCCTACCTGGGAATTGGACTTGGATCTCCCGACTCGATTTCCTGTCACCCAATCACTCGGCTATCGTGACTACTAACTTATTTATTTAATCTTTATTGCATTCCTGATAGAAAATCAAAAAACGCGGACTTAATGCCTATAGGCATTCTCTCCCAGTTAACCTATGGTACGATGAAACTAACTAAAAGTAAAATAATAAAAGTAAACTAATCTAATTACAAAAGTAATGAAAATATTTTATACTTTTCCATAACAATAATTAATAACGCATTGAACTGGCGCCAACCTGTTTACATGAGTTGGCATAAAATTTGCATGAATGAGCCTGGCCCGGCCATTCACGGACCTTTGGCGCCGACACTGTACGATAATAAGATTAATATTATAATGTTGCCATTTGATACTATAAAATATTATTAAAAGACCTTTCATATATGATTTATATATATCACTAACCTAGACACAATTTTTCATACTGCGGCAGACTGAGGTCTAGACTAAGAAGTTCTTTCAATAAACTTTCCACTGAAGCTTATTTGGAACAACGTGACAAGTGGCGAGGCTATCGCCGTCTTAGTCTACCTACAATGGTAAACTGTTCTTACATAAATATATTCTTACGTACACAGATGAATATTTGTATCAAAATCCATGACTCAAGCACAAACATTTATTAATTTTTTTTATTACAACATTTATTTAATTATTACAGGGGTAGACAGAAGTCTAGTCAATTAATAGAAGTCTAGTCTAGACAATTAAGTCCCTTCGACCCTCCTTCTACCGAACATATTTTCGGGGTTTGAAGATATTAAAACTTTTGTGAGACATTATCAATCAAATAGTTAAAAACGGCTAAACTCACATTACAATAATCGATTTAGGTACCGACTAGTTTCGGGCCCATCGGAGGTCCTTCATCAGGATGAGTGGAATGAGTTCGCACTCGCGTCGCAAGCGGTACCTACACCTATTATTATAGCTAGCTATATATAGAGTTTAGCCGTTTTTATCTATTTTAAATGTGTGCCCCCTAACGGGATTTGAAACCGCAACCCTAAGCCTCGAAGGCAGCTCACTACTAAGCTAACGCCATCTTAAAAGTATCCTCTTCAATAAATTTCCGTAAACCGTGACTAATTCTGGCCAAAAAAACATTTAAATATAAAAATGTCTCGGTAATAAATTAAACAAAACACATAATTCAATTCGAAAACGAGACAGAACAAAGAAATAGCGCCGCGCCTTCCGCCCTATAACACATTATTTCACCGAAAATATCCCGAACCTATCAACCGGCAGACGACAGGAATAGACCACAACAATATGTCCGAAATAGGCGTCATAGTTTGACACAATTCCTTTTGTTTCCCAATTCGGCTTTATTTATCAATTCTGGAAATGATATTCTAACAACTTTCATACTTGTACCCTGAGTAATAAAGACTTGAGACTATTTGGAAAGCTGCGCCATTCTCTCGCGTTATAGTAGGCAATGCAACGTGAAAAATGCGTTCCAAGATTACTTCCAAGAAATCGTTTACTTTGGATACAGTTAGGAATACTTTTGGTTAAGTTTACAGAGAGACCATTAAGGATTTTTAAAAACCACCATTTTAAGAGTCACGTTAGCCGAGTGGTTGGGTGGTCATAATTTCGAGTTTAGATACCCGAGATTTTTTTTTAACGAGCAGGTGGCTCACGTGATGGTAAGTGATTACCACCGCCCGTAAATACCCGCAATACTAGAGGCATAGCAGATACGTTACCTCCCTTAGAGTGCCTCCCCTCCCCAGAATTGGGGGAGGGGGGTGTGTGGTCCACTGCGTTTCGTCAGGTGAGTGCAGGTAGCACTCACCAGACGAAACGCAGAAGTTTGTTAGACTTCTACTTCACGCCGGTATTCTGTGAGGTCGTGGTACTTCCCCGGTCGAGCCGGCCCATTCATGCAACAACAAAAGCTGATGCGTGGCTCTACCACTGTCAAAAATACCCGAGATCGATCCGCAAGTGGCAGCACCAAGGAGTTTTTCAAAAAACGTATGTACGAATTATATCGTGGGCTTTGAACATAAAGACGGGGAACGGCTCACCACCTGTCACGTTGTCCCGAAAATATCTTCGTTGGAAGTTGGATAAAAGGAAGTTCCTTTTTGTCTAGTCTAGACCTCTGTCTACCCCAGTATTGGGAATCGCGTGAAAATGTTTATTTTTCTATATTATAGGCTATATAACACGGATTCCATAGTACAAAGATAGAACTACCGCGACATCTTGGTAAAGCGGTCCCGCCTTTCATGTGTAGGAATGTACGTAATCCTCTCCGGTGTATAAATAACATCAGATTTATTATTAACTAAATGCCTGTATGTATACAGACGGACAGCATTCCGTACAAATGTTTCTATCCTAACACAATCACGGATAAATGAATCTGTCATCCTTAGGCATACAGGGGTACCTGCAGTACTTACCTGCAATACCTAAAATATGATTTAATTTGATTATTTAATTTATTACTTAAGTTTAATTTGATTACCTAAGGTTGTCTGGAAGTAATCGCTCTTAAGCAATTAGCCTATATTTTAAAGCTGTGTTTTATATTAACCTTCACTCCATTCCCAATGCATAGGAGGTAGACAGTGGTCTAAACAATTAAGTCCTACCGGTCCACCTTCCACCGAAGACGGGACCATGTGACAAGTGATGAGCCGACTTTAAATCCATGCCAACGACACAAATCGTACATAAGTTTTGAAAAGATTCATTGGTGCGAGCCTTGGGAATCGAACTCTGGCTCTTGACTCGAATTCCGATTTCCGAACAACTCGGCTATCGTGACTGTGTTTATACATTAACTTTGTAATCATTTATTTATGGGGTACCTTAAAGTATATACATACACACATACATATATTTAGTGGCTGTAGCAAGCATGCATAAAAAATCAACTGACACACGATTCGAACCCGCGACGTCTGCCGTGTCGTACTAATGCTCTTTCCTCCGAGCCAACGCTTTACTATTATCAGAGAAGGTAGCAATAAAGCAATGGAGTGTCTTGAGAATATGTGAAATGCGGCAAACCTGTGATTGTCTTATTAAATCCAAAAATACAATTCATGAAATCTGGGTCGACAGAGCTAAATTGTCTAGACCTCTAACCTGGTATTAAGAAAAAACTTAAAGATAAAAACATTTAATACATTAAAAATGTGGACGAATCGTTAAACTTATTACTTGCTAAAACTCTTTCTTTTTATTTGACCAATTAAATAAAATTGTCACAATTATATCAAATTTATTGGGCAAAAACAAAAGTCCCGATTTTCGTTACAAGAAATAGTTTATCATCGAATAAATGAAACATTACTAAATCTTATCCCGTAGGATTTAGGTTTAAATTGAAGTGGCTGCGCTTTTTATTATCTCAACTTCAAAGAGAGCAATTTGTCATTAGAATTAGAGGAAAGAGTCTGAGAGATTTTCGGACAGTGTTAAAATACTGTGTACGATTAGAGATCCTTACAATGTATAAAAACTCCTTAGTAAGAATTATAGAATATTGCAAAATGTTAGACATCAAAGCGACAAACAGCACACATGCTTGTTATATATAATGTATATGCCTGAAAAGATGACTCACTGAAAGATTTTTGCGATAGCTGATATATATTTAGTGTAGAGTAGCATGACCCACGAGATGAAAGAAAGAAAGAAAAACTTTCTATTTGTCATCATTATAAAAAAAATCACAGGAACAGGTCCCCATTTCAGTAAATTGCTGCAGTACAGAAGTGCTGCAACAGCGATCTTTAAATTAAGCCTAATATCGACTTCACAGATAGTAACACAAAAATAATCAACTTATATTTAATCATGAAGAAAGATAGATAAAAAAGAAATACAGTTAGTAAGTACGACCGATACAGGAGTAGACCTCTGTCTATCTCTGTATTGGGAATTGCGTGAAAGTATTTATTTCTATTGTTAGCTTGGATTTATATCCAAGCTATCTGTTTTTTTTTTTTTTGGGATAATTCGACAGGTGATGACCACCTTTCGCGTGAAAAAAAAATGTACATGGTAAATGGCGGGTCGAAAGGACTTAATTGTGAAGACCTCTGTCTACCCCAGTACTAGGCATGGCGAGAGAAATTTTTTTGAAAGCTTTAGCTTGGGTAGAAGATGGGTTCCGGGAAAATGCTTAATAAATAAAAATAAATAAATAAATATCTTCACGTATTTCCCAATACAAGGGTAGACAAAGAACTAGTCTAGGCAATTAAGTCCCTTCGACACACCTTCCACCGAAGAAATTTTCGGGATAAAGTGACAGGTGATGAGCCCGTCGCCGTCATTATGTCCAAACCAACGATATAATTCGTACATATACATAATTTTTTGAAAATCCCATTCGTAAGAGCCTGCCACCTGGGGATCGAACTCGGGTCTCCCGACTCGAAATTCCGACCACCCAACCACTCGGCTATCATGTCCATATAAATGCTTGAAAATTAAACGAAATATATACGGAACTGCTCTGTCACCACCACGTACCGTAGATTCTTTACTTCAAAATAATTCAATAATGTTTCCTAATTTATTATAATAATATCATGTTATAATATACGAGCCGTGGCTAAAATAATGTTTTATTTATACATTTAACAGGCGTATCAAAGTCTTTGAGTGACGTTTGAAAATTTCGTCGAGTTCATTATAAGATTATGGTTTTGCAATTTCTTTTTAAGTCTCTATTAACTGCTGTTATTTGTAGGCTTTTCTTAAAATATATTTTAGTTATAACGGTATAGTGTCGAACCTGGATGATGAAGAATTTTTCATAGGAAATTGAAATGTGATGTGACTATTCCACGTCATATCACATTTCTATTTCCTATGTGAAATGTAAGTCGAAAGGACTTTATTGTCTAGACCTCTGTCTACGCCTGAGGAAAATTGTGAGAAGAAATAAAATAATATTATGCTTCGTATTGATGTGAGTCTGAGACATTCAGAGATGACAGCTACATGTAGACAATTAAGTCCCTTCGACCCACCTTCCAACGAAGATATTTTCGGGACAACGTGATAGGTGGTGAGCCCGTCGCCGTCATTATGTCCAAACCAACGATATAATTGGTACATAAGTTTTGAAAACCCATTGGTACGAGCCTGCCACCTGGTGATCGAACTCGGGTCTCTTGACTCGAAATTCCGACCACCCAACCACTCGGCTATCATGTCCATATAAATGCTTGAAAATTAAACGAAATATATACGGAACTGCTCTGTCACCACCACGTACCGTAGATTCTTTACTTCAAAATAATTCAATAATGTTTCCTAATTTATTATAATAATATCATGTTATAATATACGAGCCGTGGCTAAAATAATGTTTTATTTATACATTTAACAGGCGTATCAAAGTCTTTGAGTGACGTTTGAAAATTTCGTCGAGTTCATTATAAGATTATGGTTTTGCAATTTCTTTTTAAGTCTCTATTAACTGCTGTTATTTGTAGGCTTTTCTTAAAATATATTTTAGTTATAACGGTATAGTGTCGAACCTGGATGATGAAGAATTTTTCATAGGAAATTGA